>JAKLNL010000020.1:147520-618851 GCA_022814505.1 Talaromyces liani
CAGAGAGAAAGCGCTTGGTTCTGAACATCCTGACACACTGACGAGTGTCAGTCATCTAGGCTTAGTGCTAGGAGGTCGGGGAAACTATGAGGAGGCCGAGGCCATGCATCGAGAAGCAGTCCCTGGCGAGAGAGTGTAGCCGCAGTACTTGAAATCTAAGTGAGACACGAGACTTAGAGACCAACAGTACTCAGACTAAAGAGGGCAGCCGTTCAAAGCAGGCCAATCTTTTCGCATTCTCGCCGAGTTTGAAGCTGTGACACACCTGCAAATTAGTTTATTCCTTTTTATGATGCCTTGAAAATACCGCAAACTTACAAAAGCTTACCTCCAAATCTCCCTGCTGTAATACTCGGTCTACTGCCAAAGATATCTCGGGTCAATGTCGGACCGACTGCTGGCTGAATTGTAACAGTACGTATGAAACGTACGCTAAGTTAATTGTAGGTAAAATACATTTGCACACTAAGCTTGTAGCTAATGTATCCACAGTAGGGCAGAATTAGATAGATAGAGTGAGTAAAAATGAAGGAGGTTTCGAATCCGTCTGTACAGCGCCGCACGCAAGTACCCCTCAATGCTGGCGGCAATGAGTTCTGGATCCGTGTTCAAACGATGCAACCTGCGCCGATATGCAATTTCTCCAAATCCGTTGCAGTCGCTTGGCAGGGTTTTCTCTTGGTGAATGTCCGCAAGTCTGTTCTGCAGGTGACCAAGACTTAGATTCTGAATCATGGAACGATACACCAAGGCATTTTTGCTCGTGACAATGATTTGCCCGTTCTTCCTCAACGGCTTGGGATGGGTTACGTTTGGTTAGTTACCTGATGTACTGCACTGACCATTTCAAAAACTTTTTACCGCTGGTCCGCCCTCCGCTCCACTGTCAGCCACACCATATTGATGTGATAGGCCTGCATGGGAGCAATAGCAGGGTATCGTTGAATGAAAATAACCAATCAAACAAACAATCGAACAATCAATCAATAGGTCACGGGTCGGGTGACTAATTTCGAGTCTCAGGTGACAACCTTGCGGAAGTTGGTCAGGGGACAGGTTGGTTTTAGGTAAATAAGACCTAAAGGCCCCGTCCTTAAAGTATCTTATAGATAAGGTGCCACGAGCCTCAAGCCGTTAACACCGAAAATTGCAATAGACAGAAAGTACCCCCCACTAAGATGGTCCAACTCGACTCCGCTCCAGCGCTTGTAGTGGTCGACATGCAAAACGGCTTCTGCCACGAACAAGGTAGCTTCGCAAAGATGGGCGCGCAAAGCGAACCAACAGCGATTGTTCCGCATATCAACGAGCTGCGCTCCGCGTTCCGCGCCGCTAATATCCCGGTCTTCTTCTTGAGGACAGGATACAACGCCGACTATTCTGACAGACGCCGCCGCGACGCTCGGGATCGGCTTGAACAATTGCAAGGTCTTATACGAGGGACTTGGGACGCTGATATCCTAGATGAGCTCACGCCCCAGCCCGGCGAAAAAGTTGTCAACAAAACGAGAAATTCTGGTTTCTTTCGTACGTCGCTGGAAGATACCTTAAAGGAGCACGGAGTCAACCATTTGATTATGACAGGAGTGGGGACGGATGTATGTGTCGAGTCGACGGCAAGAGATGCCTATCAATTGGACTTCGCTGTTACTACCGTCGGTGATGCCACTGGGACATGCAATCGGTCAGACCATTTAGCCGCTCTACACGCCCTACGATATTTTGGCGGCACGGCGTCGACGGCAGAAGTGATTGAAGCTTTGCAAAAGTTACAAGACTTGCGCAGTCAAAAGATGTCATAGACGTTGGGAAAGACTATCTGTGTTTCAATGTCAAATCGAGCTGTCAATTCCGCCCAGTCTGTTCTTCCCAAATGGATAAGACACTGAAATGTCGAGCCCTATCTTCCCATTTCTCTATCCAATGCAATCTCTACTCTAGAACAATCTGATCTTGCCACTCACGTTCCATGAGTATGGCCCATAGTCGAACTGTCCAAAGCGGATGCTCCAGAGATGAGAATGCCCTGCAACGAGCGTCGCCGCACTGTCAACATCTCAATCCTCCAACCGATGCACATAGATGCTAACATGTCCAAAGTTATCCTGATGACCAAGATTGTCAGGATCTTGCGGGAAATGAACGATGTCGTAGTGATTCCGTATCAACCCTCGGATGCGCGGAGTATCGTCGTTACACGTTCTACTAATAAAAAAAAAAAGGTCAGTCTGTATCATGTTGGTTAGGGGGGAGATTGACTTACAACTCAGGATGGTCCTTCGCCACGACCGTGTCACAGATCAAGACCAAGGGGCGGCACAAGTCCGTGACGATTTGCTTGATAGGAGCCGCTGCCGCGCATGAAAACACGATTGAGCGGTCGTCTAGTTCAGAAAACCGTCTGGGTCTTCGACGGTGGTGATTCCATGCTCTTTGAGGATATCCTTGTCAACTTCGGTTTATGCTGGACCCTGGGCTAAGATCTTGATGTCATCATCAGCATCACCAACTGTGTCGCGTAGAAAGTCGTGCAAGGTCAGTACCGCCGCGTGTTGAAACGATGCTCGAGTTTTCCAGTCGGATTCGACGTTGCCTGTGAACGTGCCGCTGCCAAAGGAGATGATATTGCTGACTCCTCCGTTCTTGAGACAGTCCTGTTTGAACTTTGAACTTCAAGATGGACAGGAGAGATCGGCATTGCTGACCGTCATTCCACGCACGAAGATTCTTCTCAAAGTGCGATTTTGCGTCTCGCTTTGATGGGTTTGCGTGCTGCGTCGTTCCCAGTGAGTATCTTGCCGGTCTTTTTCTCTCTCAGGAGCCCTTCATGGTAGATTATAATGCTGCAGTAGGCTAGAGGCATCTTGATTATCGGTTCGGGGTAGGTCGTGAGCATGTTTAGGGTTTGGTAGTCGATATATGGTCCCGTCCTGATGCATGTTAGAATTTGACGCGATCAAACACATCAGATGCGGATAGAATTATACAAAACCTGCTCGAGCTCATCGTCAGCAGGATCATCATCGTAGATATCATCATCGGAATCGTAATATGGAAAGACAGTCCCGTTCGACAAGGTGAACTCCACTGGCACGCCATCAAGCCCTTTGACGGTGATTTTGTCTCCTCTTTCAGAAGATCGACGCAACTGGTCACAGACGTCTCGAAGCGCGTCCTTGGTGAAGAATGGTTGGCCCTTGTCGAATCGCGATTTGATGTCTCGCTGGACCTTTTTGATGGCTTTTTTGACTTCTTTTCCAGCGAGGACTTTGCTTTCTCGACTGGGGCCAGCGCGGTTGTATGTTGGGCAGAAGACGTTCATTTTGAGTTGTTGGGTTGGATTGAAGAAAAGATGATGGGAAGTGAAGACGATGGATAGATGATAGTTGATAGTTGATCAGGGAGATATCTGACTACTGATAAGACATCTCTCGTCAATAGACATGGTGAATGACTACTGTCTACAATCAGAGTTGTGAAGCAGTATATTGTAGTCTTTGTGTCAAACTGAGCACAGTAAGGTCAAAGAAGACTACTGACCAGTTGACATGTGGTGTTTGATGGGACGCCCCATCCTGTTTGTAGACATCGGTTCCATATCAGGCATAGCAGCATATAGACGAGGGCATGTCCTTTGCTTATTTGACCTCACGTCAGGCATTTAGCTCGACAACAACGCTCAATATGACATATATTTAAGTGTTCGCTATCTTCAGGTGATGGTATATCCCATATTAGACATCAACTCTCAAAAAAGAGCCTCACAGACTGCTTAGAATGAAGGAGCTGTCAAACATTAAAGTGAAATAATGGAGCCAGCTCTTGGCAGACATTGCATATGATGTATAATATCATGTTTCATTCTCTCAGTGCTGTTTTAAAGGTTGGAAGAGCATTTGTAGCATATCAGAGAAAGATCTTTGTTTCCCTACTGGAACCTACAATCTATCAGACACCTTGAATGAAGCTCATTGCATCTTGATATGAATTGCCTAGATATTTACGTTTCCCAAGCTGCCAACGTGTCAGGTTCATTAGTCTATACTTTACAAAGACATATTCCTCGAGTTGGGTGTGCAATTTGATAAGATCGCATTGTATATCATCAAGTAATCCACCAACGCCATATGCATCGTAAGTCGTGAACCATCCACAACTGTAGGGTATGTACAATAAAAAAGCAGATGACCAAGACGTAATTACCAAGCCGTATGCCCTCCATCAATCACGAGCGACGCCCCCGTCATGAAACTGCTTGCATCACTCAACAAGAACAGAGCCGCACCTCGGAACTCTTCCGGCTGCGCCAGACGACCCATCATATTCTCCGCTTGCCATACTTCCTTTGACTCGGGCTCTTCATCAAAAACTTGTTGTACCATGGGCGTGATGATGTGCCCTGGACAGAGACAGTTGACGCGAATACCACCCTCGCCTTTCTCGTTAACTTTACCCCATTCCATGGCCAGACTGCGCGTGAGCTGAATAACAGCCGCTTTCGACGAATTGTATACCGGCGAAGTCATGCCCTTGTTCGCAATCATACCACTCATACTCGCCACAAGCAAAATCGTGCCTCGACATTTATATTTCATCATCTGCTTGGCAGCTTCGGTCGCACATATGAAGACACCGGTATAATTAATGCTCATCACCTCATTGACTTCCTCCGGCGTATGCGCCACGGCTTTATCAACATGATTCACCCCCGCAGCAGCCAATATCCCATCAAACCGATTATTCAACTCCCCAATCTCGGCAAACGTCTTGGCCACATTTTCTTTGTCTCTCACATCAATGCGTCGGTAATGCAACGAACCGCCAAAAGCAGGATTTGCGCGCTTTTGAGCTTTTTGGAATTCGTCGTCTGGTTTGGGGAGGCGGTCGACGCAGTGCACTTGAGCACCTGCTTCGACGAGGGCTTCGGCCATGGCGAGTCCCAAACCGCGGGCACCGCCGGTTACGACGAAGACTTTGCCTTGGAGGTCGAATTCGCGGAAGCGTTGGTGGGTGTTTGCTTGGGTTTCGGGGGGGAGGCGTTCTTGGATGTGTGCTTCTGATGCAGTGGTGTTTGTTTTTCCTGGTGCCATTTTGACTTGATTCGATAGATTTGATAATTGATGAGTCGTGTAGTAGATGAAATTGTAGATGTTGTTTCAATCAGATATACTTGACAGACAAAACTCATCTACTTAGGCATGAAAAAAGACTGTTTATATACTTTCTCAACCCAGAATATCCTGATCTAACCACATACTGCCTAGATAAACAAGGCCCTTCATCATGATTGCTCGCTATTTTCGTCCATCCCTTCAGGGGCCAACGAGTGAGAAGTGAAACGTCAGTGTGGGCACGACGACAGCTTGTAGCGTCAGATACGGCGTATGACATCATGTGTCGTGAGATTGAGATTGCAATTGATCACATAGACGTGCTAAGAGAAAAGAAATATACTATGTAGTAAGATGAGGACTGTCGAGTGAGCCTGTTGGATGCAATACGAAAGATGCCAGCCAATCAGAGCGCGTCTAGATGATCAGCATGCGCTAGTCTCAAAACGGACAGCGTTGTGCTTATGTCATGCTCTCTTTTCGAGGTCGGTTTCTTGTCCCAGCCAATCTCCTCAAGAACTATCACATTAGCATAGACACAAAGAAGAGATTGTATCATACTTACGCTGGCTTAAGTAGGGCACAGATGTAAATCAACTCTCATGTTTACTGTGTTCAGTCTTGAAGTCGATAGATCGACACGAGCAACATCGAGATTCAGGAGAATTCATCAACTAGTCTGATCTGCTAAGTGGCTTATACGCAACGATGATACATGTGGCTAATTAGTTGCTATCCAACGTCTAACGCCGTCCCTCATGGCTCAATTCTTGCATACACGAATAGACTCGACCATGTCAACTCGCAAACTGACCCGCGATAGCAACGTCGCGCCGGACTTCAGCGAGCCCGGCACACGTGTGACCCCATCCCAGGTATGGTATCAAGAGGGGCAGCAGGTACGGATAAGAATGTGGGAGGCCATAACCCTAACCCTACATCCACATTCAATCCTACTGACTCCTACAGACCGCGAAGCGTTTAGTATCGGCACAATCAGGACGGTGCTGAAGGATGTCATTCCTCCTGTTGGGCCGGAGGAGGTGCGACACGAGGTGTGTCTTATCAGTCCTTCGATTTCTCTTCAACTGATGGGAGATGTGTAGATTGAGAATGAGCAAACGCACACGAAAACAGCCATCTACGAAAGGAACATTGTGGGATTGTCCCGCTAGAGACTCTCGACGTACTCGTTAACGGCTATCACGGAAGTCGAAAAAAAGGTGTAGTTGGGTACATCAACCCCACGAAATAATAAAATATGCATGCCATGACAGGTCCATGTGAGATTTAGTACACTAGATCACAAGCAAGAAGAATATTTCCACTCGGAATCATACTTCCATCGGATTTCACTTTCCTAGATCTCGTATATCGAATTTATCACCCCGCGCCGTACTACGTAGCAGAAATCACTGTGTCAAGCAACACATAATAAACTTCGCCCAGCCTAAAATCTACGTGTCAAAGACTCAAAGCAAGCTAAACCACCAAGATCCAACTCAAATCAAGTTGTCATCGGAGTACTCAGTGGATCGACGCTCGGATCTAAGTCCCGCCCAAAGCGTCCATTGGATGCGGGGAATGGGATCCGGGAACTGTTCGCGCTACGAGCTAAGTGCTAAGTATTTTCGATGCGACAACACAGACCTGAAAGTTGGCAGGATTGAGGGGCCTTTTATCTTTGTTTTCTCTCGCCTTTCGTATAGAGGGGTTGTGGTGTGTTGGTTCAATGTTTTCTACTTCTCGTTATATATCTTTTTCAAGCGAAGGGACAGTCAGAACGAGACGGTCTATAATTCTATATCTATGATTCATGGATAATGAAGGCGAGCCATCACTCATATCCGCCACCACTCGGTCGATAACTAACCAACCTTCGAAATCAGACTTGACTTTGTAGTAAACACATCCAACCGGAATGCCATCGTAGCATCAGCGACAGCAAAATGAGGACCAGGGCGAGCATCGAGCGGGTCTTGGAATGGCTTTCTTCGTCTCCGTCGGAATCTACCTCTATCGTTCCGTGTGACCCCTCTTCGTCGACATCGACATCGACAGTCTTGCTGCATAATCATTCCCTTCCACCTACCGCCGTCGGCGTGGCGTGCAAAGCTTGCAACGAACGAAATGCGACGTGCGACGGACAGAGACCGCGGTGTTCACATTGCTTGCATGAGCAGTTGATGTGCTTCTATATCGGGCCCGGACGACACGGCCGACGACGGCAGCAGCGGTCATAATATCTATCTTTTAGGGCATCGTCTCACTCAACTCGCCACAATCGAGTTGTATGCAGGTGGCGGGTATATCGGAATTGTTGATAACTCAGTCGACACGGAACATGTCGACGTCGGCCGGGAACATTGAAAATCTTCCAAATCTATCGCAGAAGATTCCGATGACTGTCGAGACAGAGTCTCAGAAGGAAACGGCGGCGGCAACAGTCTAGAACTGTTGAAATCTCCCGAGTCGATCGCCAGATTGTGGGTCTCCGAGTATCGAGGGACTGGTAAATCATACAAATGCGTCTGTGATGACCGGACACAGAATGGTGTTTCAGCAGTGAGTCGACAGACGGTGGTTTTTTTGTTATCCTGTGGATTGGGTATGGTGATGTCGATAAGGAACTGAACATATTAGCCAAACCGAATCTTGAAAGAAAGAGATCAAGGAGAGCGTACGAGTATTGTATGGCTGGCCTTTACTTTTGCAAAATTCACATCTGGATGCAACCTCAACTGTGCGCTCGGTTCGTTGAGCAAAGGCACACTACCCGCAATGATGGTCACATTCGACTCTCGATCCACATTCAGCGATGGTGCGTCACTGAACTTGCCCGTCGACAAATCATTACATTTCGACTTGAGTAGCAGCTTCTTCCTTAATTGTGATTGTCTCCCCGGAATCCCAGGAAAGTTGATCTTTTGAGCCAAGTATACTTGCACAGCAAGATACATAATCTCCGAGCATCCGATGCGAACAGAAATCGGAATATTCCCGCCGATAGCCGCGCCTTTATCTGCCAACTCGACGCTGTACATGATCTGTCTGTTCCATATTCGCGATAGACTGACCTGATTAGAATCATGGAGATAGATATCGTCGTGCGGACAGTGAACAACAGTGACTTCCTGTTTCGGCGAAATCTGGTGCCGATGCCCGGAACTGGCTATAGCTTGAATATGGTATTTGAGTTTGCATCCACCGACATTGAATGTTTCAGGAAGAGGTTCGTTGAAAGATAGTTCAAAGTCATAAACATAATGACCTGGTTTAAGGATTGGCCATTTCTTGTGGTCGGTCTCGCTTAGGTGTATGATATGTACTTGAGATGCAGTGTGTCGAGCCTCGAGCCGGGGAACAGGCCATGTTTGATCTATTACTCTTTCTTTGTCATAGAAGCCTGCCAGAGTTAGCTTTATCCTCCTTGTGCAAATGATTCATACATACGGCCAAATTTCTGCACTCTATTCACTCCGGTAAACTTGATGCTTAAATCTCGAAGCTGTACATTCTTCGAAATGTTCAGATTGACGCATCCTCGCAGTACAGACGGCGCGGATAGGGAGGCATTTACAAAAATGGCCTGTTCTAAGAGGGATATCGAAGTCGACAACTCCGATTGCGAAGGCAGCAATAGATTCTTGAAATTTGGCCGTCTCCTACCCTGTTGCACCGACGC
The DNA here is from genome assembly GCA_022814505.1 of Talaromyces liani. NCBI lineage: Eukaryota > Fungi > Ascomycota > Eurotiomycetes > Eurotiales > Trichocomaceae > Talaromyces > Talaromyces liani. The sequence continues at coordinate 156,317 of JAKLNL010000020.1, forward strand.
CATTAGACAGGACCGACAGCTTGGCAATACCAGGGCGTAGTTTTCCTGTACAATCGGAAGTCGCGAAGCTGTTCGGGAGAGGACGACAGGGGAGTCGTAGTCAGAGTGATGTTTTCAGAGGAAGGAACCTGAGTAAAGAGACATCAGCCAGCGATTCTGATGACTTCATCGGAAGCTTCGGCTTTTTCTTGGTGGGGTGTCGATCATCTCCGATGCTTTTCCCCATTGGGACAGTGCTGATGGTGATATTCAGAAGAAACATATTGATACTTTCTACGGGATGGAGTACATGTAGGAACAAGTATATGAACATGTAGAGACTAAACAAGATCATGAAGATATAGATCAGGGGGGTAAGAGATAAGCTTTGATGAAGCCAAATAAACAAACCCTTTGTTTGCCTGTCAATGCCTGATCCATCGGCCTTTACATGATTGGTGCATCTCGGAGTCAATCGGCATGGCGAGACTTGGCAAAGCTTACGTCAAATTATTGCTGCCTGAGGCTTCAATTTTCAGGCATAATTTTAGAAGCAGAAAACATGGTATCATGTGATTTGAGAGAATACATCATCGCGGTGTCATCGACCGCAACCTGAGGCATCCAGGAAGGTGTCGAATTGGCCAGTCAGAGAGGCTGATGACGTTTGACGCCACCTTCCCCAGACATCCCCGGTCGACCAATGACTGCCGCCCAATGGCTGAATTCGTGATTCGCAGCTCTTCTCAGGACAGGACAGCTTGCACAGCATAGAACAGAATGATGTCATTCATCATCAACAAAGAGGACAGCGTCATAGCTGGATTACTTGAACGGAGAGACTGAGAGACGAGGGATATATAAGGACCCAAACTTCTACCCCTTCTCCATCTTCTCCTTTATCAATCATCAAACTTGAACAGAACAAAATAACAAGTCAAAATCAATCAATCATCAACCACAATCATCATGTCGAACATCGTGCACAAGGTCAAGGACGCGGTTACCCACCACCACGACAAGCCCAGCCACTCCACCAACGCTGGTCCTCACGACTCCAACCTCGCCAACAAGGCTGATCCTCGCGTTGACTCTGACCGAGGTAAGTTCTTTTGCTAGCACATCACAGACTCCTCAACTAACTCGTATATAGACCACCGCGCTGGATACTCCGCAGCTGGTACCGGCAACACCACCGCTGGCACCGGTATTTCCGGCACTGGCACTGGCACTGGCACTGGAACCAGCGGCTACGGCACCGGCACAACTACCACTGGCCCTCACGACTCCAACCTCGCCAACAAGGCCGACCCCCGCGTCGACAGTGACCGTGGCCAATACGGCACCACCGGCGGCTTGACCTCTGGCGGCGCCTACAACACAAACCCTAACTCCACCAACGCCGGTCCTCACAGCTCCAACCTCGCCAACAAGGCCGATCCTCGCGTGGACTCTGACCTCGACAACCGCGCTCGTCACCAGAATCTAGGCGGTAGCGGTGCACCTGCTGGTAGCAGCTACACTACCCCTGGTAGCGGTGGTGCACAGCAGTCTGCGGGTCCCCATGACTCGAACATTGCCAACAAGCTCGATCCTCGTGTTGATTCAGACTTGGACGGCAGCCGCACTGTTGGTGGAAATGCTACTCGCTACTAAACAGTTTTTTCGCTGAAGTGAGGGCATGGTTATGAATTACGATAATTTTTTTTGCTATGAATGTATATTAGATACCAGATTGCAGTAGTCAAATGATTGCACATGACAATTTCCTCATCACGTTGCATACTACTTAGGTGGTAGCTATAATAAAGCCAAGTAATTACAATTGCCGAAATAACAATGCGTCAAGTATTAAGCTACAAATTAATGAGAAATACAAGTCTTCTCAAGTTAAGGCATACTCTGCCCAGACGAGCTTGCAACAAAGTTCGCGGAATCTGGAGTAGACTTTTAACACAACCACGGCTCACCCCTTGTATGCAACAAATCCGTAAACAGATCACGGATCGAATCTTCCACGTATGCATCTTCAACCTTACACAGAATATTACCTAGCTATGATGTCGAATGGGGCCTTTCTTACATAGCCGGATACCGATCCGAAGGAATAGGTCGAATCAATTGTTTCTTTCATCTAGCTGAAACAGAGATCCGTCGATCAAAAGGACCTATCACACAATAGACGGTCATCGTTTCTGAATTCTTTGCTTTGATTCGACGAAGCGAGGCTGATCAACGGGTCATATCGTGGCGAGATAGCTTCATTGGGTAGCGAAGTCTATGGACCAGACCCAGATATTTACGGGCTATGATTGACGAATTTTGAGATGATTCCAAACACTTCGATGGCAGTTCTCTTTCTAAAAGGGAGAGGTATAGTATAGCGGAGCCTCGTCCAAAATCTCTCGATTGTTTGGATCTGCTCACACAGTGGTGATCGAACAGTGACAGAATGCATGCCTCATAGCCTTACAGACGCACCTGCAAGGTCCAACAATGACAAAAGGATGAAGTATGCCAAGTACTCACCTCATTTTCTATGTCGTCCAGCTCAGAAAGGGATTGATTCCTGAGGCAGAGCGAGCACAATCACAACTATAAAACACCCCTTTACCTCTCCTTCAAGCCTCTCAATTAAACACAAACCAATCAATCAATCAAACAAACTATATCATTCAAAACTTTTTAAACAATACAAAATGACCGACAACTCCAACCCCGGAAACTTCGCCAACCGCCCTCGCGAAGAGGTTCAAAACATCGGCAAGAAGGGCGGCCAGTCCAGCCACTCTGGCGGATTCGCTAGCATGGATCCTTCCAAACAGGTATGCCCCCTTCCTCCCCCCTTTTTTTTTTCTCAATAAGTAGGGAATAAGCTGACGATAGTAGCATGACATTTCCTCCATGGGCGGCAAGGCGTCTAGCGGATCATTCAAGCCTGGAGACCCCAAGGCTCGTGAAGCCGGTAGGAAGGGCGGTTCTCGTACCGGTGGTGGAAATGAACAGAATGATGAAGATTTTGATTATCCTGAGGAGTAACTTGCCCTGTTTAGCGTGCTGCGGGGATTGAGAAGAGTCGAAATGTATTTATATGAAATGCTTTCTTATGATGATTTTACAATAATGAAACGAGACCGGTTATGAAAATACAAAGATTATCAACTGATCCTGGCATATGTCCGGATGAAGTTGATCTTGGAGACTTTTTTATCAATCACAACTATAGTACTATGCAAGCTCATCCCTTTTGACTTAGTCGGGTAGCAATCAGTGCCTAGGTAGTCGAATGCTCCCCGCGAAGTCTTGATCAAGATAAGATAATCGTACTTCTGCATTGCAATAGGCCATACGTAGGTATATTCTTGAGTGTCTGACTACATATTTAACGCGACCATGACTAGTGCGAACTCGATATTGCTCGTCCGTACCTAGTTTTTATCTCAGAACTCAGACCCTATGGCGAGGCTTCTTAGCGCGCAGGAGGCATGCCAAGCAATGCTAATACACTAGTGCCCGTATCAGTCGTGTAAGCCAATCATAATTCAATTTCGAGCGCAGCGAGAAACCTCGCCAGAGGGTCTGAGAGAGCGTGGTCGCGATTTCCTAGCATGGGCACACTTTCTGCTCCAGAATTGTATGGCGAGTCTTTGAGGCTGTACATGTCCCTGTTACAGATATTTATGCGATATAAAAGTATAAGCGTTGGGTTCGCATTACAATTCTCTACAAACGTTGCTAGTTTTCGAGTTCTAGCTTTAACGTATAAGCCATATAAATCGGTCGCAAAGTTTGCGAGGTTTATAGGGCGGACATGTGAATGTTGGGTTGAATGAAGCTATTTTCACACACTCCTGACCTACTCTTCTCACCACCGCAAACCACATACAAGGACACAAAACCTTGTATTATCATTGGCCCAGAAGACTTCTAAAGATTACGGAATATACCGAGAGTTGTCAAAACATTGCAGCAGACTCCGGAAATGCCTGTGGTACGATCAACACGTCGATACTCCCGAGCGAAGCCATTGCAACGCGAAAGACCAAAGCGTTCACCAACACCACCTCCCACCGAACTACCTCCGTTGTCGTATTCGCAGCCGGAAACAAATATGAATCCCGAATCGATGAATAATTTGCAAGTGAATACGGGGCCTGACGGAACCGAGGTCGTTGATATTGCTCATGGAGAGGATGAGGTTATTCGCACCAATACTAGCAACAGTAGACGTCGACATCGCCCAAACCGATCCCGAGCCGCGATTGGGAAAAAAGTAGACTATATCCTACGTATATTGAGGAAGAAGTCTATAAGCCTGCAAACCTTTTTACAGTACTTCCTGGAGGATACTCAATACTCCCGTTTAGCTTCGCTCAATCGACCGCACGTTCTTTCCAAGATCGCTTCATCTAAGCAATTGAAAGACCAGTTCATCTCGAATATACTCGACGAATTCGATCAATTACTCGGCCAGAAATACTTCCAGACGTTCGATCAAGATACCAGTCTAGATAAAGTGGATTTTGCCGCTGCCTATGATAGTATCCAAGCTATTGCCCCTACATGGCATACACTTGTCACAGCTTTGATGAAAAACACTCGCGCCCATCGAGCGAGCTATCAAAAGCACGTCCCGAGCCAAAGCAAGCCTCATCTGAAGTATCTCTTTACTGTTACATCTATTATTAGTCACTCTCGGTCGAAGCAAAATTCGAATTTCTTTACGCGCAATGTTGGGATTTATCTCCAAGGCCTTGGTATACAACGTCGTGCACTGGAGACGTTGTCCGGACTCGGAATCTGCAGCAGTTATGCTGAGACGCTGGGCCTACTACATCGTATTCGTGATAGAGAGCAGGTATAGTTTTTTTTTTCCCCATTCAATTCACCTTCATGATCAACTAGAAGATTTCTAAAGAGTTCTAAAGATTCCTATAGACTCCGGAAGACTTCTAGAGACTTTTAAAGATTCCTAAAGACTCCAGAAGACTTTTAAAGATTCCCAAAAAAGTGTGGTGTTTAAATGATTTTATCCCAAATCACGTCGCGGCAGCCGGAAATTATCATAAAAACGCCCTGAAAAAGCATATGTTTTCGACCCCTATATATGTACCTGATCTAGTCAGTTTTTCGTAGTAAAAATAACACTGTTAAGCACAGAATTTCTTACTCTATATAGGAAAGTATACCCGGAAATGCAAATCGTAGATAAAGATCATTTTTTTATGTGTTGAAGTTGATGCTTGATTGCTCGGAGGGTTAAAAAGGGAGCTAATTATTATGGCGACGCAACCACACTCGCTCAGACGCTTCTACGAAGCGTTTTTCAAAACACCTTAAAGGGGTTTAGCGGCCAGGGGCCCCGCCTAAAAAAACGCGCTAGTAAGAAGTCGTCTGAGAACCTGAGATAACCTAGTTTGGGTGGGGGTAAAAAGAGTGGCTTGATGATTCGCACCGGGCTAGACAGCGGCCTAGCCGTAGCGGGCGATGCACACGCTAACTATCGCCCACTAAAACAATCTGCAGAGCCAAGCCACGCTCTAAATCTCAAACTGGCTAACTCGATTTACTCGACTTCCTCTGCTGTGACCTGTCTGCAACGTTGAAGCGGCTGAGGACGATAAGGGCCAATAGGACAGGGTTCTTTGTTGACCACGCTGATAAGGGAATTCTGACTCGGTTTTTCGAGTTCTGACTATTTTCACTGTCTTGTCACTCTTGTGTCACTTGGGATACATTCGGATTATCAACAGCTGAGGTTATCGAAATGGTTGGATTCATGGAGAAATGATTGGAACGAAATAAATAAGAAAACCTCCAGTTTCACCATAAGAATAGCGAAAAAATGGAGGCCAAAAAACCCGCCAAATCGTCCTGGTTGCCATTGCCATTGCCAACGACTCGACGAGCAAAACTCTTATGGATCATCATCGGTTCCGTCGTCGTTCTCGGAATCGCATTAGGCGTCGGATTAGGCGTCGGGCTCAAAGGGCGCCATAATCACAATCCGCCACGAAACGCGACGGCGTTTTGCTCTAATGCGGCCGGATCATACAAAGTCGACAACATTACTGCTCCTTCGAAATTCGATGTTAGTAGCAATGCAAAAATTAATACAGTGCCGTCATGGCCTACGAATGCAAATATAACGGCATGGAATCTCACGGTTGACGACACGCAATCCGGCTATAAACAGATCATCGCGGGGTTCGGCGCTACAGTTACAGATGCGACAGTCTCTACACTCAGCTCACAAAACAACGCAACACAAAAGGCTATTTTGCAGAAATTAGTCACTAGCGATGGAGCAAACTTTTCGCTAATGAGGCATACGATTGGATCGAGTGATTTATCAACTGAGGTATATACATACGACGATAATAATGGGACAGTGGATAATAATTTATCGAATTTTGCATTGGGAGATCAAGGAACGGCGATGGCGCAGTTGTTGGCGCAAATGAAACAGTTGAATAGCGATATAACTATCCTGGGATCGCCGTGGAGTCCGCCTGGATGGATGAAACTCAATGGCCAACTGGTCGGAAACACCACCGATAATAATCTCGATGATGGGTACAGTACCCGCAAAGGCCTAGGGAGTACCGGCCACAGCCACGCGTTTGCGCAGTACTTTGTCAAGTATATCCAGGCATATGCCGATTTGGGCGTGAATATTGATGCGATCACGATCCAGAATGAGCCGTTGAATAGTCAGGCTGGATATCCGACTATGTATGTTGATGCTGATGAGTCGGGAAAACTAATCAGTGGGTATGTTGGACCGGCGCTGCAGAGTGCGAATTTGAATACGACCGTGTGGGCGCTGGATGATAATACAGGTATTCCTTTTATACCCCCTTGATGTGTTTGTTATTCACTGACGCGAGGAAGATGATGCCGATTATGCCTATACTGTCATGAATTATGCAACGGCTTATGTCGACGCAGTAGCCTGGCACTGCTACGCATCGACTCTGAATTGGACAGTCTTGACAGAATTCCACAATCAGTACCCTAACATCAGCCAATACATGACCGAATGCTGGACACCGAACGATCTCAGCTGGACGCACGTCGTCAACTTCACCATGGGCCCGCTTCAGAACTGGGCAAATGGGGTTACCGCTTGGACATTAGGGACGAACGACAACGCCGGACCTCATCTTGAGTCGGGTTGCTCGTCGTGCGATGGCATAGTGAGCGTGAATAGTACCGCCGGCGCAGACAGCAGTAGCAGCAATGCCACAGACTACACTTTCAACCTCTCGTATTATATCATGTCACAATTCAGCAAATTCATCCCTCCTGGAGCACGGATCCTCCAAACGGACGGTAGCGCGGTAGACGATAACGGCGACGGAATACAGGCAGTCGCAAGTCTGAATCCGGACGGCTCGAGGACGGTGGTGATTGAGAACACTTTTGTGAATGATGTTAATGTTACGGTTTATCTGAATAGTGGTGTTGCTTGGGTTGGGAATGTGCCGAATTCCAGTGTGACAACGTGGGTTTTGCCTTGATGATTTTTATTACGTTACGATAGAATAGACTTGGATAGATGTATGCGATGAATCATTGATCTGTCATTTTCGAGAATCCGAACTGGACCAGCATAGAAATGTAGTTACCTAGAACCATTGTGTGACTGCTGACCCTTGATGCACCTAAAACTGCACACCACTCAGCTCCAAACCTTTACCAAGACGAATCAAAATTTCTGATGCACATATGCGACAGCCCAAATTAGGTAAACCTGTTGCCAAGCACTCAGCTCAATGGATCTACTATATCGGGGCATTGTAGGTAAGATGTTGAAGAATTAAGCTGCCTGAGCATTTAGACGATGCAGCCAATCAGCGGGCCGCATTATGGGGATGCCTGGGGAAGATGTTGGCTTAAGCCTTCACTTAGGCCTGGTGTAGAGACTGAATTGACTTTACTTTTGTCAAAAGATCTAATCTGTTATTCTATTTAGAAGAAATAGACTTTGGTTGACATTGGTTGTTATCTAAAAATAGTAGCGTATATAGATAGAATTGTTCATGGTGGATGCAATATTTAAAGGGCCACTACCCAGGTCGATTGATGGAAATATCGATAATCAGAATCAAATACTAAAGAACAATTACTATCATAATTTCAATCTTGGGTTGTATTTCCCCTTGTGTTCTATTACTATCATTGTCGCTCCACCATGAAAATGCATCTCGTCGGCTTGTTGATACCGTTGCTGGCATCACTCCAAACCATCCATGCCATACCACTCGAAACAGCAAGTTCAACTGCCATAACTCCAGCCAGAACCCCTACGCCGACTGCAATCCCTACTCGCGCTCTGGCCCGGCGAGCACCCGCCGAAACCGACTCCTCTTCAACAACATCCACCCGCACACAATTCTCCCTGAGTCTCTCCCTAGATCTACCGACCGATACATGCACTCCCACCATCGCACCTGACAAAAATGGCTATGTTCCTCCGACAGAATGTAATGCCCTGTATAATTACTACCCATCCTTCAGCGCCGCCGTCGCTTTCACCGTGATCTTCGGACTGCTTCTGCTAGCTCACACGGTGCAAATGTTTGCATACAAGACCGGGTTCGTCTGGGTGATCGTCATGGGTATCGCCTGGGAGTTTGCTGGTTACTTGACTCGCGCATTCAGCACCAAGGATCAGCAAAGTCAGGTATTGGCGACTACTACGCAAATTCTGATCTTGCTTGCGCCTTTGTGTATGTTCCCCCCCTCCCAATTTCAAGAAATTTGGCAAAAGCTAACAACTGCCGCAGGGGTCAATGCATTCGATTACATGGTCCTTGCACGCATGATACATTTCTTCGTACCCGAAAAACGCATCTGGCTCTTCAAACCCTCCCATCTAGCAATCATCTTCGTCTCTCTCGATATCGGCTCCTTCCTCGTCCAGGGCGCCGGTGGTACAATGGCGTCTCCCGGAGCAAGCGCATCCACAATCAAGACCGGTCTAAATATTTATATGGGCGGTATTGGCGTACAGCAGTTTTTCATCTGCTGCTTTTTGGTGTTGGCGGTGCAGTTTCATCGTCAGATGCTTCGGCTCGAGAGATTGAGTGCGTTGCAGGAGGATAAGAGGAGGTGGAGGGGGTTGTTGTATAGTCTGTATTTCAGTTTGATTGCTATCACGGCGCGGATTGTTTATCGATTGATTGAGTTCACTGCGGGTGTTGGACTTAATAATCCCGTCACGACCCATGAGTGGTTCATGTATGTGTTTGATGCGTTCCCCATGTTTTTGGCTGGGGGTGTTTGGTGTATCATGCACCCGGGCAGGATCTTGACCGGACCGGATGCGAAGTTGCCTCCTAGTGGTCTCGGACGGATTCTGTGTTGTGGTTATTGTTGCTGCCGATGCTGTGGAGGTGGACGTAAGAAGAAGATTGTCACTGTGGACAGTGAGCGTCCGTCGCAGGAGGAGTTGAGGCCGGTTGAGCGAGATTCTTATGCGAGCTCGTCACCGATGTGGAGGAACGATAGGACTGATTCATACGAGCCGTATCGATCCCAGAGGGTGTGATGTTTCTTTTCATTTGTTATTCATGTTTAAGTGTCTTTCAGCCTGTTTTAGATTCAAGTGTTGCATAACGAGATGGAGTATCGAGTATTGAGTAATTGGACCATTTCAACAGAATTTGACTTAAGAAGCATAATGATGAGAGGAGAAAGACATCAAATATCCTTGCTTACTGTAGCGCTCTTAGACACCATACCAGAACCTACTAGCCCATATCATCCAGCCGTACCTGAGACGGCCTTCAAGTACAACCAGTAATCGTTCCGCAAAACAAAACTCAATCTTAAAAGCTCAGGAACAGGAAATAGCCATCTCAATGTGGCTTGAGTATTGCCAAATCATCATCAAGCGATTGGATAACCCGACGTTGCGATGTTGCGAGTCACTTGCGAGACCCCACTTTTCCCTCCTAGCCCTAATTCACCAAATTGGGAATGTTTGTCTACAGCTGTGTGCATGGGTAAGGAGCTTATTTTTATTTATATTATATCGATGTCATCTACAAGCTGCTCTTTTGTTATTGAAAGAGATCTTTTGGGAAGGCATCATGTCGACGTCTACATCGTCATTTGCCGGCAAGTCGAAGCATGGAGGCACACGACAACGTCGACAGGTCGATGCTACCAACAAAACAGAGTCCTTGAACGAAAAGTCCAGTATCAAAAAGATCAAGCGCAGAAATCGTCCACTCTGGAAACGACTTGCAAGATTCTCTCTCAAACACCGCTGGACCATCCCACTCGTCCCCCTCATCGCATTCATTCTCGCCTACCTCGTCAATCCAACAGAATCTAACGTCGTCCACCCCTTCCTATTCCTCTCCTACAAATTCCAACAACCAGAAAGCCACGCCACGCAGTATGGCAAAGGACTATGGGACATCGCCTTCGTCCTCTTCTACACCATCTTCCTGTCCTTCACTCGCGAACTCATAATGCAAGAATTCCTCCGCCCCTTATCCATCCACTACGGCATAAAATCCAAAGCCAAACAACTCAGGTATATGGAACAAATGTACACGGTCATCTACTTCGGCCTCATGGGTCCGCTGGGACTGTACGTAATGCGCCACAGTGTGCCGGAGGTATGGTATTTCAACACACCGGGCATGTACGCCTCCTTCCCACACAGATCGCACGACGCAATGTTCAAATTCTATTATCTATTTCAAGCGGCGTATTGGGCTCAGCAGGCTCTCGTTATGATATTGGGACTCGAGAAGCCGAGGAAGGATTTTAAGGAGCTTGTGGTGCATCATGTCGTGACCCTGGCGTTGATTGGATTGAGTTATCGGTTTCATTTTACGTATATGGGTATCGCGGTCTATGTTACGCATGATGTTAGTGATTTTTTTCTCGCTGTAAGTCTGCCCCTTTCCTTCCGAAATATTCTCTGAATTTGGAGCATCGTTTGCCTGACGAATGGATGTAGGTTGGCAAATCCCTCCAATACACAGATAGCTCATTCGTCCCACCGGCCTTTGCAGTCTGTGTCTCGTCATGGATATATCTTCGACATTATATCAACCTCCGCATTCTCGCCTCTCTTCTTCCCGGCGGCGCATTCCAGACTGTCGGGCCATACGAACTAAACTGGGAAACACAGCAGTACAAGTGTTGGATTTCGCAGATTATAACGTTTGCGCTGTTGGCTTGTTTGCAGGCGCTCAACTTATTTTGGTTGTATTGTTTGGGGAGGAGTGTGTATCGGTTTTTGGTTTATAGGGTTGCGAAGGATGATAGGTCGGAGGATGAGGAGGATGTTACCGTGGAGCGTTGAGGGTGTGGTATTGGGGTTGTATAATGTTTAATGATAATGGGGCTTGTACACTACTATTATTAGAATAAAGATAATGTATAATACTAATTGTGAAATTCGAAAATCTGAAAAATCATTATGTACGTCAAGGTGGTTGTTGAAGTGGTGTATCAGTTCATAAGTTACTCTATCATCTAGTCATACGATCTTTCATGCGTCGCCATTTCCACCATCAATCCATCATCATATCTATATCCAAACACATAATGATCAATCATTGTAGAGTGTGATCACTTGGCCTTTCCGTTCTGTCTGAAGCGATCCTCTTCCTCAACAATAGCCAACGGCAGACCTCGGAACAAGCCAAAGAAAATAAACGGCACCCATTTCCATCGGAACGGATTGATGATACTCACAAAGCAGTACCAATAAATCAGTTCTGCATATGTGAAAAAGTCAAAGGCTCCTGTGGGCGCAAACTTCTTGACAACACGCGTAAAGTCGATCCAGAGTTTCATCAGTCCCTCCCGAGGACGCGTTAGAGGATCCACGAGGAACATCAATAAGAAACGGGTGTAGATGCCGATGTGGTAGTTGCCGACAGTGCCGATGGCGTTTAGATAAGTGCTGTTGGTAGCGCAGATGGTCGGGTCCTGAGGAGGGAAGACTTGCAAGTACCAATTAGGTGGTTCGTACTTTTTCTCAAAGACGTTGTCCGGGAGGAATGAAAGGGACGGTCGTTTGTATCCCGTGGCCATGATAATGACGTCTCCCTTCACGATTGATTCATGTCCTGGGCCGCCTTTGGGTACTCCCTGTGCGCGATGGTTGAATAGGATGCCCTCTTCTTTGCAAGCGAGAATATCTCCTCGTAGCCAGCGAGCTTTGCCTGCGCGGATCTGCTCAAATAGTTCCGAGTTGACCATAGGTGTATCGGTATACAAACCTTTCTTGGAAGGTGAAATGTCTTGCAGATCACGGTAGAAGAATTTTCGCAGAAACCATTCGGGGATCCAGGAGAACGAGGTTTCTCCTCCGAATATATTCAACGACAGTAAGACATCAACAAACACATTTCGAGGAATGATCCATTTATCAGATCGAGACAAGACATCAATTTCAGCAGCATCGTTGCTAACTGCAAACTCCAGCGCCTCAACTGCACTTGCTCCACCACCAATGATGAGTACTTTCTTCCCTTTGACGTCTTTACCGTCTAGTTCCGAGGAGTGGAAGGTCGGACCACTGAATTGCTCATGGTCAGGGAGATGCGGCATTTGAGGGTCTCCGCATGAGCCAACAGCTGCAATGATGCCGTCAAAGGTTCCATATTCTGCTTCATTGTCGTTGATGATCCATCGTCCGGACGAGTTCTTTTTCACGGAAGTGATAGGAGTATCAAAGACGGTCTTCTTGTCAAGGCTGTAGAGCTTCCATACAGAGGCAATCTGCTCTTTGATGTTTTCTTGGGTAGGATAGGCAGTATCCCATTTTACAGATGGATGGAAGCGGAACATGATTGAATGTATTTGCAAGGCAGATGTCGAGTTCACGCGCTATAGATTGTGAGTTTCGCCATTGGATATTCAGAGAGTCAGAATGCTTACACTCCAGATACCACCTAATCCCTTCTCTTTCGATCTCGCCTCAAAAATCTTCACGTCAAATCCATGGCCAACACAGTGGGCCGCAGAGGATACTCCCGTGAGACCAGCTCCGATAACGGCAATCCTGGGGCGACGAAGCTTTTCCGAAGGTGGAGGAGGTGCCGGAGCAAAAATCCAGTTTAGTATCTGCTGGATGACAAGATAGGCGAAACTCAATGGGTTTGTGATGGCGAAGGTGAGGATGGATTTTGCATGGTTGATTGTCTCCATTGCGTCGGAGGTTCGGTGGAAGCAAGACACAAGAGTGCTAAGAAAATGAAACGAATTGGATATAAAAACAATACCAGCAAGATTTATTAGCCAGTCTGCTACCACAACTGATAGAAGGTAAAATGATACTTTCCACAGTGGACGATGAAGCTATTTATCGCAGTTGCAGATCGATGACGTATCTGCATGTGAAAGCGGGTATGCACCTCAGGCATTCAGGCCACGCTTCTGCGAAAATAATATCGAAAATAATATCAGCAAGACCCGCTATGTGCCTTGTTTGAGTCGACAGGGATTGAGATTATTCCTCGAGTATGTCAATGGCATTTCATCGTGACATGTGCCTCTCAGGAAGATAGCGATTGATGCCTTTGCATGTGATTGCTGTGAGTAAGATGAGACGCTGTCCCATTGAGTTTTCACAACGTAAACTATAGACTGTATGCCACTGGTGTACAACTTAGTATAAAATCAATAATAGATATTTCACATTAGTGTTGATAGGGTGATGATTTGATGTTGCAACATATTTTTCTTTTCTGTCGGGGAATCGAAACGCAGACCTTCCCGGACTGGGCCTGTTCTCGTGGCGGAGCGGTAGGTAAAGGCGGCCGCTGGGCTACACCTGCCACAAAAACAATCTCACCTCGCTGACCTCGACACGAAAAGACAACAGCTCACGTCTCAAGGCTCCTCTACTCCCTTGGTTTCAGAGTAATGGCCTAGCTTGTTTACATCCTGGTAATCAGCAGCAGTTGATCAACATGCGCCATACGTCTCGGCTGCCTCCCACCCCGTCTGATTGCTTTTCCGTTAGCTGAAGCCTCCACTCGATAGCTTCGACGCACCCGACACCGATCATGGCGACTCCAATGCTCGACCAGTTTCTCGCTGGCGTGGCAGACCTGGTTTCCAAACGACAAGGCGATAACCTCCAGGATTACCTCCAAGTCGTGCCGGAACAGATGAGAGATGGATACCGACATATGGCTGTAGAACTACAAAAGGCTTATCCCAAAGGACCTGGCGACGATGCCTTGTTAAAACGATGTGAAGCGCTGGTCCCAAAAAGTGCGGATGGAACAACATGGCCTGCTTTTCCTCTTTTCATTCGATCTTATCTCGCCTACTTGAGGGATGGTAATGTCTCGAATTTGCTGGAAGCCTATAAAGCTCTGAGCGGACTATTAAAGTAAGTACAGCGACACGATATGAAATCGAAAATCACTGACAAAACCAAGTCAATGTCTGCAGGCCCTCGGAGATACCCAGATGGGTGCAATCGTCCTTCGTACCGTCGTCTATTTGTCCCAAATCGTCGCTGGCCTTGCTATGACGCTCGAGAAGAACCCGCAGTTGCTGGCACAGCTACGACTAGATCGACCACAAGATGCTTTTGAACGGACAAGTCTGGTAGAGGATGCTGCCAACGTTGTCCGAGAAGGATTCATCAAATGTTTGTCTGACCGCGGTGGCGCGGCTGGCCCAAAGGGAAAACCAGAGGGCAAGCGTGCAGGAATATACTTGATGGCGAATCATTGTCTGAAACTACTTCACAAGGTATGATTACTGTTCTGCTAAATGAGGAGGCTGTTTATTAACCTCATACAGTGCGGAAAACTTAGAAGTGCCGACACGATTTTCAAAAGTATCTCTGCGCAATCGCCTCCACTCGAATATTATCCCGCAGCGCATCGCGTCACCTATCTCTACTACCTTGGTCGATACCTATTCGCAAACAACAGCTTCTATCTCGCTCGAAATGCGCTGCAGGAAGCTTATAACCAGTGTCATGTGCAATGTCTGAAGCAAAAGCGGCTCATTCTCACATATCTGATATCATGCAACATCATCATGGGCCGGTTTCCCTCTCTTCAGCTCCTACAAAAACCCGAAGCGCAAGGCCTTTATGATATCTTCTATCCAGTGTGCCATATCATCCGATCAGGCGACTATTTGGCATTCAGGAAACACTTAGATGTTGGTAGCTCGACAGGGCAATGGTTTCTTCAGAAAGGGCTACTTTATCAGATGCGGAATCGCTGTGAGCTTCTCGTATGGCGGTCCTTGATTCGTAAAGTTTTTATTCTTGGTGGTTTTCATGGAGATCCCTCCGCCGCCCGAGGTCCTCCACCAATCTTACATTTGAGTAAAGTCGAAACTGCGGTGCGATTGTTGCAGAATCGGCATGGAGTGAGCTCTTCTTCAGATGTCTCAGCAACGAAATTCGCAGGGATAAACGTCATTACAATCCGTTTGCCCGATGACAGTGACTATGATGGCATCGCCGGCCTTGTGTTGAACACATCTGACCCCGAAGTTGACGACTATTTGTTCAGTCAGGGGTACTACGACGAGAATGGGGAGTTGATTCAGAATCCCGGTGGACAACTTGTTCCAGGACCCGAATATGAGCAATATGCTGACTCATTGGATGATTTATACCCGGAAATCTATGGAAGATATACCGAGACTGAAAATACATCAAAACTCTTGCAGGAAATCGAATCGATCGTGGCTTCATTAATCAAACAGAATCTTCTTGGTGGTTACCTGACGCATAATCCAGCGCGATTCGTCATCCCCGGTGCAAAACATGTAGGCGCTATGGCGAAGGGATTTCCCAACATTTGGCAAACCATCAGCAGCCAGCAGCACAATTACGGCGAGGATGTGCCAGCCTGGATCATCGCAAAACAACCGCTCCCTAGTCAAGCAACATTCCCTGCAGTTGGTGCCCCTGGCGGTGGGCGAGTTATCAATTTGAAGGGTGCGAAGGCGGTTGGTTCATAATAATGGACGACTATCTTGGTGTGTTTCGCTTGGAATACGAGTACGCTTCTACCCAATGCATGTATTTTCGGTCAACCACAAGTCCGCGAAGATCTATATCCGATAAAGGACGTCCTAGCACCTATTATCTACCATTTTGGGGACTAGGAACAGTATGGCGGCGAGCTTAAGAAGAGACTATTCCGTATGGTGAAGTCTATGATACTTCAGATGCTGCACAGACCGTTTCGAGATAGGCGGCAAAGTGCTGGGCTCTCTCTGTGATTGGATCCGCTACAAAAATCATAGCCAACCAAGATAATATCTCCCTGGTAGTTCGGGGAAACAGAGTCAGCCTTGCCAATGTCGGCCCACTTTGGGCCACAAGACACCCTCTAGAATAAATACCGAAGGGGACAACCCCCATCACAATGCTAGCGACTCTCCCATCCGACACACACTCGATCACTTCTTTGATAGATGACACCGCGTGCAGACACGACGGATGGCTGGACAGCATAAACGAGGATTATACAGTTGGATGGATATGCGCCCTACCGAAGATCGAGCTCGTAGCCGCCGAAGCAATGCTCGATGAAGAGCATGCACTGCAACTCACAAGCTTGCCGAACGTAAACTCCCCACGTTTGCGCTTCTGCAATGGGTCAGAAATAATATACTAGACCTTGCTTGGCGCACTCCAGAGACCCGTCTCGTGTGTTTGCCATCCGGCTTTGTTGAAAAGCAGCGCGGAGCCACGATAAAGGAACCCACCGCTACCCAGACCGGATCTGAGAAGCCTTTTGTGTCCGATGGTGACATTATTATTGCTTGACCGGCCAAGGCGTTGTCACATCTACCAGCGACGTCAACCAGAAATGTGAGTTATTCCCATGATATGGTATGACACTAAAGGGAAAAGGGAACCGAGCAACATTTCTATTGAATGTAAATTCTAATTATCTGAATTGTTACTCCAAGGTCACCATAGCAAGCACTTTTCCTGCCGCAATGTCCTTGAAGGCTCTTACCTCCCTCTCGGCGAGCCGTATCTTGCCAATTGTGCCGCATTCTTCAATGCTTTACTGCTGGTCAGAGATATAATAGGCAACTCCGTAGCATACACAGCTCAAAAAGCCCGGCAAGCCCTCAAATAGCAAATCATCTCTATCACAGACGAAGGCATACTTCGCCTGTGTGCGACAGTCAACTAAATTACCTGCAATGTTCGGTGACAGCAATAGTAAGTTGGTAGCTTGCATCTATCTATGCTTGCAAATTTAGTTAGAGCTAACCCCACGGTGACAGTGCACTTTATGATCCTCTCCAACTGGAGTAAAGCCAACTTGTACCTTATGGATTTCTCAGCCGCAGCCATGACCCCAACAGACAAACCCATAATAGATCCACGCCAGTTGAACTTCCAGGCAGCAACGAGGTCATCCCCGTAGGTAGCTTTGCTATCTACAGTACCACAGAGATACATCTTAACCCAGAGCTATATCCCGAACCCACTAAATACAAGCCCGAGCGCTGGCTGCCTGGCAACGATGATTATAAGAAGGTGTCTTATGGAAGTAAGTGTTTGGCCTTGCTTTAGTATCAGATAGACTCCAGCAACTAACGTGGCTCTCCTTTCAGTCCTTCGCTGGGGCCATGGTCGACACCCTTGCCCAGGAAAGCGCTGGGCGAAGCTGCAAACGACTATCACCGTTGCATATGCCCTAGCAGGGCGGAAAGTGGATTAATATTGAGGACGGTATTGCGAACAAGTGTACTAGTGACGAAGGGCACGGTACTGTTCTCTCGAGCAAGCTTGTTAAGTTTATTCCTAGAGACGAGTAGTAGAGTGCGATTTGTAAAAGTCATATACAGATTTACGTACGTTAACTAGAATAGAAAATTATCAACATTTAAATCAGAAATAGGAGATTTGAATGTTTGATGAAGTAACTATCTAGATATGAGTTTGTCAAGAGCAGGAAGAATTGTCAAGGCAACCAAACATTTGATTTGACAAAGACATGACAGTATATATATTTAACATATATCTCATTATTGTAAGATACTCCTCCATGTACTGAATTGTGTTGAGAATACCTATATAGATGTAGGTCACTCTGCACTACCCTGGCAGTACTCTGTTATCCACTCGCAAATCACCCTATGAACGCCTGAATTTGAGGTGACGTCGGAAGCCTTGAGCATATTGCACCCATTCCCATTGGCTCGCCGACTTGCAATTCTACGGAGCACAATGTTACGAGTATGCCCAGGTGTTTGCCGGCATCGCAGGGCTATCGAGGAGCTGACGAATATTCATTGTGAACAGTCCACGAGGTTGACCTCTGAGGCAGCGGCATCATCCTCCGCAACCTCTCCGTCATCCTCTGCCCTATCTTCATCGCCACTGGCTTCATTTAAGCGTCTATTGGACCCCGCCACCCACTACAGTGAGCCCAACCAGAATACCATTATAATGATTGATGATTGATGACGACGTTTTATTTGCTATCAGCAATTAGATAAAGTCATCATATAGTTATCTACCTAATCTTAAGTTCCATCCTAATCGACAACCCAGAGCTGGTCTTCTTTTATGTCCTCTCCCCAAAATGGAACCTCGCGGGGGGATATTCTAAACGCGTGTTTTAACTGCTCAAGTTGTGGAGCATGCTCTTCCTGTGTTAACAAATTTATTCTCACCCGCATTACTGACTTGCCTTTTATAGCAGTGTTTTGCGAAGCGGCCTCCTTTGGCCCAAGCTTGTCAAGGGGGTCTGGAAGCTTATCTGTTTCAACCAGGAGCGCAATTTCGGGAGTAACGCCTGGCTTTGGTCGACAAAGTATGATTGCTAGCCCTACCGTGTCAAGGGCATGATCACCCAAGCTCCGCGCCTTTTCGAGCTTGGTACGACCACTTGAAACTTGGGGGAACTCTTCAAGCATCTCAAGACATTCTTCCATCAAACGGTCGTTGAGTTTGTGGAAATAATCCTCGGCTTCATTGCTGGATACAGGGGTAACTTGATACCATTCATGCAAGGAATTGCTTGATGGAAATACGAAGCTGCGGAAGCTGCATAAGCTGTGTGTGGAAGCAGGATCATCTCTCAAAGATTCAGCAGCGCCTATTAAGCTGGTTGTCTGAAGACGATAGCCTGGATACCGAACCATCAATCCATTTTCGGTCAGGGCACTCGGTGCGTGTACGATGTCATAACCTCGCGGGAATAGCATCGGCTTGCTCGGAAGTTCAAGAGGGTCCGGAAAGTCAATCTCCCAACCACCCATCCACGTCGCCGGGGCCCATCGGAAGCCCTTGGTTGTTAGCCTCTTGCCTGGAAGGAAAATAAATGCCGGAGGAATCTCGGGTAAACATTGCAGCAAAACCATCATTCTCTCCTCGTCGTTACAATAGACGAGCTCCATTGGGTCAACGTTCAAAATCCTGGCAATTGCCATTGTTTCGTCACTGCGCTTCGACGTTTGGCGCCACTGCATCGCTTTCCACATGGCAGAGATACGTTTTGTGTCGACATGATCAACAAGGTTATGTGGGCGGAGTAAGTTGCTGTAAAATGCTCGTGCAGCACCCGCCACGCTCGATTGGGCCGCCGCGGCAGGATAATTGATATCCAGATCCTCGATGTCTTGCAGCCCGTTTTGAAACAAGAAATATATGGATCTGCTCATTACTCCTTCCTGCAAGGTCCATAGACGCTGCATCCATCCGCAGATGGTGATTCGCATGGCTGTTTCAATATAGTCTTGGCTCACGCGGTGTTCCATTAAGTCGCCGTCCAGCACAATCGTTTTATATGCTTTGCTGTACACCTCGTGCATTTTTCGTATTGCCTTTTGGCGGGCCGCTTTGTGTTGTACATTGACTGGTATAAGCAACGTATCGATCCAGAAAAAAACGGGGCCATGGGAAAAATCTAGCAGTTTGCCTGCCAGTTGCGTGAGCCGTTGGATCTGGCAGGTCACCATTCCATTTCCATCCGGATTCCCAAGTCCGTCGGCCCAAACGTGGCTGACCACGATGTACTTCATCCCTTGCTTGAACTGCTGCACTTGAAGCCTTGCAGTTCCAGACTCAAAAGAGCCCGTGTAGCACAAAACCGGAATTTTGCCAGAGTCAAGAATATGCACAACTTCATCAACGATAGGTCCAATATAGTTACATGTACAGTCCGGCGTGACGTGCCTCATCCGATATGTGTCTAGTGATGCCACCTTTGCTGAGCAAAACTTATCAGTGCAGTGGCTATGGTTTGAGCCCATTCTCTGGTCAGGAGAGGTTGGATATGTGGTTGCGTAATATAGCCCCGAGACATTGTTTTTCAGCATCCCACGTAGCATCGATATAGAATAGGGGCACCATCCTTGTTCGCGAAGGCGGCCAAACACGAGTGAACTTGGACCCCAGCCGCCATCATCGAAGTGGCCCGTCCAGCCCGCATTGAGGGAGCCGCCAACCGAAATCTCTAGCTGCTGCATTGCCCACGATAACGTTTCTCCTAGAATCATAAATGATGTAGCCAGCAATGGATCAATCCACCATCCAGAACCAGCAGAAGCGTTGGCAATGCGGTCACATATGATCATTCTCGCATCTTTCAAGACAAGGGTGGTTCTCATTTGTCGCGGCCTTACTATCGACTCCGGTATGCACCGTTCCAAGCGCAACCAGTTTTGTAGATACTCGAGAAGTGATGTTGTGTGGAGAATCGGGCCTGATGCCTCACCATTATCATAAAACTCCTCCACACAGACTCCTGCATTCGTCGTTGCAAATTCATCCAGCAAGCCGAAGTAAAGCCAAGCCTGGAAAAATGATTCTCGTGCACTTTGTGAAAAGAAGAGAGGAGCGTCGCCACGTAATAAAGCCCGAATACTTTGCCCGTGCTTATCGGGGAACAGATAAAAGCCCTCGTGGTTATACTTGTAACCTTCCATACCCAGGTAGGGAACGGCTTCAGAACGTCGACTGACAGCGGGTAAATGGTCCATTTTCTCTCTTTCCTTCTCGGAGATCCCTCATGAGGAGGAAATCTAAGGTGTGGTGGTTATTCACAGGAAACATTACCTATTGGAGGCGCGGGGTAGTTATATGCAACTAGATCAGTCCTCAGAACGCGGCACCCTGCGATTTGCTTGCCTTTCTTTTTTCGGCGGACCGGGGTGTTACGGATGGAGTATACCTAGGTAACTAAGATATACGGGATCAGATTCGAATGTGAGTTCTGTATAGCTATCCAGAATATCGGGGTACAGGATGGATTGTAACTTGGGGTGCGATACCAGGGACCCGGCAGGTGCGCATTAAATGCTAAGCTGTTACTCGTACACGGCATCAACTGGTAATTCTCACTTGATTATTCGATGACCGATGTAAAAGAAGTGCCAAGTGCCAGCTGTTTCGTTGTTTCGTGTTTGCAGGCGCGTAACTTGTAAGGGTCTCATTGGAGCGGTACCTAGGTACCAGTACCTCATTCTTCCCCACCGACATCCTCCATTGATGACTCCGACCTTGTTGCGACACAACTCTCTTCCTTATTGTTTCGCGGAATATCTTCATCCTTTGTCTATTACATAGTACTACTTACGACATTCATTTGGCTCTCCAAGGACTGATTCAGGACAATCCACACGCGAACGACCGTGCCCTTGCCCACGAGCAGTGGCATTTCTCCACACGTTACCTACACGCCCCGCGCCGAAGCTCACGAAGCTGAACAACGATGGACAACGATGAAGGCCTTACAATCACATATTCTTCGGGTCGTGAAGGAGCTCCGGATTTGCGTCTGATTCATTACAATGATGTATACCATGTGGAGTGAGTTTGCACGGTCTCTTCTCTGGAAAGGCACTCTAGCTATTCTACCAAGGACACGGGAATATGACATGAGCGGGGTGTTGAATGGAAACTGCCCCTGATTTACACGGACATTTGGACTTATTTTATATTTCGAGTATAGACCAGGCTCGTCCGATCCTATCGGCGGTGTCGAAAGATTCCAAACCGTCATGAACAACTACCGAACCGCGCCCCAATACAACGGCCTCTCGGACGTGATCACCCTATTTTCCGGCGATGTATTTAACCCGAGTTTGGAAAGTACAGTCACGAAGGGACAGCATATGATACCATTTTTGAACAAGATTGGGACAGACGTCGCTTGTATAGGGGTATGTGGGCATCATTTTCCGTTGGTGGTTCGACTGCTAACTTGCGGCAAGAATCATGACCTAGATTTTGGTGTCACGCAGTTTCGACATTTGCGAAGCCAGTGCAAATTTCCTTGGCTGCTAGCTAATGTGCTCGACCCGGCGCTCGGAGATAATGTGCCGCTCGCCAACTGCGAAAAAACGGTGATGTTGACTTCCTCAAATGGCATCAAGATCGGTATCATTGGCTTGGGTGAGCGAGAATGGTAAGTTTCGCCTCTCGCCCTTACCGAACAGTGTCTTACTGACGTTGTCCGTAGGTTAGGCACGATAAACTCTCTACCTCCCGGCCTTATATACAAATCTGCTTCCCAGACTGCCATCGAGCTAGTGCCAGAGCTGCGCAAACAGGGCGCCGAGATTGTGATTGCTCTGACCCATCAGCGAGAACCCAACGATATAAAGCTAGCAGAGAAAGTTCCTGCAGGCCTGATTGATATCATACTAGGTGGTCACGACCACTTTTACGCACATTCCGTGATAAATGATATTCACGTTCTACGATCTGGCACAGATTTCAGGCAATTAAGTTACATTGAAGCGTTCCGCAAACCGGAGTCAAAAGGCTGGGATTTCAATATCACTCGCCGTGACATTGTCAGATCTATACCTGGTGATCCAGAATGCCAAGTTCTAGTCGACAAGCTTACCTCAACGCTCAAAGCCAAGTTGGAGAAACCTGTTGGATATACTGCATCGGCTCTTGATGGACGATTCACGACTGTTAGAACACGCGAGTCAAATCTAGGGAATTTCGTATGCGATTTGATGCGCTATTATTATCATGCGGATTGTTCTATAATGGCTGGCGGTACTATCCGCGGTGATCAGGTCTACCCGCCTGGCCTTTTGAGACTGAAAGATGTCTTGAATTGCTTTCCCTTTGAGGATCCTGTCGTGGTTATCAAAGTGACTGGTAGAGACTTGGTTGAGGCATTGGAGAATGGTGTCAGTCAACTCCCTGCTCTGGAAGGTCGCTTTCCACAAGTGTCAAACATCACATTTGAATATACTGCGTCGTCACCACCAGGAAGTCGCATCAACTGGGTGAAAGTCGGCGATAAACTAGTGGATTATAAGAAACACTACACCCTTGCCACACGAGGGTATATGGCGCGCGGCAAAGATGGGTATACATCCTTGTTAGTTCAATCAGAAGGCGGTGAGATTGAAGAGGTTGTCAGCGAAGAGCACGGAATGTTGATATCTGCCATCTTGCGACAGTACTTTTTAAGCTTGAAGGTAATGGGGAAATGGAAACGAATGGGTACGTCTTTACACAAGCATTGGGATAGCGTGCATTTACGGTTACATGCACAGGTTGGGGGAAATTGGATTAAATCGCCTTCTCCGGCTGTTGAAAGGAGGGAACCAAGTATGCTGAATAACGATCCTTTCAACTCGACCATCGCCACGGCCACCGCCAATCCCACGACGACGACCACGACAACAACAATACTTGAACGTTGTATTCGGCATATACATACAAAAAAAAAACCACGTCCCCATCTCAGGCGGTATGGTCGTTACTACGAGCCACATCGCCATCATACCCATGACGGTACGAGTATACACAAATCAACAACGCCTCTGTCGACCTCATGTTCGTCCTCAGATGATTCATCAGTAACCAGGCGATCAATAGACTCACATCTAGACTCGGACTCGGACTCCGAGCCTGAAATTCTCGTCTCATCGCATGAAGAGACAAATTACATCACTTCAACGGCAACCTCGCCCGCCGATGAAGAGCAGCGCATACGGCTGGCGAGAAAAGTGCTCAAAAAATGGATGCGTCTGGCGGGTGTGCATGGTAAGACGGGTGTTGTCGATGAGGCGGGTGAAGAGTTTACACCGTCTTGGACATGGGGCATTGCCCCGAGGTGTGAAGGAAGAATCTTGGTGAGAACGAGAGTTGTGGAGGATGGTGGTGTGGGACTCGGAGAAGGAAAGAGGACGGAGAATATCAATGGTGGTATGGTGCCTACGCAATAGATTAGATAGAAGAATATAAACAGTATTCCATATTGGCTCATCTGCTATCATCCAGGCATGAAATATAGACATATATTAAAATCACCTAGCATGGGTAGCTGCTGCTAATGATGAAATCTTCTTAGGGCTACTACGTTGTAGGAAAATTTTGGTACGCTTGTTCGTACACAGGGAGAATAAACCCAATATTGTATTTGAGTATACTAACACTAGAAAAAAGGGCAGTACCTAGGTAGGGCAACCGGCCTTTACCGTCCGTGTAGTTATATATGATACATTCATCTATATCAAGAATAATACGGACACTTTTCCTCCAACGTCTGGGCCGGTGCAAACATAGGCATAGCATCCTCCCACAACCTATTCGTCAGGCATCTTGTTGCTTCTATCGGCATCCATGAGCATGATAATAGCATATGCCTGCATTGAGTAGTCGTGCAGAGGCGCTTCCTGCTGGAAGCTCTACATAGCTGTACTATAAGCAATGCAGCTATCATGTGCAGAGAGAGTTTTCAACAGACCTCCAGAGTCGACCGAGTCTTACGGCTACCCCAAATAGGCAGGATGGATGCCCCAAAGAGGCTAGCGTGGTGCCTAGACCAAAAGAAGGGTCTAGCATGAAGCCAATTTCAACGTTGACCATCGCTAAGTTATCAAACATCGGCATCAAAAATATCATATTTAGACCATCGAATCAATTGATGGCTGGCGGCTGTTGGCTCGGGAATTTGATGAATATTAGTCACGCAAAGATCCATGGATACCATCATTGACTGGTTTACGGTATTGTGATATGTCCGCCCCAACCACCGCGATAACAAGGCATAACATCCGTCTCAAATCCCGGTCGGGTTGCATAACTTGCAAGTCAGCGTTCGCTTTCTTCTGTTCTATAGATATATCCTAATTACTATCCAGAATTCGCCGCGTCAAATGCGGAGAGGAGAAACCGAAATGCCACCGCTGTGCAAGCACTGGCCGAGCCTGCAATTATAAGGATGCCTCGCCATTTTCGCCAATGTTGACTCAAAAAAAGCGGACTGCCTCAGACTTGTCTTCTTCAATTCAACCAGATATCTCTGCGTATCCAGTTCAACAACACGAACGCCGTGCCTTTGAATACTATTTTCATCATGCTGGCCCAGCTTTATCCGGTGTATTAGACTTCGATTTCTGGTGCGGCATCGTCCTACAAACATGTCGTTCCGAGCCCGCTATCTGGGACGCTATCGTCTCGATGAGCGCGTTATACGAATCGCCCCCAAAACCAAAACCCCAATTCATGCTTGAAACTTCAGGTCCAATAAGCGATGAAACGCGCACCGAGCGACACCACGAAGCTCTAGGGTGGTACTCGCGGTCTTTGATTAGTCTGCAACAGAAAGTCAACAAAGGTACTGCAAATATTGTCGTAGTACTGGTCAGTTGTGCAATCTTTAGCATTATTGAGGTTTTGCAGGGGAATCTGTGGGCTGCTGTAATGATGCAAAAACATGCTACGGATTTGATTATGACTACTATGGCAATGGCAGAAGATACAACGTCGACCACTCATGTCGCATTAAGTACAATGATCGTACCGTTCTTTATGCGAATGGATGCGTTTGGTCTGGTACTGAATGATGATCTCGTAGTATCGAGGAGTTCGACGCGAATTTCTAGTGCTCTCAGACTAGAAGGCGGGTTTACCACTTTATCGGGAGCTGGGACGGCTTTATATGCTCTTGTTGCTGAATGGAAGGTTTTCAATCGAGATGCTTTTCAGAACTTTCGTGGCGTCATGGATGAGCCAAATACTGCTGAAATAGCATCCCTCATAGTACGACAAGCAGATCTTGAGAACCGTCTGTTGTACTGGCATAAACAACTACTCACATTAGAGGCCATCAACCAATTCAAGAACCCCCAGTCGAGGAGAAGTTCATCGGGAAAAACAGGCGGCGCAATTGCACTCCTGCTGATGGTCTATACTAGCACACTGATTCAAACTCAAACCGCCCTCGCAAACAACGAAACAGTCTACGACCGCTACGAAGCTGATTTTGCACAAATCATAGATTATGCTCCTATTGCATTAACAGCAACTGCTACCGACGATGAAGGGAGTTTGCAACCACATTTTACATTTGAACTAGGCATTGGACTGCCACTCTTTATTACTGTGCTGAAATGTCGATCACCGTCATTACGACGACATGCGCTGCAGTATCTGGTTCAGACCCCTCCTATTCAGAGTATATATACAGGTATACATGCGGCAGACCTATTAGCTGCTCTTATCACGATTGAGGAAGATAGGCCATTGTATGAGGCTGCTATAACGAACAGTAATAGCAACGGAAAGGCCATTTTAGACAAAGTACTAGCTACGCAGGGAAGGATGCCCACGCTCACAGAGAGAGTACGAGATCATATGCTTCTGCCGCCGGGGCCTACTGCGGAGACGCAGATGTATTTTTGGGTACGATATACACGGCATGAGGCTAATGGGAGAGATGGGGAGTGGAAACTTGTCGAGGAAGAGTCTCGAATTCTATCTAGGCTTCAATCTGGGTATAAATAAGTAATACATGAATTGAGAACATGAACGCAGCACGGGAAAGCAAGAAATGAAAGTAATTTGAACATAATACACAAATCAGGAAATAAAAACTAAATGCATAGAGAATAAAGGAAATGGAAAAGAATGTATAGAGGCTGGACACAGATCAGGAGGGATAGTATTATCACGGTTAGCCAGTGACTGTCAATTTGAAGGAGACCATGGTATACCATCCCGACAAATCAGGCTTGCTGTTTATGCATTGGTCTGTCTCCTCCCCTTTCTGTCCTTATCCCAGCAATTGTGTGGGCCTTGGAGGATCGATCTTATTTCGTGCATCGGCCATTTCTAGTGCTTTGAGAGGTCCTTTCCCTCATTCTTCTCTTTCCAGACATCTCGTACATAGGTTTGTAGGCAGCCTCCTAAACAAGCCTTCAACAGTTCGATGGGGCTCTTTTCGAAGGCTTCGATGTATGCTTCTTGGAGATTTTTACCCGCTTCGTTCACAAAGGCTTCAGAGCCAGTAATGAGAGGAAAATGATCGAATCCGAACGTTTGTGCAACTCCTTTGAAAAGAGGCCTCTTCATCATAGTCTTCCAGTGCATTCCAGAGGAACATGCGTGCGCCAAGCGCCAGACGCTCTCTTTGTGATTATTCGGCACGTTTCCCAAAAATGAAGCGAGATTCCTGTAGAGAGAAAATTCTACAGAAGTGTTATCCATTCCACGTAGTTTCTCGACAACTTTCTGTAAGAATGTGTCACGATTCTGGGATTCATGTTCCCTAGTAGTCAAGCCCGAAGCAATATATTGTTTAAAAAGCGTTGCATAGGGCTTAAAGAGATCCATGTCCTCGACGTATTCGGCTGCAGCAAATGCGAAGTAGTCTAAACTTCATCACGAGCGACACCATCTAGCCATGGTTTCACATCCCATAAAGTCTTGCCGAAGACAAGGTAAGGGTATCGCTTTTCCAACCCTGTCTCATCATTCGCTTCTTTTTGGAGCTTATCACATTGAAGACAATATTTCGCTTGTTCCAGCCATTCTTTGTGGTGTTTTTCGTTATTGTGGAAGGGAGTGGTGCGCTGTGGAAACGAACTGCTCTCAATAAAAGTTTTCAGCTCGCCTGTTACTCTCATCCTAGCTTCGTGACGAAAAGTTCCTTTCTTGCACCATTGGAGTATTTCGATAGCATCCACATTCAGGACAAAAAGTAACTCGTAATAAACTTCAAGTAGTACCGCAACTAGTTCGGCCTTACGACCGCTGAAACGGTACGCATACCACACTTGTCCATGATAAGGAATCATTCTGGGCTTCACAGCTTCCTTGAGGATAGACTTATATTCCTCGGGCTCCAGGTTCCGAAACTCACCTACCTGCGGATCGGAAGCCATAAGTCGTATCCAAGACTTGAACAGGATGACTTCTCAGAATAATGTAGTAAGGAAACCGAGACAATTTGTTCGTATATCAGAAAGTTATGGAAAGAAATGAGGAAATGCGTTATCAACATTTACTTCTACAGAGGAGGGCTTAGCTGTCTTATAAGCTTACGCCAAGCTGATGAATCAGTCTGACTCTTTCAGTTGTGAGTCTTCTGTGAGTCAAGAAGGAGCTTCTTGAGTCTGAATATGGCCAAGGGCAGTGGGATTTGAGTCCGTGTGCTATCACGTATGGCTTTGATAGATCACTGTTGATCCAGGTAGAGGAGAAAGGGGGGCAGGTTTTGTATAAATTGAGACTAGCTGGGTGGTGGCCGGACAGACCCACGCCAGCTTCTTTGGAACTTTTGAGTGGGTTTCTTCTCAATCAGGAGTCCGTCGTTGACGTGGTGGTACCAATGCCACCTGAGACATCCAGGTCCAGATTGCTGCTGTCTTGTGAAGCTCTCAATCATATCATAGCAGGGAATATGTAATCTTTGACCCATAATCCACTGGACTGCGAACTTTGATTCCTCCTCTATCAGGCTTCAGATCAACGAACTTCCGGCGCTCTGGCGCAAATAGGCGTCAAGTGCATACCTGGATCGTTAAGCCGTCGGACTTCAACCCCGAGAAACGATATCCGGTAGTTTCGTTCATTCATGACAGACCTCAGGGTGCCTGTCTTGACCGATGGACCATAGACTATAATCCGATTACCCTTGCCGAGCACGGAATACGTAGTGATTGCACCAAACATTACTGGAATCCGAAGCGTACGGACATGATTCTAGAGATGCAATTAGTGGGCCCTGGGGCGAATTAGCATACGGGGATCTCAAGGCTATTTTCGCATATGTCAAGGACAATCTCAGCTACGTGGATACAGAGAGAGCCGTCGCAATAGGCTGTGGGTATGGAGGATATATGGTGAATTGGATACAGGGCCATGAGTTTGGCAGACTTTTCAAGACACTAGTGACGGATAATGGCATTTTCAGCGTGATAACTCAGTTAGCAGCAAGTGATACTACTATCCAAGGTCTTCATCATGATCTCAATAGCCTGTCCTGGGAGGATCCCAATGAATGGCAGAAATGGGATCCAGCGCAGTATGCTAGTCATTGGCAAACACCGCATTCGATCATAAATCACAAGCGCAATGTTTAGCAACCGTTTGCACAGGGATTGGCGGTGTTTCATACGTTACAGTTTAGAGGGGTTGAAAGTGCTTTTTCTTTATATTTCTAGATAAAAATCGCCGTCTGCAGCCAGAAGGTTTGTTGCGATGGTATGAAAATGATTGATTGGATGGATAAACATGTCAAGTCTGATCATAGCTAGTCATACTTATTAGATCGAGAATGTCTATTTTCGGTAAAGTTAGGGTATCCTAGGTCATGTGCCATCAACATGGCCCATCTATTTAGTTTACAGAGCGATGTCTAGATACGTCAAGAGCTCGGACGAGTTAATCCATTGCAATCATAAACACATACGTATTTTTGATTCGTTTCAACGAAATATCTGGGGTATTGATAAAATAGCAAGTGTGGCAACTTGGAACCTGCCCGAAAAGAATAATCGTTCTAGTCGCAGGTGTGATTTTCATGATATCATAAAGAGATGAGACCTTCAAATAAGAATAAGAGGCGTAATCTTACAAATTAGTCGTAGGCGGAGTCAAGGGAGATAAAAAACGTGTCAGACGGTCTCATCGTCCGCGCTGTTCGGTTACGGTCCAACGTCTCTTCAAGGCCGGTTCGCGTGCCTGCGCGATAGCGGCACTGCCCCATAGACCAAGCTGTGATTTTGGCTGTTCTGCAATACGTCCTTCGGCATGTTGCTTTTGTTCCTGAAAACCGGGTAATAATGACTTGGTGTCAGCCACATCCTGCAACTTTGAGTCATTTGTTTCGGTGCTGCGCTGCTCGAATTGATAGCCTGGAATCTCGTCTATGCTATTTTCCTTTTCTTTAGACGCCCATAGACCAGACACGCTGCGAGATGTATAATGATGATGTGCGGAGTTGATTGATGCGGATCGTTGAAGGCCATGTGAGCGTGCTGTCTTGTTGTCTATGGTGTTAGCCGAGAATCTAAGAGGGCTAGATCCGGTGCGATGTCGGTAGATGGATATTGATCTCGGCCTTTCAAGAGTCGGACTTGGTAGTTGTGGAATTGACAAAGGGTTCGACGTTACACGAAGATGCTCGGTGGATGCGATGAGTGAGAGGTCATAGATATGATAAAGCGGAAGAGAAGATGGCGAGGGATGATTTTCAGTGTGACCGTTGTTCATTCTGTCAACTGATTGGTAGTTTGGGGTTTTGGCTTTGAAGATGTCTTTGCGAACTGCCATAGTTAAGGATGCCATGGCGACATCAATCAGCACCGGTTGGTTCGTCAATGCGCCAATAAGGGCATTACAGCCAGCTCCATGAGTGACAAGGACAAGTATTGTATCAGTTTCGTCGTCGTCGTCATAATTATGGCTGTGATTGTTGCGGTGGTGATGCCGATGAGATTTGTACGGTTTTTCATGACTATACCAGTCTACCATTTTTATAAGCCCATTTCTGAATCGCTTATGCATTGCACTCCATTCTTCATCATATTCTCCGCCATCGCCCCAGTTTTGTGGATCCTTCATGCTATCCCATTGATAGTCCACGTCGACACAAGCATCTCTTGCATGCGAAACATAGCCCGCCGGAATTGGATCAGATGGTGAGATGGCATAAGAGGGGACTGGCGGTATATAACCTGCCGAAAGGTCCTCCTGAGAATTGGATGGTGATCGTGAAAGAACATCTCGAATGGTGATAGCTTTGACCGGACGACCGAGGCGATGGCCATCCTCCGTCGCTAGTTGCCCTTCGGACGGTAGAGAATCG
Source organism: Talaromyces liani (assembly GCA_022814505.1). Classification (NCBI taxonomy): domain Eukaryota; kingdom Fungi; phylum Ascomycota; class Eurotiomycetes; order Eurotiales; family Trichocomaceae; genus Talaromyces; species Talaromyces liani. The sequence goes on from JAKLNL010000020.1 coordinate 187,357, forward strand.
GCGAGCGAAGACATTCCGAAACTCGTATTCTCGGTAGGTGTTTCTGATGAAGTTGTCTGATTACTCTTCCATCCACCGGGGAAATTTCCAGAAAAGAAGTTACTCCCATGGTTATTCGCACGATGGAGAATCTCTCCACGTCGCAGGAGCTCTGCTTTGGCACTTGCGACCATCATGACCGACCCCGGAGGTGGTGTGATTTGATCGAAATAGTCAGGCGATAGCCATTCTCCTAAGAACGCATCGATGCGAAGGCGTGTACGTGGAGCAACCTTGTTAGATTTTCCATGGTTGGGCTTATCCTTTTTATGTCTATTCCATTGATCTGATGACGTCGGTGTTGATGATCGCAACGGTGTACCCATGGGCGATATCTCTTCGGACGCGGGCGTAGACGAAACCGGAGTGTGGTCGTTCGATTGCTCGTTCTCGGCTCGGTAGAATTGGCTCATACCAGCACTAATCGCAACGGACGTCTGAACACATCGTAGAAACGGCGAAGAGTGAATGATGACTTTGTGTTTTCGTACTTTTCTGGGCGGTTTCGTGTGCAAGCCCTCGGACGATGTGGTCTCACTGGTGGAATTGCTTGCAACAGATGTAGAGCTGTTCGTCGTAGGTATCGTCTCGTCATGTACCGAATCTTCTCTCGCTCTCAAAAGACTCGCTATTCGCGCACCCAGCGCACGTCCTTGGATCCAGCCGCCGTATGTCAAAGGAGGGTCGTATGGTGTGGGAGAAGTGAGATGCCATTCCTTGTCAACCGCATCGATCCGCGCGCCGTGTCTGTGGATGCCTAATTTCAGTCATAGCTCATAAGCATCGTAGCAAATGATGATTACCTGGCAATGATGACAACCGCCGGCGGTTTGCCTAATTTCCCCTCTGGTGGCATCTCCATCTTGCAGTCCTAGAGCTAGCTACTCAGTCAAGCTGTCGATGTGGCCTTTCGTTGTATAAAAAACGTGGGGTAGCTGCAGGGTATGCGCAGTCGCAGTCAGTGACGTATTAGCTGGACGTGTCAGTCATCCCTTCGTCTTCGAGGCAACGGCTTCAGCAACCTTTCAAAAGTTGCTCTGTAATTCATTTGCAAGGCGGAGGAGGAAGGAAGTGTATGTTGATGGTCTGTCTTTTTTCTTTGTGTCCGTCTGAAATTTTTGGAGACTCACTAGAAACGGAAGGACGCATAACTTCCGAGGGCGCCCCACGGCAGATAGACAAGCTGAGGTAAGCTCTTATTTAAGGCCTGTCATATTCCCGAATGTAACCTCGCCCGGACTCCGCGTGGCCTCACCACTGGCGCTGAATGGTTTTGCTGCACAACATGCCATACGTGTTACCCTACTGAGACCACCATCTGATCGACTGATTTGTACCCAGCCTGGATACGCTTTCATTCACCGACGGCTATTTATTTGCAGATACAGTACTACATGCGAGACACCTTGAACTATTTCATTATACTATGATTTGCATGAGTCGAATGTTGTGCTTCATTGCGATTTAGACCGACAACCACACCAATTTTGATGCAATCTGCTCAATTTGTCGTCAAAGCTCATGCATCAAACAAACTGGATTGTTCTGTCAATTACAAAATGAATTTTCGGTTTCAACATTCTTAGAATAAGTCAGGCCACAAATGCTCAAACCCTGTTCACCATCCCATTTCAAAATTATCCGATACAAATCGCATAATTCTTTTTGATTAGTCGCAGTTCATCAACTGGAAAGCTTGAAAGTACGCATCATCGCTGGAAGGAGTGAAGCAGTCGGTAGCGTTTGTCCAAGTCATGTTGACAGCATTTCCGTTGCATTGTGCGTTCTCGTATCCTAGGACTGCTTCTGGTCAGCGTTCTCCGTGTCATTCATAGGAAAGGAAGGGTAACGAACTGTAGCACCCCTTTTCGATCAAAACACCAGAACTCGCCTTGGCCAACTTGTCACCAGGCAAGGAGTTGAGGCAGGCCTCATTGTGGGAGATGGCCATTTCAGTGAATGGAGTGGTGCAGTTGTGGTTGTCGTAGAGGTTGATGTAGTTGTTTGTGCCTGCCATAGACGAAGCGGCGAGCCCAAGAGCATATAGTAGGGACAACTCGAATGACTTTGCCATTTTCCGCTGGGTGATGTCTGTTTGGCAAGTAAGAGGTGTTAAGCAGCTGCTGAAAGATCAGTATCACGACCGGATTCGACAAGCCCAAAAGACCAGGTCATCACTTCTTCTCAGAGACTACGAGCGCTTGATGTCTCCTGGATGGTTTGACAAGAAATGGCTCTCCTGATGAAGTGTTTGTCAAGCAGACGGATGTGGACGTCTTGAGCTCAAGCTTGATTCAAGAACCACGAACAGAGAGAAGGTGCGCCCGGCACCTTTCCAGGGTGCTCCTTCCATATTGGGAAGGCTGCACTCCCGTCTCGAATTATCCGATGAGCCTGAGGCAGAGAACAATATCTGCCTCAATAGGGAGTCTTCTACCGCAACCCGTGCACGACGTCCGACTACCTAGGTTTACCTAGGTACATGTCATTATAGCGCCGGTGGTTTAGATATATATACCTAGGTAATTCAAGTGTTCACAAACATGGCTGCGCAATCTGGGAAGATTTATGAGATATACCCGAGTCAGTAGATGCAATGTATTGAAAGCCAATGCATGTTGCTATAGCTCAGTAACATTCAAGGTTGACTTTATAATACTCTGCACTTCTCTTCCCTGTAGCAAAACGAAGGACCAATTGTCGACTGAGATAGTAGATACTACCGCACTAAGCCAAATTGGGATAGCGGGCGGGATGGATGGATAGAACTAGCGGTGATTGGCTGATCGGCCGAGAAGCCCCCATTGTTTATCCTGGGTGGGCTCTAATGAGACATTCTGACTATGGCGGCACATCATTGGGCAGATCTCACTCGCTGAGCCTGTCATTCTCTCACAGAAGGGATGGAAGTGATTCAACGTCCACCTGATCTCAACCTCCCTCCGACATTTTATTCACGTCATCCTCAGGCCATCGCAGCATCAATACCCATCCCTGCCGACTCATTTCGACGACTGTTTCTATCGTTCTGCTCCTCGCACCTACGATCGCTTTCACGTCTTCACTCTCGCTTCCGCTCTTCCCGAGATCGATCTTTCGTCGACGCGCTGGTCGTTAATCGTCGGAACTCTATCGTTACTCTCATATCGAATTATCGGACTACCGATTTCATCCTTGCGACAACCGTTCGCTACCGTTCTATTAATATTTCTAACGAGTCGCATTGCTGAAAATACCGAAGGAAAAATATCTACAGCAGTCAGGTTATCTGGATGGCGTGAGGACAGACGCTCCGCTCCACAAGTCAACAATACAACAAGGCGAAACTGCGACTCGTCTTGTCTACAAACGATAATCAATATGTGGCTGCGCTCTTCTCTTTCGCTGCTCTTGGCAGCATGCAGCTTGCCATATGTAGCTGCCGACAGCTATCTATCATCGACGTCTCTGGCGACATGTCAAGAAGACTCTCTTATTACTGCAAGCTTGTTTGACGTTACGTTCTATCCCGGAAATGATACAATTTATTACGATATCAACGCAAATGCGTCTGTCACAGGTAACGTCTCAATGACTCTACAAGTCATTGCGTACGGCTACTATCTGCAGCCGATTGACATTAACCCTTGTGATGGTTCATCATTGTCGACCAACTTCTGTCCTATTGAAACCGCAGGAGAGCCAATCGATCTGCAAGCCTCTAGTCCCGTACCAGCTGATATTGTGAGCAGAGTTCCTGGTACGAAAGAGTCCCCCTTCTACAAATTTGGTAATTACTAACAAAACGAAGGAATCGCCTATACTGTGCCAGATCTCGACGGAAAAATCCAGATCTTCATTGCCTCGACCGATCAAAACGCCACAGTCGCATGTCTAGAAGCCGAACTCACCAACGGCAAGACAGTCTATCAAAAAGCCGTAGGATGGACATTGGCAGTCATCGCTGGTTTGGCATTGACCGCGTCAGCTATCGCGTCCGGTCTTGGTTTCTCGAACACTGCTGCGCACGTTGCCGCAAATGCGCTATCGCTCTTTGCTTTCTTCCAAGCCCAAGCTATGTACGGAATGACTTCAGTATCTATGCCGCCAATTGTTGAAGCATGGACGCAGAATTTCCAGTGGAGCATGGGTATCATTCATGTTGGTTTTCTGCAAACGCTAAGCACCTGGTACCAGCAGGCAACAGGCGGTACACCGTCGACGTTACTCGCTAGTCTATCTGTGCAATCAGTCAGCGTGCAAAAGCGATCGTTGGATTTGGCCAAAAGGGCCTTTCACACTTTGACCGCTCGGGCAGCAGATGACACCATGTACTCGGGTAACACAGTTATCAAAGGCATTTTACGAGTTGGTTTTCGAGCACAGATTGAACCCAGCAATATTTTCATGACTGGTTTGATCTTCCTTGCCGCTTTTTTCATCATCGTTATCCTTCTTATCTTCGTTTTCAAGTTGTACATCAAAGTTGCGATCAAGTGGGGATGGATGCCTTCCGGAGGATTTCAAGATTTCCGCAATGGCTGGACAAGCGTCATGCGCGGTATCCTATTTCGCCTTGTAAGTCGCGCCTTCTACACACGCGGTACATTTCATTGACTGGTATTTCTGCAGATTCTTATCGCATACCCTCAAATGGTTGTCTTGTCTCTGTGGGAACTCACGCGCCGCGACTCAGTTGCTGAAGTAATTTTGGCCATCCTGATGCTCCTCTCCATGACCGCCATTCTCCTATGGGCTGCTTTCAACGTACTCCGTCTCGCCAAGCGCTCAGTAGCAATGCACCAGAACCCAGCATACATTCTCTACTCCAACCCGAAGTTCCTCCACACCTGGGGTTTCCTATACGTCTCTTACCGCGCCACAGCTTACTACTGGGTCTTCCCCACGCTTTTCTACATCTTCATCAAAGGCGCCTTCATCGGTCTTGCGCAACCATCTCCAATCACTCAAACCATTGGCCTGTTGTGCATTGAAACGATAAACCTCATCTTCTCATCGGTTTTCAGACCATGGATGGACAAGAAAACCAATACCTTCAACATCGCCATTTGCGCAGTCCACTTTGTCAATGCCGTGTTCTTGCTCATGTTTACCAGCGTTTTCGATCAACCCGTACGTCCATTCCACCCCCAATTCTTCCCCCACGCTAATTTCTGATCTAGGCAATCGTCAACTCCGTCATGGGCGTCGTCCTAGTCCTCTACAACGCCATCTTTGCCCTTGTCCTACTACTAATGGTCCTCGTCTCCGCCTTCTACGCCATCTTCAGCAAAAACCCTGACCTGCGCTACGAGCCCGTCCGCGACGATAGAGGCTCATTCATTAGATCGCAAACTCAGCTCGATGTACACAAGGAACTCGATGCGCTTGGTGCGACGGCGAGGGGCGAGGAGAGATCGATATACTAGTTTCCTCACATACCCTTTGCAAGTCTGAGGCGATTTTGTATTATCTATCGACTGTTTGATTTGAGTTTAGGACATCGGAGTTTGATCGATTGTTGGGAGAAAATATGTTTGGGATCTGATTTAGTTTCGAATATTTGTCGATGGCGTTTAGTGTGGGACAGATTTAATTTTTGTTTATATGTCTGATAGTATTGTACATATGTCTGTGTCTTTTTTTCGTTATACTCTGTCTAGTTTTAAATAGTCTTGTAGATAACGACCCCAATGGCTACAGCCGCATCTTGTAGATCAATGGAGAACCCGGGAGGGTATTGTAGGTATTATTACTGTCATTCAATGCTATTTATTATATAGGTACCTAAGTACAAACAACCAATAGACCATGATAATAGTCGGCGCCTGTCGTGGAATCATCTGTCCATCCAAGCTCATATCAAAAGGAATGACTCATTAATCACATTAGTGGTATCAACAAAACTTATCAAGTTCATAATCATAAGGACATAACGTCGATGGGAAGCTTATTCGTCGGGGTCGTAAAATTTCGAAAGGAGTGCTTTTCAGACAAGTAGTGCAAGTTGTTTAGAGAACAAGAAGGGCAGCGATACCGACTGCGCCGGCGAGACCACTGCCGACAGTGGCCATGGCAGCTGCAGCTCCGTGGGATGATGTGCTGCTGGCACTGGCGCCTGATGCGCCAGAGGAGGTCGCTGAGCTTCCAGCGCCAGTACCGGTGCTGGTGCCAGTTCCAGTAGTTGCACCTGTGCTAGCAGCTGAGCCAGTGGTGGATGCACCTGTTCCACTAACAGCGGTGTAAAGAGTAGTGCTGCCGATTGTGCTGGTTGCTACCACAGAGCCAGAAGAGATAGTTGTCTCGACCGCTTCCGTGGTGTATGGGCTGGATGAAACGGCAGGTGCGCTGGCACCTGTTCCAGAGACGGCGCTGTACAATGTGTTGCTTCCAACGGTGCTGGTGATAGTGCTAGAATCGGAGGTAACGGTTGTCAAGGTAGCCTCTGTAGAGTAAGGAGTAGAAGTAGCACTGGTTCCGGTCACGCTGGCGCCCTGAGTGCAGAGTTAGTTTTGAAAAAGACGTTCATGGCATAGAACGTACTGTGCCTGAAGTGGTGTCTGAGGCAGCACCCCCGGTTCCAGTGGTGGCAGGTTGCGTGGTAGATCCAGATCCGGACGATCCAGCTACAGTCCCAGTCAGTCGAGATCGATTGTTTAAGAAGACAGAGAACTTACTGGCAGAAGCACAAACGGAAGAAGCGTACGACTGGACGTCTTGCACGTTGTCACCAGGGCAGGCCTCAACCGTGCAGTCGTGAATGCCATAGCTGAAATCCTGGTTGCTGCAGAGACAGGCGAAATCGTTGGCTTCGCATCCCAAAGACGAAGCTAGACCGACAACATTGTTGTAGCACATTTGCTGTAATTGTCAGTACAGGGATTATTGCGTTGAGTCTTTGGCGGTCTTACAGCGCAAGAGCTGATGCTGACGGCGGCGACAGAGGTCGCGAGGACAGCTGCGGAGAGAGCAACGGCCTTCATGTTGACGTTGAGGTAAGTAGATGAATAGTAGCGAGCGAGAGAGAGAGAGAGCGATGTAGTTGTATGTATGTATGTATATGTTGAGATTGGATACAGCTGGTAAGATAGTTGATGGGATGAGAGAGAGAGAAATGAGGTGACGAAAAGAGAAGAGGTAAATGAAAGGGAGAAAAAGATGAGACGATCGAGTCTTTATACAGATGAGGCAAGAAGCAATGATGCCAGCGGGGAAGGAGGCTCCTTCCTGGTCAGGGCAGTCCCGTGATTGACAGACAACGACACACCTGGGCACCCTTCCTCCCTCCTTTACCCCATCCCCTCTGCTTCCTGAAAGCTACCGACAACGCCGTCTCCATGGTTATTTCCAGCGCCACCTCTTTAGCGTGGGCTTATTTGTAGCTGATCCACACACAATTGTGATCTATCAGCCACACTCGTCAACAAACATCTCCGATTGTGCGAGTCTTGCTCCTCGAGTCCTGCATGCGAGAGGCCCAAAGTCTGGCTTTGTTTCCCAATTGCGTACAACGGAGCCAATCCGATCCACGATGAATGCTCTGAAAACTTGGCCAGCAGCTGCACTGCATGAAGCTGCAAGTGCACCACGAGCTTGAACTCGAGTGATTAACCGGATCATTAACTACCCAATCCCAACGAACTCTAGAAGCTCTAGGTCGACTCCTCCATACGCTTGGCTGCTAGTGGATCTTACAGATGCTAGCATCAGGATTACGTACGTACTTGTCTAGATCGGACGAAATGACGATTGCGCACGGAGTCTTAGGGTGCCTAACAAGCTATCTGAGTTGCCCCAATCCTAAACACCTAATCCATTGGTTTTCTCGATTCGAAATGTTTTCAAGCTTGTGATCTGCGGATAGCTAATAGTTTACTTTTCTCCAGAATCTCCACAGCTGAATTGACCAGTCTCCGGATATCCTCAGCTTACCATACATTATTGTGCATGGAGCTAGTCAGGTTGCGGAGCAACTATTGACTCGATCTCAAAAGTCAAAGCAAACCCCGGTCTCGATATCGACCAACGTCGTACGGATTACACCGCCACAGAATTTTCTACGAAGCAATCATGATAAAACTCGAGATGCACCGAATAACCCCTTGCATGTGATATCCTTACATTGTGCATGACACTGCTAAGCCGCAACATTTGGGATGTGTTGAAATGGCTTGCGTGGCCATGTGTATCCGGGTGTTTAGACGAAAAGCGCACGATTTCGTCTGTTTACACATGTCGTCCATGAGTTGTAAAGATGATGCAACTTTCTCGCAGGTTACAGCTCACACGCCCCTTCGCTTGAACTTCGGCTGCCCCGCCGAGCAACTTCCGACCGCCGGATGAACGTTAATCCCCGTAAAAGGCCTCATGAGGCAGCTCAACTTAGAAATGATATTCTATAAATCAATCGATAACCACGAGAAAAGTTGAATAGACTATAAATTCACTTAATTTATTTAGGGTTAGGTTTAGGGATGGTTAGGGGATCAGGGAATGATTTTTAGTGTACGATTAGGGGTGGCTATCATTAATTATTAATTTATTAGGGGGGTAGCTGGAGGCTATTAGGCATCGGAAAAACCAAGGGGCAGGTGAGCAAGGAAAAATAGATTTCCCGGGCGGCACAATTTCGATAGGGGCAGCTCAAGTGTACTCCGTACGTCCTCCGTAGTATGCTCGCTTTCTCGTGGAGTCTAGACAAAACCCGGCCCAAAGCTACTATGTAGACTTCAAGGCTTCGGCGCGGGCCCGCGGGGTGATCCCTGGCGCCACCTCATTACAGGGGTCGATGCGCTAGCGAGCCACGTATTAGGGACGGCGTCATAGCCTTAAAAAGTTTAATGTAGTCTAACTTTTGTGGTTGGGATACTTGCATCGGCGCAAATCAAAGGTCTGGATTTGGTCGGGGTCAATTCTTTAACATTCCGAGCTTTGTGAGAGACATGCGAGACATGCAAGTCAGCAGATGGTTGCATGGATATCTCTCGACTTCCCATAATAGTGTCGGATGAAAGACATCCAAGGTTGACTAACCTTCTACAATTACATTTAATCTGTTCCTACCTTGGAGACAATCGTCTCGATAAAGGGAAACATGGCTCCATCCGTTCTTTGACGGGCCCTGCTTTAGGGATGTCGTGTTTCATGCCGGGCAAACTTATAAAAGGAAATTTTCAAGAGAGCGTCTCCGTGGTTCCAGACTTTCCACTCCTAATGTTCAAGCGTGACTAATTCCACTTTGTTGTGTTTGGACACGATCGGTCGTTTGGCCGTAATACATAGGTCTCAAAAAATTGGTTTTAGCAAGAGAGGCGAAACAGGATGACGAGCGTACCTCGTTGTCAAGTACAACAAAGCCTTTGTTGGAAACTACATTTGCTCTGGAACGAGGCTAAAACAAGCGGGTTTCGCATCAGCCAACAACGATCATCATATTTGCTGCTTGATGCCTGGCTCTTTCAATCGAGACAATAGCCTTGTTCATTCGACCTCGTCTTTTTGTAAATAAAGACGTTGTCATACATACGATCCTATTTCAAGTTGATAATGGCTGGTCTTATGATAAAACCATTATTGTCGAGGAGTTTCCCACAGAATGGAGCGGCGGCAGATATCTATATAAGTTAAGTGAAGGAACCTCAACATCGCTATTATTTACTGAACAAATATTGAAGCAAACGTCGCACATTTTTCACGAGGTTTACAGAATACGCCAGGAACTGACGACAAGAAACCTTTTAACTTACATCTTATAGAGTTCCAAAAAAAAAATATAGACACACACAACGACGATGGCGGATGAAAACATCACGACATCGCCTGAAGGGCATGACAACGATGTAATAATAATTTCAGAAAACCAAACACTCACTAACCGAGAAGCTAAATCAAAGCTAAGGGACAAATATAATAAGGAGATAGACAAACTTCACAGGACTTTCAAGAAAGAGACTTACCAGAATTACAAGGACCCCGAAGAGGTCGACAGCCAAATCATTCATCTATCCCAGCTCCAGGACCCGCCTGATGACTTCCAGATCCCAAATCTTGATTCGAGACACCCCGAGATGGCTGATGGGTTTGCCTTGGTTATACATCATTTCTGGAATATTAACCCGCAGACATTTCCGAGAAATGCGAGGGATAGAATCAGACTTTTCAGGAAATTGATCTACAATCAAGATGAGCAATACAGACCTCGTGATCTCAGAGAGCTCTCTGACCTGTCACGCGATGCTGGACCGCGCTTGCTGAAACCAGAGATCCTTCGTCGACTTGGAAAGCTGCCCATTAGCCGTTATTATCCGGAGTTCACAGATGGTACAGACTGGGAAGAACAGCGAACCCGCCCTATCCATCTTCCTGAGAAGGAAGCATCAGGAGAAAATGGCGGAGACGGAGGCGGGGATGGACCTGGTGCTCTCGCTTTGGAAGAAACTCCACCCAATCTAGATCTCACTCGAGAATGCCTGGAGAGACTCTTGATCCAATTGAGATATCGACAGCTGGAAGTGGAGGATCCAAAACGAGGAGAGGAACTATTCCATGCTCTAATTGATACATCCGAAGCCAGCCGAAGGAGGCGCTTGCCCGAGCACAAGGTACCTTTGACGCTTGACAATAATCATAATGTGGAAGAGGTTTTCGGTGGCTTCGCTCCGCCGGAATATTCATCTCGAGAAAGAGGTCCTGCTGGCGACGAATTTGAACCTGCCAGCCACTCGAGATTTGACTGTATAATGATGGCTGGTAAATTCCTTGATGCTGGAATGACGAAAGTCGATGTTCAGAACCTCCACTCTTATGGTGGACAGGAGACAAATGCCCATAGAAACTTTTTGAATATGGTAAAATTTGACTGGAAACAAGGCGGTACTAGAAACACTGAAGCAAGACAATATTTCCATCGGCTGTTTAAAGATCTCCAGGCCACGGATTTTAGGGATCTTTTGGACAAATCCACTCTTTTGCGTCCGCAATTCAATCACACTATGTCTCACACAATTCGATGTGACAATGATCACGAGATGCCTACTCCAATCACGACATTGACGACCTTACTACATTGTTTTGATGGGCCATATATCAAAGTCGACAGCACAGGCGTTACCATGCAGGAGGTTTTGCAATCGCTCTTCCCGCAACAGGAACCCTTTCAAGTATACGAAGATCAGACACAAGATCATACTTGTACGGATAAGGTCTGTAAGGGGAAACCCAATAAGACAATCATCCGCCGTTCCATGCCGTTACGCATAGCAGTCAGCTTGTCCTCACAGGTATCGCCGGCAGATCATACCAGCAGTGATATCAGGGTCAGATTCCATGATGATGCTAAAGGAGGGGCAGAGGACGTTGCTGTCTACCGCTGGATTGGCGGGATATACGCAAATGGTCAATTCGAAGGTGGATTGACACGTTATCGAGTTTATTGGACGGACTCGCTGCGAGGAGGGAAACCGAGTGAGACTATTTCAATTTATGACCCACTTCAAGCTGACGGCCAGGTGATTGAGGGAGTATTTCCAGCTTCTCAGAATGAACCTATTCCGGCTGGATGGTGGCAGGATAAGTTCAAGCCTGTTCTATTCTATGAACGTGTATTCAATCCTGACATTCTGGATATCACCCTCGCTGCTGCTATACTCGGTGATATGAAGCATGCGGCGGATAATAGTCAATATATACTACAAGTTCACAATCCCCAGTGGAACATTTCACCACCACCTGACGACCAGTCTGGGGACCAGGGCGGCTCAAATCCTCCACGTCCCAGTCCACCTGCTACATCTGGTAATCCGTCGGGACCTTCAACATCTCACAATATCACAGGATATGCAGGCGCGACCTTTGATACGGAATTAACCAATCTGGAATCTGGAGATGTTCATATGCAAGATGGTATTGATTACAACGAACCCTCACACCCGACTAATAATGTCTGCCAGAGCATCGGAAACCCGGGGATTGGGGTCGCTGGCTACAATTCGAATCAGAGCGGACGCTCAATGCCTCCACCAACAAAACCTACATCAGACAACCACGGAGTGTTTCGTACATTCAACAGTAACATGACTCAGGTAGCACCCGATCAACCTAGGAGTCTGCTTACACAGCATTATAGTAGACCGGTGACCACAAATAGCTCCGCTTCGAATTTCGCGCGACGAGATCTCGGACAGCGAACACAATTCATTCCTGTTCAACCCTCCAACGCCCAACGTTCGAGTTTTACACCTCAAAATCCACAGATGAGTACTCAGTTCGCACCAGTAGCGTCTGGGAACGTTAATCTGGGGTTTACCCAGCCTACAAACCCTTTGTCCCAGACAGGAGCCTCGAAAAATGGCAACGGATTCCCCAGTCCTACTCCAAATTTCAACGAGTACCCGCGAACAACACCCAGAATGAGTAATCTAAAGTCACCTCTACCCCATAAATTAGAAGACCATGAAGGAAATGTTCCTACCGTCGCCAGCGCTGAGCCTTTTGATCACATTTTTGATGATATTCTCGACCCAGCTGCCCAACAATTTCTGGACGAGACACTAGCTTTGTTGCCGAGCCAAGATCAACCTCAATAGCAAAGCTAACATGGTAGGAAATGAAATCACACTTTTATTTCGCGGTTCGTCTTGGTCAACTGTTTTCTTGTCAGACTTTCTAGCCGTGACAGATTAGGTAGAAGTATACAATGCATGGCAAGATCGATTGAACTATAAAATACAGAACATACCTAGGTAGGTAGACTTTTGAATGCAAGTTATGAGATGTGATAAGACACGACGTTATGTGCTAGTATCTATATCCTACCTTAGCTAAACATATTAACGCTCAGCAACCCACCGCGTGTATGAACAAATCCGCCATGGCCCTTAAGCCCTAGCCCTAGCCCTAAGCGTAACCTAGTTAGGTCTGATGGCTACCTCCGATGTAGTCGGCAGCATCCCGTGCCGCCCCTCTTATGCGGATGACATCCGCATGGCGACTCCGCATACAGAGTCAAGCTTTAAAACACGTGCTTTGCAAGCGTCATGATTGTTTCAAGATCCATGACAAATTAGGTGCTCTACATTGAATCGAGAAAATTAGCAAGAATGACTGAGCCAACCACTCAACAAGTTAAGCACATCCAGCCAGCCGAGCTCCAGAACTTCGTTCAACGAGTACTGGTCGCCAACGGCGTACCCGACCACCATGCCACTATAGTTGCACAATGTCTCGTCCAAGCAGATCTCCGGGGCGTCGACACACACGGCTCAAATCGCATTCCATCATACATGAAGCGTATCCGTCAAAAAGTACTGGATCCATCCGCAACCCCGGAATTGCAACAAGTCACCCCGGCAGCGGCTATAGTGGATGCAAAGAATGGCTTCGGCTTTGTCGCGGCTCATATGGGAATGCAGAGAGCGATTGAAATGGCTCAACAGATTGGTATTGGAATGGTATCAATAAAGCATTCGAATCATTTCGGCATGTCGGCATGGCTGGTGCAACAGGCTATTGATGCTGGGATGATGTCTCTAGTATTTACCAATTCGTCGCCTGCTTTGCCTGTCTGGGGAGGAAAATCGCAGCTTATGGGTGTCTCGCCTATTGCCTGCGGAGCGCCGGCGGGCAAAGAGCGACCGTTTATTCTGGATATGGCTCCATCAGTCGCAGCACGAGGCAAGATTTACAAAGCGTTAAGAAGAGGAGAAAAGATTCCTACTGATTGGGCTCTTGATAAGGATGGAAATGCGACAGATGATCCCGCAAGAGCTCTTGAGGGCGTCATGCTTCCCATGGGTGGACCAAAGGGATCTGCATTATCGATTATGATGGATGTGTTTTCTGGTGTCCTTTCTGGCTCTGCTTTTGCGGGTCATGTAACAGGGCCATATGATCCATCGAAGCCAGCGGATGTTGGCCACTTTTTGGTGGCTATCAAGCCTGACTTATTCATGGATTTGGAAGAGTTCAAGTCACGCATGGATTATTTGTATCAGCGTGTTGTTACATCTGATAAGGCCGCTGGTGTGGATAGGATATACTATCCCGGAGAAATTGAGCAGATCACACGAGACAGACGGTTGGTTGAGGGTATTCCTTTCACTGAATCGGAGATTGCGAACTTGAACCAGGAAGCTGAATTAGTCGGTGCTGAAAAGTTGAATATTTAGTCCACTTATGAAATCAATTTTAGCTTTAAATTTTAAATATGCATTCTACCTAGTTCTTATCCACTGACCTACAAATGCCAAAAATGCTTCGAATATTCTAAGTTATGTACGAAATGACATAGGTCCGAGGTACTCATAAAGTTAGACTTTGGAACGAAAGTAATTCATAGTGTACCCTATTTGTTTCACAATTTTTAACTTATTTATTCAGAACAAATGCTACACTCGACCAGTCGATGAAGTAATTCCTCCATCAACCACCAACTGCTGCCCGGTGATATAGTTGGATTCATCAGCGGCCAGAAACAGGACTGCATTGGCCACATCCCAAGCATCCCCCATACGACTCATTGGTACCTGACCATTCCTCTCTCGCATATATTCCTCTTCATCCTTACCAGGCGCATAACGTTTTATCATTTCCCGTGTATACGGGGTGTATATCAGACCCGGCACAACTGTATTCAACCTTACACTCTTTCCAGCGTATATGACCGCGGTGGCTTTTGTAAATTGCATAATAGCTGCCTTGGTTGCCGAGTATGCGACCTGCGGTTTCCCGATATAGAGTAATCCAGCTATGCTGGATACATTAACGATCGAACCTCCTGTTGCTTGTTTCTCCATGATGGGTAGGACATGGTGACAAGTCAGGTACACGCTTTTCAAATTGAGATCGACTTGTGAGTCCCAGACGTCCTCGGTCATAGTTGCTGGACAGCCTGGCTCGGACTTTCCGACGTTGTTGACGAGAATATCGATGCGACCATGTCGTTGCACACAAGCATCTACCAATGCTTTGACAGAAGCTGAATCGGTGACGTTTGTCTCCCGGATATCGCATATGCCGCCGGCGCTCTCAATGCGGTATTTCGTGCGCTGTGCTGAAGCTAGTGATCTGTTACCGCCGAAAATAATTGCACCTTGTTTTGCGAGGTTGCAGGCTATTGCGGCACCGATGCCCCAGCCTTCATCCGTGGTTTGGCCGAGGCCAGTAATGAGGACGACCTTGTTGTCTAGTCGTAGCATTGTTCTAAATCGACCAAATTAATAGTAGGTACCGAAATAGAACAATTGAGGCCCTTTGCGCAGTTACTTTTATTGGGATAATCTTGCAACCACGTCAATATTCTGATCGTCTATATAGAATAGTACAGTATGTTTACGGAGCGGATGCATCCGAATTTTCGGAACCTCTCCGCTCAGAACTATAACAACGGGCCAACAACAGCGCGAGCCCGTCTTTTTTGTTGAAATTCTTTCCATTCCCTTAATCCAATACAATGGCTTCCGCATTCGCCCACGTCCAAAATGTCTGGGAGACCCAGCGAGCGAACAGCCCCATCTACGCCCTGCTCCTAGTCAACGTCACCATCGAGGATGCGTCCGAGGGCACAATCCGCGCCCGTCTCCAGCTTGACAAAAACCCCACAAACTCCAAAGGAAGCTTACACGGGACTATGACTGGCGTGTATTATTGGTTGGATTGCGGGTATGGTTATTGCCAGTTATGGATCGACATATACTGGGGTGAGCACCGATATCCATGTCTCTTACCTCGCCGGTGCCAACGAGAGGGAGATCCTCGAGATTACTGGGAGGTCGATGAAGATGGGCGGGACTCTTGCGTTTGTGTCGGCTGATATTATCAAGGTCAAAAATGGGGAAGGTGTGGTCATTGCTACTGGGTTGCATACTAAATATGTTTGACAAAAAGCGTCTTAAAATATCTGTCCTGGATCTGGAGTCTTCATGCTCACGTCATATATCGCAGCGGCACTTATGAAGTTCATAGAGGGTATTTGCCCGGCTTTAAACCAATTTTCTTCACACATATCTGTTGAGGTCTATTCAGAAATCAATGTGACAAGTATATTACCTAAAGGAGCCGTTTCTGAGAAGAAAACAAACATATTTTTTGAATCTAAGAATCAGGTCCTTTCGCGGTGAGGAAGCTAAAATCTGCGCCATTATGTGCCTGGTTCACCTCTCGCTCATAAAGACCGCGGTATCCTCGCCTACTACTCCTTGCGTTCCATACCGAGTCTGTGTCCTTTTCAATTTTCTTTTGACGTTGTGTGATTCTTTGCTGTAATTCTTCATCACTGATATCCAATTGCAACAAACGATTTCCAACATCACAAATTATAATGTCACCCGTAGCAATGACACCGAATGGCGAGTTCGGAATAGCTGATTCTGGTGAGACGTGGAGAATAATAGTTCCTCCAGCTGTGCCCGACATACGTCCATCCGATATTCGAAGCATATCCGTAACTCCTTGAGCGGCCAATTTCCGTGGGATGGGAATCATGCCCGCCTCAGGCATGCCAGGATTCCCAATAGGGCCAATGCCTTTCAATACCAGCACCGAATCCGCAGTTACATCTAGATTAGGATCTTCTAGATGCAGAGAAAGATCTTCGGAGTTTTCAAACACAACCGCAGGTCCTTTGTGATTGAGAAGTCGTTTTTCTTTGGAGGCAGATGCTTTGCATACAGCTCCGTTGGGTGCAATATTACCCCTTACTACAACCAGGGAGGAACTGGGATGGAGAGGTTTGTCAAGTGTTCGAATGATACTGCGCGAGAATTCAAAATCTCTGAATGGAGTCTTATCCAGCAGTTCACCTAGCGTCTCGCCCATAACGGTCTTTGCTGATTCCCGGAGCAATGGCCGCAACCGATGCAAAAGGCACAACATACCACCAGCATTGTGGAAATCAGTCATATAATTGTCTCCACTGGGCTTCAAGTCTACCAAGAGGGGAGTCGTGCGACCAATCTCGTCTAATTTTCCCAAATCAATGGAGCCACTAACGGTTGGGTGGCGATTGATGATAGCCATGAGATGTACCATGGCGTTTGTAGAGCCGCCAAGAGCCTGAAGCACGACAGCAGCGTTATAGAACGAGTCGGCTGAGAGCAGGTCCTGGGGTGTTCGTCGATTGATGGCGGCAGCAACAGCGTTTGCACCAGTCTGCTCTGCGATTCGAAGCCTTCCAGCAGAAACAGCGGGAGCAGAGGCTCCTTGCAAAGGAATTAGACCCAAAGCTGCCGTAACACAAGCCATAGTACTGGCAGTACCCATCACGCCGCAAGTGCCTATTGTTGGTGCTAACTCTTCGTTGATAGCCCCGATCTCTTCCATATCTATTTTGCCGGCTCGGTAAGCTGCCCAGTTGTTCCGGCAGTCGGTACAAGCTCCAAGTCGCTTCCCTCTGTGGCTACCAGGCATCATGGGCCCAGTTAAAAGAGGAAAGACGGGTTTGTTTGCGGAGATACCTCCCATAATCTGAGCTGGAACTGTCTTGTCACAACCTAAATTCCGTATTAGTCTGTATTGCTTCAGGTTCTGTGATGACACATACCTCCAATCATGATACAAGCGTCAACAGGCTGAGCGCGAATCATCTCCTCGGTGTCCATGCTCATGAGATTTCGCAGAAACATGCTTGTTGGGTGGGAGAAACCCTCGTGTAAGCTGATCGTGGGAAAGTCAATGGCGATACCACCATGGAGATGAATTCCCCGTTTGGTAGCTTCGATTAGTTGGGGCACGTTGCCGTGGCAAGGATTAAAGCCCGAGCCAGTATTGATGATTCCGATAATTGGACGCGAGAGGGCATCTTCAGAGTAACCCAAGGCTTTGATAAAGGCTTTGCGCAAGAACAACGAGAAATGAGCATCGCCGTATGAAGTGAGTCCTCTTCGTAATCCTGTTGCGGAAACAATCGGCTGTTGCAAGTTGTAGTCCTGGTTTATGGGCTCTGCGTTCTCCATGATAGGTCTCAGTTGCTGCTTGATGTAGATCGTAGCGCGTGGAATAGTCAAAATTAATGAATCAAGTTTGCCTATACTACTTGGAGAAATACAACTGTATTATACAAACCCACTTTCTGTGGAATATTTCTATCGAATTGATGTTCGATGCGTAGCGGAAGGCTCCCGTCTCATTGCAAACGGATCCTCACTAGTTCGCTCGACCACCAATCTTATTGACTTTAAATCTTCGACCTCTGGAGAGGACGTGGATAAATGAGAAGAGAAAGAGAGAAATATAGGGATTGAGTTTATGAGGGTCGGGTCGTATCCGTCGTTCACTCATACGCTCATACGAACGGGATCTTGACGCTGGGACGAACGAGGGCCGTTTGAATCGAAGTAGATAAACTTGCATCCTGCCCTTGGCAATTATGGGTTCCATAACGATAAACTCCAGTATCATATCAATCCTCTAAATTATTCATCATGTTTTGGCAATCAAAGTACCTCAGTTACTCCCATATTTTTGATTACGGCTCCTGCTTTCATTCTTTATGGCTACTTGAGAATCGGCCAATTCGTTGCACTGATCCATCCGGTAGAAAAGACACATACAACACAGAATTGTCCCGTGTCATTGCACAAATAGAGCTGTCTCATCACGATTCAAGACTAGACCATTGGGTGATGGTCCGTTAGAGACCAACTCAAGTCTTCCGTCGGAATATAATCAAGACCCTTCCCGTAGGGACCTGCAGCCCGATCGTGCCCTGGTCAGTGAAATAAATGACCCCATCTCGAGATATGGCTATCATTCGGCTCCTTGAGGCCTTCCCCGTAATAACGTGCTGCCAGATTCCGATGCTCTTTGGAACCCGGATCAAGTTCCAAAATTCCTTGCTTGTAATCCGCTTTCATAACGGTCTTAAAGATTTGATTCCAGACCAGTCCGTTTGATTCCCCATCGTATTCAAAGACTAGTATCCATTGCGCGTTTGAGTTGATAGAGAAAATGCGGCCGTAAGGTATGTCGGTAACGAATAGAAGACCTAGTTCGGCGACATAGAAAGGCCCTTCGAGGAAGGAGTCGAGAGGTCTCCCTCGCTTTTGATTTATGGAATGCTCAGAGACGCCTGGACAACGGATGTAACATCCCGTTTACTTGGTGTTACCGTTCTCGCACGTACGTACGTGCTCGGCTGTAGGCCCGTATGCTATACTGTATATCCTTATATCGAGATATGGTTTATCTGTTCCAGACTGC
Organism: Talaromyces liani; assembly: GCA_022814505.1. Classification (NCBI taxonomy): domain Eukaryota; kingdom Fungi; phylum Ascomycota; class Eurotiomycetes; order Eurotiales; family Trichocomaceae; genus Talaromyces; species Talaromyces liani. The sequence goes on from JAKLNL010000020.1 coordinate 206,569, forward strand.
ATACGTCTGTATATAACACTTCTTCGCTCGCTTACCTAGGCTTCATTCTGATTCCTAAATATAATCGAATTTCTCTGTTCCTTGTGTGAAATATTTCGAAGTCATTAGTATCAGTAAGAGATTCGCATCTTAATCAGATCATCGCTCTCACGAATCTCGGTACCATGCGGAAGACATCCGCGACTCAGCCGGCTAACATCCGATGAGTTCTTATCGATCAGGTAACTATTTTGGCGCGTCAAAAGGCTGAAGGCTACACATGAACTTTCAATTGCATCATATGACCTTCATTTCATAGAGACTTGGACACCATGACTCTTGTACACATTGGTTAGTCGCCCTCTCGACATCGGATAGTGCCGACTCATCTTGCTAATTCGTATCTCGTACAGTTCTTTTCAAATTCCGCTCCGAAGTCAGCGATGGACACAAAAAGACCTTCGTTACCGAGCTCAAAAAATTGAAGAAGCTTTCCTGCGTCAAGGATGGACGACTTATCGTTGGAGGCCCCAGTGTCACGGATCCCATTGATCGCAGCAAGGGATTCCAGATCGCCCTGGTCAGCTACCATGAGAACCTGGTAGCTCTGACAGAGTACCAAACAAGTCAGGAACATCACTGGTATGTATTGCATTTAGTAACTATAACTGTAGGGTAGATCGATACTGAATTTCTTCTAGGGTAACTTCTACGTACATGATTCCGTACAAGGAGGATTTGGTGCGATTTGATTTTGAGGTTGATGCTGAAGACGAGGAAATGTGCCAATTCCTTCCATTAGCCACCAAATAGTCTATGTGAACAATAGAACTGTATACTAAGTCTGGAATACTTCAAAAGTGCGCATATTGAGAATAACCCTACCCTATGAACGGAACCACATCCCAAACCGGTTAGGCCAGTCGTATTCTCGAGGAAACTCTCCAATTTTTAGAATTGTCTTCCACAAGACCTTGCAGTTTTACCACTCCGTTTCAACTAATCGTCCCTAATGGAGTCTGCTAATCTTTTTATGTCGGTTATGCGGTCCTAACTTGAATGCGAAATGGATTCCTCAAGGAGAGCTCGGAACCGAGCCGCATGCAAGCGCTGCCAGCGACGGAAAATCCGCGTATGTGATCTGCATCATTAACAATACTCTTTCGTTTTACTCTTCTAACCCCAATCTGTCCATCCTTTGACAGTGCGATGGAATTACACCTTCATGTGGCGCATGCCAGAAGGCAGGCGTTGAATGTGTCAATGATGGCACACAGGAAGTTCATCGCTCGTGGGATTCCAGCTATTCCAGCTACTGACCCAATTTTGTGCTGACAAGCGGAAGATACATCGCCAACATGGAAAATCGGATCAAATGGCTAGAATCAATAATTCGCGAGAAGTGTTCTACTGTTGACTTAGACACTGGTACCGACCGAATCCCAGACTTTTCGGATGAACCGCCGGATGAATCATTAGTTGAAGCCAGTGGCCAGAATAATACTCAAACAACACCTACGACCCGAGTGATTCAAGACGAAACACAGTTCCCAAATCAACCACACGAACAATCAAGCGTGAATAACCCAGCTCCCCTTGCTCAAGATGAGACACAACAGGCGCACGAGATCGGCTTGGTTTCATTGTTTCGAGGCGAGGATCCTCGGTATATCGGCCCATCCAGCGGTTACTTTTTCGCCAAACAGATATTCTCAAATACCGGCTGGCGAGGAAGACATGGTTCGGCCGAAACAGCAGCCACTGGCAATGTGTCTCATTTCCCCATCGAACTGCTGAACACCCCGACATCATTACCCCAGCAGAAAGAGGTAGCAGTGAAGCTGTCAATCCAATATTTTCAGAGTATTCACCTTCTTTACCCATTTCTACATGAACAGACTCATATGCAAATGATCGACGAGATTTATCGATCTCAGGAGGAACCCGATCCCATAAGCAGCTTTCAGGTATATATGGTTCTGGCGATCGCTTCATTGAACCTGTCTCGCCAATGCAAACAATTCTTACCCGTGGAAGGATACTACGCATCTGCAATGAAACACGTCGATTATATCTGTTATCATGGTTCAATGGCAGCACTTCAATGTCTGTTGTTGCTAATGGTGTACGCTTTATACAATCCATCGTGCAAGATCAATATCTGGAACCTCAACTATCAATGTCTTGCGAGTGTGATTGATCTTGGACTCCAGCGTGACCTCCGTGCATCATCAAATTATCAAATGTCAGTATTTAAACAAGAAATGAGGACTCGTGTCTTCTGGGTAGTCTACACCATTGATCGTACACTTTGCACGATGATGGGCCGTCCAATCGGAGTCAGAGACGAAGCTTGTGAAATACGAGTGAGTCAGATCTATTGCATGCACTTCATACATATGAGGAGCCCACTGATAGATAATTCATAGTTTCCCTTGGATATCTCGGATCTCGATCTTATCAACGCTACCGCGAACCAATCCGCATCTGGCGGACCCTCGCACATGTCACTTTCGATCCGCCTTTTTAAACTAGCAAAGCTCAATTCAGAAATTAAATATGTTATGCACAGTATCTGTCGAGATGTTCCCTCTTATGCATATCCCCCAGTCAAGGATATCTTCACGTGGCAACGAGATATGATGGGAACTCTCGAGGGTTGGTACTTTGATGCATTGCAGTATACAGGAGACAGCGACAGGGGGACGAAAGAATATTGCATTGCGAAATATCATGAGCTTATGATACTATTGTTACGGCCGAGTCCAGCAATTCCAGATCCAGCAGATGAAATATTTGACATATGTTCGGATCATGCGTTCGCACTACTCCAGTGTTTCGGTGACTTGTACGAGAAGGGAAATCTGCTGTATAGCCGAGTCATAGTGCATTCGGTCCTTTTAGGTACTTTGGTCATGCTGCACTGCATCTGGAAATTTCCAAGGGCAGCTTCGAAGTTCTCAATCGATCAACTCATGATCAAATTCAATATTGCACAAAACATTCTGAGCAGTATCGGCGAACACTGGGTTGAAGCACTCAGTGCACGGGACTGCGTAGCTCAATTGTCGAATGTTACCATCCAGCGTTTATTGAAGAATCAGCCAGCAGCATCTTCGACATTGCATCCCGGCGGCCCTTTTAGTTCTGTAAGTTTGCGACATGGAGATATCCAAACTACAAACTTGGAACGATCGTCCCGAGATTTCGATCAAATCCCAGTTGCTCCAAGCAGTAATACTCAAGAACAGACATCTGCTCAGACCATTGGAAACGTCTCCATGGGAACATGGGCCACAATTCAACCATACGCCTCTACTCCAAATCCATCTTTAGAGTATCCGAACTTATTTGACGACCTTCTACAAGCAGATCTTTGGGGATGGACAGGAATGTCTGACATTGACGGACTGCTTAGCGATTTGTTAAATAGTTCTCATTACTAGCCATTATTCCTAAAAAAAATAAGAGAATAAACATTCAACTGCATCATTTTGAGCAGCAACGTGCCACAGATTCTCTCATTTGTCGTGTGCTAATATTTCCCGGTTCCTTTACGAACGGGCAGACACCTTCACGCGGTGTTGGGGATCAGTATTCGCAGTCGAGCCTGATTCCACTAGACTGTTGAAGAGGCTATGGGCTGCCTATTATGGAGCCCACAGCTCATCTCGAAATTATGTATCAGGGAATCCGTAGGAGAAGGATAATCAAGGAATGGCTCGCAACAAGCCAGTCCCTCAACTTATACTTTCAAGCGAGCAACGTCCTCCCTCTCTTGAATACATATTCACTCGCAATCGCATTCGCGCCCGGAGCTCCTCAAATCGCAATCCTAGCTTACGCTGCGCCTACATACGAATTGAAGGAATGCCCAAAGGGGGAAACGCTACAATATCCTACGCACGCGCTCACGACGGACGAAGACTAGTAACTACAGACTACACACTAAAATATCAACAGATATATATTAATTCCAACGCGGCTCACAAATCTAGGGGATTAATCGAAGGAGAGTGTGGATTTGGGGATATAATCTGGAGATGAGAGGTCATGCTATACGAAAAACAATGGACTATGCTAGGTACACAACTGGATGGTGGTATATAGACCAGAGATAACTACAGCGTGTATATCAATTCTATTGCTATTTATTTCCAGGTTCCCTTTCCCCTCCAAGATCATCACGGACAAAGTTGAAAGTCTACTGCCAATTGCAGGAAAGACCTAAGACAGGCCGTAGTCCGGATAATCTCATCATATAAAGCATTGGCATATAGGCAGAAAAACATACAAGAGTTGGGATTCGCTGGTGGTCTCCAGCTCCATCCAAAGGGGTCTATCCTACTTTCTCTCTCAAGTATGCAAAGAATGAAAAAAGCCTCTTGGGCAATTGATAGTCGGTTTATCGGTCGTTATCTATTGCTGTCCATTATAAAATCATATGGTAATACATGCACTAGCTTGAGACGGCCATCCCTAATTTCTCTGTGTGGTACTTTCCTAACATTTGTAAACAAGAAATATGCATAAATTATCCCAAGAGTGTTCAAAATGTTCGCATTTCTAATCCCTAGGTGTGTCCCTACTTCTCGAAAATTAAAGTAGATTTGGAAAGCCCTCTGGAATATAGTGTAGTTCAAAATGTCACCTATGCAATGGATATCCTAAAGTCAAAAGTTGCCCTTCATCGCTAATCTACGCCTGGAGCCCACCAGAACACCAGAATGTCACAAACAGAGCCACTGCAGAACATACACTCATTCCTTTTGGGAACCATTGCCAACTGTCAGTAACTCAAGTCTCGTCCATGACGTCCACGTCCGCGTTCTCGCCCACGGGCGGAAGGCCATCTTGCTCCAATTCCCTCAGGTATTCCGTGCGCTTTTGAGGCCATACCATTGTTTCTCCTGTCAACTTTTCGATTTCTTGCTTCGCTGCATCAAACGGTACAATGAAGGATACACCTGCATTCTTGGAAGACCCCCAGACCATACCGACAACGAAAGGCATGGGTGCTAAGACATTACCGTACGTGGAGAAGTCCTCGGTGGATGACATCGCGACTCGGTTGAAATAGCTCCCATATTCAAAAGTCGTAGAAGCTATGACAAATGCCCCAGAATCTCCCTTCTCGCAAAAGGCTGGGGGAGTTAGGTCATCCAACTTAGGTATCTCCCCGCGACGATTCGGAGGTCTCGCTTCGTATCTTCTGAAAAGTTCTTCCCATCTTTTGAGAAATATTTCTTCTAGTCTCGTCAAATCATTAACCTCAACACCGGTACCCTTCACCATTTGTAATACAGGAGGACGGAGAACACTTCGTGTGTAGGACCGTTGCCAGTTTCCATGTGCATCTCTGATTCTCACGAATGCGACGAATTCACTTACAATGCCCATCTTATAGACGCCCTTTCCTAACTTTGCGACAACTTTGATATGTTGTTCGGCATTCATGGGGCTTCCAAGAAAATCTCCTTCCCAAGTTGTGATATGTCATACCCTTCGGGATCATAGGATCCTTAGCGCTTTCCATGAGAGGCCTGTCCCATGGCTGCTCACAGTTCATTGTAATCAGGGCAATATCCATGGTTTGTAACTTAGAGCCATGCAATGGCTCTCTAAGAGAGTAGTTTGCACAGCCCTTTGTTAAATTCTGTACCACTCCAATACGCCTATCTTCGCTGATTAAGTCATGGAGGGCGCGGTACCATGTGAGTTCCTGTTCTTTAATTTCTATAGCCCTTCTAGTATCTCGCCCCTTCCTTCTAATAGCCCTCAATGCCTGTAACGATGCTTCAAGAGTAGCGATGTGGACCCGCAGCGTACGTATATCAGTGTCCTGGGTGAATGGAGTTGGTGTTTGCACTTTAATGCCGGATTCAGCGGGTATCCCATGGAAAGTCACATTATTCACTATGGTACACTGTTAGATAGGATGTCATGCCAATAAATTGTTACCGTGACGGATGCTCACTCCCGAATACCACATGTGCATTGCTAACGCCATATGTTGTTCTTTTCCCGTCCTTGTCCTTCGTTATAACGTAGCCACCCATCGTGCCTTGGTTATATATACCCTGTGGACCTATCTTACACCCAGGGAGAGCATCTTCCTTTATTTTTGGGCCATGGTGGAAACCCGGCTTGGTTGGTCATACTCGACGGATTGTTGGGCATTACCATCATCACTATTGCAGAACAATGAACCTGCCCTCTGTTGAATCTCAATACCGATGTGGTCTGGGAGAATTGGGGGTATACTGTCTTCAATGGAATCTTATTTCTCATCCTCTGCGTCGATTGCATCGAAGAAAATGACAATCGACCATTCATACTCACGTTGACCCGCTGAACAACGCCCAACAGGTGTCATGGCTTGAAACATACCATAATGCTCCTCTCGAAACAATTGGAGGATTTTCTCCAAATATTTATTCCCAGTCTCCCAATTCGCAAGCAGCTCTTTACTTTTATCAGGCGGGCATATGCAGATATGCGTGTTAAGCATATATTGCCAGTCGAAGAGTTCGACACGAACTTCAATACTCTCTTCGACCATGGATTGGGTTGCTGCGCAAATCTCGATTACGGCCTTTGCCCACATCTTGCTATGACTGGTTTTCTTGTCATATGTGCAATCGACAACGACGCGAGGTAGGCCCATTTTTCCGTACCTTTGCCTTCGATACACCAAGTCATGAGACCGAACCCCACGACGAATATTGTACGTTTTGAGGATAGAATCTATACGCGACTTCAAGCCTTCAAATTTGGCATTGGGGATTGGGATCTTGGCTTCGTTGATGGGTAAATCGATCACAGATGGTCGAAGAAGGCGTGGATAGCCTGCGCGGAAGGGCCAACGAGTATCGACATCTTCGGGTGTAATTGTGGCCTGATCAGCATATGTCTCGATGCAAACAACTGTCGTCATTTTGTCCGATTTATTGATAAATAAGGATTAGTAATAGTCTCTGAAACTTTGAAAAAAGTCATGGAAGCAGGAGAGTCCCAGCATATTTAAGTGCTCTTGCCATGAGATAGAATACAATGAAGACATCTGGAGGCACCTCTGGTGATACCATTGTTATTCTTCAAAGGAGTGTAATAAGATGATGAAGCACTCCACAAAATATATATGTTTCAAGACATAATAACTGCCCTAGAAATTAGCTCTAATACCTTTAATAGCGCGTATATTGGTTTTGTATTATCAATGCTAATTGTATTGTCAGACGACTTGGAATCCGAGTGTCAACGATATCATGTCCTTTTGATTCAAATGCCTCCAAGGGAGTCGGACCGCCCATAAAGAGCCGCAAGCCCCTTGTTTATGGGGAATATGAAAGATATCTAATATCTGAATACGGAATATGATCAAAATGTGTGTATCAACCTCGCAAATAGTCACCCTTTAGGGGGCCCTTGTTATTGGAGCAGTAATCTGATTTCCTGTCCCTATTCAACACCTGTGATGTATGTGTCGATATATAAGGATCCTTATTGATAAGGTAGGATAGAGCTTCGAACCTTTTTTTCCTTTTTCTTTTTTCTTTTTTTTCTTTTTTTTTGGAAAAAGAACTATAGTCTGGGGTCAATGTCGACCTCCATTGAGGTTTCTTTGACAGGTGATGCGAAACGCTTCTCACGTTGAACGCACTCGAATAAGAAAAACTGACATCAAACACTGTTTTTTGTTCTTTTCTTATTAATAAGCCCTTGCTCTGAGACAAAGAGACAAGATAACCATAGAACTCGTTACGAATATTATACCAGGCTGCTTACAAAGTGGTCATTCAAAGACAACATCCCTAGCAAGGATTGGAAGTTTATTGCACATCGGAGTATCGAAAGTGCATGGCTGCGATCAGGCCACCGATCCTAGCATCGACTATACCAAGATTAATATCACGTGTCTTTCCAATTTCTAATTAGTGACACCGAGGAACAACCTTTGGGTTGAGACGTTGTCAGTAGGATGTCTTACTTCTTGTCTCAGAGTATGCCAACAGAACCATGTCTCGTACATAAGGAACCGGTATTCAATTTGAATAATCATTCTTACTCGCCCAGTACAGCGGACTCTGGAAACCTGTCAGTATTGCCGGGGACCTCAAGACAGGGAGATAGCCCTGGAGGGAGAGTGAACAATATGTCCACGCCCTTAATTGTACCTTCACGCACCGCGTATTGACCCCGAAATGGTAACTTAGAGATCTACAACTCTAATTTGACTTGTTTATAAGATAAATGTGAAATCCTATTAATACTTCACTACACGGCGTGGAATATATCTACGTAATCATCTTGAATCTTACAGAGAGATCAGAATAAGGTTTATACCGAGTAACAGCCCCAATAATTCTTAACCAATAACCCAATAAATTTTGATTGTTAACTACTAAGCTGATTGACTAAGCTGAGTCAGCAGTAATACGATCACTAATAAAATGGTTCCAGATTGAGCTTTTGGGGGCCCTGGATGTGTATATTTTATGGGCGTGTACGAATTGTGACGCTAAAACATAGGAGGTGAGGGGAAGACATCTGGAGAGGAGGGGAGGACTCATCTGGGGTATTAAGTTAAGAATACAACTGCTTATATAAAACAAAGAACCGGCACATTTAACTTATCTATTTTTTCCTCACTAAATATTGCGCAAAACACATACATATCACCATTCCAGTCCAAGATTGCGGTATAATGGCGACTACCACAAGACAAACCCTACGGGTCCCTCATCTTGGAGGGACCACAGTAGGCTATCGATTATCTACTCCTAGTCTTGATCCTACAAAGCCAACGGTAGTGCTGGTAAATCCCTTTACAGCCACCGTTGACTATTATAATCCCGAATTTGAAAGTTCCGAAATGAAGAAGGCCGTAAATCTCATCGCGATCGAGCCGCTGGGTCATGGAGCAACAGTCACAAAAAGCGAGACATGGACCTACTGGGACTCTGCACTTGTGAACCTACAGCTCCTGGACTCACTTGGAGTTGATCGCGTGTTTGCAGTAGGAACATCTCAAGGCGGATGGATAGTAGCGCAGATGGCACTATTAGCGCCAGAAAGGGTTGGTTTTTTCCTACGTGGTCTTGCACTGAATCGACTTTACTGACCTCTTTTCTTTCAATTATGAAGATTCAAGGGCTTGTTTTGATTGGCACATCGATGGATTCTGAGTCTCCCCAAAGCCGTGAATTAGGCTGCTGGGATTGCCCAACAGCAACTTCCGAATTTGTCCAACTTGGGGCTGACTTAACACCCAAACATGACTTTGAACCGGGACAAGATTATTACGACTATCTCATGGATATCGGCCATGGGAAGGATGTTGATGTCTCCACGAGATTATTCTGGGAGGAGACTATCAAAAATACGTATCAAGGAGACGAGGGTAAGAAGCGAATTTGCATGGCTGCAATCAACCTCGTCTCGCGAGATGGATTATATGCCCGGCTGCCATATATAAAATGTCCAGTACTTTGGTTGCATGTGAGTTTCACTTCATCACAGAACGTCGCATAATATGTGTGGGCTTCCTCTTACTTTCTTACTCTTGACATAGGGCACTGCAGATGTCGTGTTTAGTGTTGCGAATGCCCAAGAAGGGATTTCACGTTTTGTCAATTCAAAAGATACCCGACTCGTCATTATGGACAATGGGGTTCATTTCTTAGGTTCCAGCCACCAAAATGAAGTCCAGAAGCACATTCTCGACTTCACGTGTCGCTGGGAATAAAGCTGAATCAGGTTTCGCCCAACAGGCGTAATCCAAGACATACATCATTCAGTATTTGTACCGAGTATGGGAATGGTATGAAGGCGAACATTCCATACCTAGTTGTGATTCATGCAGTCTCGTGTATAGAATCCCTAGTGAATTTTGCGAGCAACGAGTTTGAGCCAGGTATACACCGAACTACCATTTAATGTTTCGTTGCATACCAGTATTCTATTTCTGTACTTTTTCCAGCCAAATCCGATGATGGAAACTCTCGACAGCGACCTGGATCATCTCGGCAGGCTCTTTCTGGCATTACCTAGGTAATCAACACGGTGACGGCATAAACCCTACCACCATTGCGTAAATAGGTAGGTGAAAAGAAGAAAGAGGCACCTCATTGAATTTATGAGCACGTACTAGTACATGTGTGGTCGTCGGATTTAACAGATTCGGCGTACTCTTCAACGAGAATGATGACAAAGAATGCAATTTACTGGACGAAAAATCAATGTGATTAATAAATGATTGTAGTTTTCATTCAATCCTTCTGAACCTTGAGCTGACGTGATAGTCCGAGCCTTTTAACTCCGATTATACCGCATACAGTAACTACACCCGATGACAATAAATCTGAAGTGTAAAGACATTGAAAGTCTATATAAATCGCAGGCGGTCTAAACCTTGCATCCTCTCGAATATTTTGAAATTACACATCTTCATAACTCAGGATCTTGTTCCTCTGGAAATCAGAGAATCAAAATGGAGTTGGCTGCAGCACAGATTAGAACTCTAGCGCAGAGCGCTGATAAAGCCGGTTGCCAGGAGATTGTGAGAACTCTGAGCAAACTGCAGTCGGAACTGGAGGATCCTATGGAAATCTTGATGCGACTTTCGAATTTTGTACGTGAGACATCCTCGAAGTGTCGGAAAAATACTGCTAACGTCCTTGTAGAATATACTTATTGCAATGTTTCGCGTTGCTGTTGATGTGCAGCTATTCCAAACACTCGATAAGCCTAAATCCTCGGACGTTGATGAGATTGCAAAAGCGACTGGCGTATCGTCTGAGCGTCTTCGTAAGCAGTCTTGTTTCTCAGCTATTATTAGGATTCGCAATCTGATGGGTGCTCGTTTGTACAGCAAGAATGCTGCGATATCTAGCATCTATGAACATTATCGAAGAAACGCCAAATGGTAAACGCACAGCCAACAAAATAACACGGTTCTTTGCCAATTCTCAGGTGCAAGGTCAAGTTCTTCATGGGTAAGTATGAACGATAAAGCTGTAGATTTTAAGCATTCTATTCCAACTAATAACTCTATTCCAGGTTTGAAACGAATATTCCGGTAGCTCGTGAGCTTTTCGGTTTCCTGGCCGCAACAGAATATCGAGATATTACAGATAACAAAAATACACCTTTCTAGAAAAGCCTACAACACCGATTTGCATCCCTTCGAGTGGTTTGCTCAAAATCCAAAACGTTTTGAGTACTTCCATGAAGGAATGGCTTCAATGGCCTCGGCGGCGTGGATTTACGCAGTTGACGTGTTCCACAGGGCGGCCGAACAGATCCCAGGCACGACTTCAGGAGTAGATGAAGTTCCCTTTTTGTGGACGTTGGAGGTGGCTATGGCCACCAAAGTATCCTTCTTGGGAAGAGATACCCAAATCTTTTACATCGCATTGTGCTCCAAGACTTGCCACAAACCCTGGATCAGGTTTCTGTGATCGAGGAAATTCAAGCACAGGCACATGACTTCTAATGCAATTAATAAAAGGTGAGTCTTTCTTGTCTGTCTCCCATGTTTATTATGGGCTATTGGTTTGTCCTCGATTTATGGCCATTATAACTTACCTATTTCTCTAGGCGCCAAGTTCTATTATCTTCGTCGAGTTCTGCATGACTGGCCCGACGCAGACGCACTGAAGATTCTCCAAAATCTGTCCCCTGCCTTATCGTCAGACTCTCGCATATTAGTTGACGAGATTTTGATGCCGAATCAATCGGCTCGCTGGCATTCTACGATGATAGATCTGTCAATGATGATGGCATTTGCAGGTAAAGAGCGCCGTGCACAGCAATGGCGAGACTTGGCAGCACAATCAGGCTTGCGTGTCGAAGAAATACATACTTATGATCCGGCATCTTATGCCTCTATCATAATTATGGTTCCAACTCTGCAAGATTAGAAGATGGTGCAGGCGGAAAACGCACTTAGGGCTTGGGGAATCACCTGATAAAGGATGAACTTCCCCCGGACGAAGCTCCTTTCCCCGCGTTGTCGTCGTCTCCACCTTCCTTCCCCCGTCCTCTCTTTTCTCTCTTCTCTCCTCTCCGTCTCTTTCCAATTTCACCCCATCATCCATCCTACTACTACTTCGTACTCATGCTGCATTTTATACGAAGTCACCGCTCAATTGTTCAATCTCATCCGATTAGTTTTCTTCATAATCGTTTTATATCATTTAGTGTCTATGTCTAGTCCGTCTCTATTACTCTATTATGCAAATGACAAGTGCCTTCCGCCGTTGAATGTGCCAAACTCCAACGAAACATAATGCGAGCACCCTACAGCCGTGCCTTCGCAACAACCTGCTGCCTCTGTTCCTCTGATTTCAGCGGTCCTGTGGGCGCCGAACTTTTCTTGGGAGCAGAAATGTAACCGCCGAGGACATTGTCGGTATTCGTCACGTTACCCTTTTCGTCGCGCTTGATTCCAAGCTCCAATAATTTCGCAAAGACATCGGCGAAATGTTGGAAGAATAGATCTTTATCCTCGGCATACTTTTTGACCCACGGCAAAAACCCTGCGTCTGAAATCAGCGCCATATCAGTAGGCAGCATCATCAGCGGCTCTTCCTTTTCGTCCTCGGATGCGTCGGGGTCGCTGTAGCTGAATTGCTTCACTCCGTTCGAGAGAGTGCGCGGCTTCCACTCGAGATTCAAAAGCAACCTGAAAAATTGGTTCGAGAATCGCGTCGGATTGTTCACCCAAGGACCATCATAGCCGCTTCGATCCATATGCCCGCGTCCTAGATTGTGTGCGCCCGCTAGCGCGACGATTTCCTGATCGTTGAACCCCATACGATAAAAGATGTGTCGCAAATGGTCAGATCCCTGGGCTGCATCTGGTAAGCGACCGCGTGGAGGCAGCTTGCTATCGTCAACATAATCCGTTCTACCGGGCAACCACTTCACGTCTGGACCGCCCATCTCTTTCAAGGCAACGACGCCGGCCAACGTCCAGAGATCGGCGTACGTGATCCACGGATTCCGTTCTTTCACCGGTTCGAGAAACGCGCGCGCAATCTGAAGTCCTGCATTTGCTGGGTCACCACCCTCCGCTTCGTATCGCATACCCGCTCCGTTCGATCCACCCGTGTCTGTTTCTGCATCATACGTGCCAGCTGAATGCCTGAATTCAAAGCATGCTCGTTAGCGATTTCCGTACGCGTCTCATAGGGGTGGCAAAAACACGCATAATAGTGCGGGGTCTCAAAAACAAAAGTCATAAAAATAAAACTTACCATGCTAAGCGAAGAAACACCGGTCCTGCACTGCCGTCGTCATAGTCGGGCTTGTCGAGCTGAGCGGCGATGTCTTTACGCACCGCGGCGTAGTCGCCAGGTTGGCTGACCATTTTGCGTTCCTTTCGGCCGAGAATAAAGAAAACGGTTTAAGGAATGAAAGAAACGATTTCTGTCTTTTCGCGCGCGTATTTATCGTTTCAATCTCAGTGTTACCCAGCTGTATGATATGCAGAACGATGACGGTCTGGAAAGAAGAAAGATGAGACTTGCGAAGAGTTGAATTCGGATGCTACACATCCAACGGAACCACCCACCGGGCCTGCGGCTTGTTCCTATCGCCCATTTAGTGGAACGCAGACTCGAAATTGCCAACGAGAACCGCTGAATTGATAAAGAGCCTTTCACCGATTCGCGGTACGGATCCACACTGATAATTTTTTGTTATCTCGACATCTTATCGTCAACCGATGGAGGACTTGCCGAGGTAAATCGCGGTAGTCGCTCCGTTTTGTGCGTCGCGTTGTCTGATGTGCATATGAGATCCGCCCAGAGGAGACCGACCTCAAAGCAAACGGCTTTCGTTGCATAGATGGACTTCACCGCTATTGATTGTATGCGGTGTATATATTGTACAATGCGATGTGTCCAAGACCGGTAGCAACGATGCCCTTGACCTTAAGGTTGACCTAATTTGAGGACGCAGCATCTTTTGCAAATGGACCCCGGGTTTTCTGCAACACTTTTTCTGCTTACGGCCAAAAATCACCGGTCCCGTCTGTCAGGTTCTATGGCACTAGTTGTGTACCCAACGATGGGTTTCCGTGTACACAAAACACAGTTCTCGTAATACAAGCACGACATTTTGGACAATTTCAATCCCGACTTGTCGTCTCGGGCGGTACTTTCAAGGGACTGGTTTGATAGCTTCTTAACCAGGAACAGCCATGAATGCGATCGTTTGTAGACAGTAATCCATGAGCATTCATAATCATGCTTGCAGATGTCACACAGCCATCGAAACTGCCAACGAAGGTACTTTTGAGCTCGCGGTCTACATAAAGTAAACATGACTCCCCTGATTTGAATCTATCCAATACTTCCTATCCGATATGAAGAGATCCCATCTGTAACAAGAATATGGCCATCCAAATCTCACAAAGACTTCGTCTTAGAGCGATTATTCTGATTGCGACTTCTTTTTTTGTCCTCGAGATAGGAGGTATTCTATTCCTCTCTGAACAACATATGATGATATCGAATAGTATTGCTTATTGTTATTTCTGCATTTTTCAGTCGGATTTTATGCACATTCGCTCGCTCTGGTTGCCGATGCTTTTCACTACGCAAGCTACCTTTTCAGTGATGATTGACAGATATACGGACGTTGCTAAGATGTTTCTAGCTGAACGATCTCATAGGATTCGTGATTGCACTAGTTGCTTTAGAGGTATAAAGGCGCGATTTGACTGATATGCGTGTGCTGACTAGATTTGACATCCATGTATGTAGTTAACCGAAAGTACTCAGACGCCGCCGAGTTGGCTATCTTTCGGGTGGCAACGAGCCCAGATACTCGGCGCATTCTTTAATGGTGTCTTCCTCTTTGCATTGGGAGTTAGCACGGCCTTGCAGTCTATCCAAAAATTCATTTTTATGCATAACGGTACATGGAGATGGGGTTTAGAGGCAAGATTGAACGGATCCGAGACTGACAAGCGAAATCTTTTAGATATTACACACCCGGAAAACATTTTGGTAGTGGCCAGTGTCGGTCTGGTATTGAATCTCTGCAGTGCTCTACTTATACATGGTGCGCGTACTTGATTTTTGAGTCCATTGGTCAGTACTGATCCTACTCGTCCAGACCACAGCCACCACGATACACATCCAAATCAAGAACGGACAATTGAACACGATTTCATACATGGCAGTACGGACGCGGTGATCGGGCGACCCCTCGCAAGTCTCACGTACCACACTAATCGTCATTCTATCTATAGGCAACAAACACAAAGCATAGTCACGACCTCAATACGACGGTGTCCTCATACATCTTCTCGGAGACGCACTCAACAATATTGGCGTCATTATTTCCGCGTTGATTATCTGGTTGACCAAGTATGAGGGTCGATTTTATGCAGATCCAGCGGCTAGCATGGCCATTGCATGTATGATCATCTTAACTTCAGCACCGCTAGGTATGTCAAATCTTCTCGCCAGTTGCCAGTCTCTGTAAATGGCTGATAAATAGCTCTTCTTCATTAGCCCTAAGTTCCGGTCGCATTCTTATTGAGAGTCTTCCCACAAACGTTACCTGCGATGATGTAAACAGACATTTAAACGCTGTAAGCTTCGTCGCTATAATAACATAAATCCTCTTCTCGAACTAAACAGATCAGATACCCGGTGTGCTTGCCGTACGCGATCTCAGATTATGGCGCCTCGATCAGCACAAAAACATTGCTTCGGTTCATGTTCTCATAGATGGACAAACCAGCATGCGCGAATGTTCCAGTATTATGAAATCGACTCGGCAGCGTTTACATGCGTTTGGCGTGCACTCCGTCACGATCCAGCCGGAAGTTTTAAGGGCGTCTTTTGTGGTTGCCGAAGCCGTCGGGGATGATGAAAGATATGGGAGTCGGGCCATTTAGCGTTGATATTCATAACAACAGGCAATGCTAGAGAATGAGGACGCATATGAAACAGTATAAGGCTCGGAGGGTGATTGCAAGGCTGTTCTGCATTTCAATCATACTGCCTCCATTGGGCTCCTGTTTCAACTATCAACATATGCGGGTTTACTTGAGCGTTACAATGTGTTCGGTAGCACGAGATACTTCTAGTTAAGCAGTCGGTGATTCTTTGGTCCATCCAGAAGGCTTAGTGGTATCAAATAGTCATTGGGTTGCAAACATTCAATTCTATTTCACTAGAAATGACTAAAGTACATTATGATAGCGGAGCCCTACACCAACTGCGTCAATACTTACCTATGAGCATAGCTCTGATCGATCCAAACACTATGCCATACGCATAGTCTGTTGCTCGGGGGAAACCCGAAAATGTACGCTCTTCTCATATTCAACCTCCATACTTCTTCAAAGAGGAGATGGATGAGCCGGAGGAGAAGTCATGGGTTCATCTGGAAATTCCACAGACTGAATCGGTGAATTGCCTTGCAATTCTTGTCCTGCGCCGTTGTTGCTGGTGTTGAGTGCTGTCTGAGCTCCTTCGTTGGAGCTACCATCATGTACCGAAAAAGTCGTTTGCATGGAAGCCATTTCCGAGTAGGGAGTCGAGGAGTCGGAGTCCGTGGAACCCTCTTCAACTGTTTCTCCCCTTTCTTTCCGCAATCTGGTCTCAAGTCTTTTGCATCGCTTCCTCTGCACTTTCGCTCGCTTCTTGTAGCGCTCCATTTTGCATAGTGTCCGCTCTAGCACCTTCTCGTTCTCATGACGTTCGTCGTTGTGAATGTCGTTGATGACTTGGTCGAATCCGAGCGTGTGCGAAGAGTTCAGTATACCTAGCTTGACATAATGACCAATGGCCCAGATGCAGCCTTCAATGTCTTGAGCGATGGAATTGATCAGGTCGGCCTTTGCTTTGGCGGACAGGTTCGCGATGTTGTGTGGCTTTTTGCTGCTGTGGATGCGGAGCAGAGAGAAGCCCGGTTTGGGGGTGGCAGGACGAGGCATGTTGATGTTGACTTGGTCCAGCTTGATATTGAATTTGGTCATGGACGAATGTTGTTTTTGGAAGGAGAAAGGTCGTGCTGGCTGAGTGGTACTGGCAGATGTTTCATGGACGATTTTGAAGATGAAAGTCATACTACGATGTGTGGTTCTGATGCGGGGGTTTGCCTGGCTTATATGAGTCAATTTTGGCAACGTCCACTATTCTCTCTTTTACATTGTTCTTATTTTTCCCCGTGATATGGATGAAAGTACATTCATACAAGACAAACTCACAAAGACTTCCATTCTCTATCCTTTTCATGGAAGTTCAAATTTGGAAACAATGGAAACTCAAAACTCAAATTTGAATAGGTGAGGAACCTCTACAGAAAGAGATCGAAACGGGAGTTCAAAGACATTTTCTACCATTATTTTGTGTAAAAACGTATTAACATTGTAAGCCAACATTGTAAGCCTGATATATACTTCATTCTGCAAACCATACATTGGATGCGGTTTTTGCACGAGAATTGTTTGTCTATCTTTGAATAAGTAATCATACATATGACAATGTATGCTCAATCACAGTAACCTTTGTGTTCCAAGGCTTATGACGTGTCTTATTGATTCGAAATATTGACTTGAACACGAACCATACACAGACCAAAATGTCGCACTGATTCATGTACGAGAAAGCCATCTAGCGGCCATGTATATAATAAGTATTAGGTCACGACTTAGGGCTTTTCTCATCACGGGCCGTGGGTGCCAGTTTTGGAAATCGGAGCTGACATCTGAAAACTGGAGATTCTTAACCACGACAATGTTGTTCAATGGAACCATACAGTATAAGGAGGTTTTAGGGACTGGGGTGCCTGCCTCCACAGTCATCAATGTGTCTGGTTGAAAAACAAAAAAATTATACCTAGGTATCACATCCATGGATGGTTTGCTCCATATATATATGCCGTAACCACCAGGCTATCGGATCAGTATATGAAACATCAATCCATCTTTCCATTCATGGATTTACATCAAACCTGGAAACTTCCCCGGATTTAGCGGGATAATATCAAAATCGACTATCTTTCTGTATTCCGAAGCCAACAGGCTAATTGAACAAGAGGGAAAAAGTCGGAGTTGGTTTCGGGGTTGGAGATAAGAAATGTGGGTAGACCATAGTTAGTCATTTTGAGCGATACCACCTTCCGAATTCCGATCAGAGGGAGCAGTAGCACCTGAGCAGCTTTAATATAAATGCTGGGACTTCAGCCTTCGACGATTCTAACCTTCATTAATTTTCTACTAGATAGAAAGATACAACCCTCTACAAAAACGATACCTCGTAAATATTGACCAAAAACGTTCAGCCGACACCAATCCCACAAGACTACGATAATCTCATCTTGCAGACGGAAAATTCCAGGCATCGAAATGCGTGTACGTCTGGACCAAGAGACCAGTTCTAGGCTACCACTGCGCCCAGCATCGCGTTCAACTACCTCCGATACAAATCTAAAAGGATTAAAGGCTTCACTTCTGATACCCGGCCGTGGAGAGCCCGTCAAAAATGGCGCGCTTGTGATTGATGGCCCGAAAATCGCGTGGGTCGGCGAACAGTCTGCTATCCCGACCAAATATCACGATATTGAATTCGATGAGGTCCCAGTTCTGATGCCCGGTCTCTGGGACTGTCATACCCATTTCGGGGGAATGGACGTCGAGGACGACAACACACAAATGTTATTCGGCTCTGCTGCACTACAAGGTGCACGCGCTGCCAAGGAGCTCGAAACCACGTTAATGGCTGGATTTACCACGATACGAGAAGTAGGCGGAATAGCAGGAGAGATATGGCCTGCTATTAAGAAGGGCACTCTTGTCGGACCAAATGTATACTCTAGCATCGGTGTGCTGGGCATAACCGGTGGTCATTCGGACCTCCACAACTTACCTATCGAAGTAGTTACTGCTAGACGAAGCACTGGAGCTTTTGTGGTCTGCGACGGTGTCTCAGACTGCGTCAAAACTGTTCGTTTGATGGTACGCAGAGGCGCGACACTTATCAAGATTTGCGCAACTGGCGGTGTGGGCTCTTTGCTCGATGACCCGGAGGATGCCCAATTCTCACCGGAAGAGATCAAAGCGATGGTCGATGAGGCAGCTCGCACGAAAAGAATAGTTGCAGCACATTGTCATGGAAAAGAGGGCATCATGAATGCTCTGAATAACGGCGTACGCACAATCGAGCATGGCAGTTACCTGGATGAGGAAGTTGCTGCATTGATGAAAGAAAAGGACGCTATTTTCGTTTCGACCAGATTGATTGTTGAAGAGGGCCTCAAGAATCCCAAGATTTTCCCACCGAGTGGTTACCAAAAGCTGCTTAAGATCAGCGAGGCACATAAAAAGGCTTATGCGTTGGCTATCAAATCCGGAGTCAAAGTCGTACTAGGCACAGATTGGGAGGCCGGCGAGAATGGAAAGGAACTCGCTTATGCAGTCAAAGCTGGTATGACTCCATTAGAAGCTATTGAAGCTTCTACGGCTCGGTGCCCGGAGACACTGGGATCGCATTTTGCGCCTCTATCGGGCCAGCTGAAGGAAGGATATGATGCGGATGTGATAGCTGTGGCGAGTAATCCATTGGATGATATCAAGATTTTGGGAGAGCCGGAGAAAATCACCCATGTGTGGAAGGGAGGGAAACTGTATAAAGGGTCTTTTTAAGAGCTTAATATCCACGGCTTTTTAGGAGGTACATGGTAGTGAGGGAAACATAACTTGATGATCAATTGTGCCGCCGTCTAAGCGACAGAAATCTATCTGCACACATTCATAACATTATCTATATCCAAATCTAACAAGATGTATATTCTCGTCTCTTGTCCACGAAAAGTCAAGACATGTATCCATCATCATAATAGTGAGTCACAAATGGATCATATGTCGCATTCCCATAGGCATCTCCACCATAAGTGAGATAACCTGCCACTAAATCCGGCAACGTACCATGCGCTTATATCTGATGCATTACCCATTACCCAAACGGTCTGCATTCCCATGACCATATGTTGGAGAATATGACAATGTACTATATAGACACTATTAACATTAGCGGAAACTTTAAAAACATGGGATATCTTGACATACCTAGGATCTGTCACGTTCAACCTCTAAGCTCTCCATCCTTGACTGGTGTAATTATGGACGTCTCCGTAATATGGATTGCTATACCTAAATAATAGACTTGTGTCTCGAACGATGGGATTATAGTCCTTCAGTCTCTCTTGGTTGGCTGTGGCGTTGTACACGCCGTCAACAGAGTACGACCACTTCGGCGTGTTTACCGGTTGTCTCCGGGCTAATGATATCGATGGAAGCTCTGGCGCGTTGACGTGTATATATACCTCGGTCATTCATATCCCGATTCATTATACGCTTCCGTATGTGTGTGAATTCGAGACGCTTAGTTTAGCTGTTTCGCACGATGGCGGAAAAACATGGCGACGATTGGATTGCAATCCGATTCTTCCTGGTCCTCCGCAGAACCTCGAAGTCACGGGTTGGCGGGATCCGTTTGTCGGGAGCTGGAGAAGATCGGAAGCAGATCAGCAGTTATATGGTTTCGTATCGGGTGGTATCGTTGGACAGACACCCGCCGTATTCGTGTACACAGTTGAGTCGAACGGTCTGCGGAATTGGAAGTTCATTGGCTCTCTAGTTGATGTCGGATTGAATTTTCGACCTTCCCGATGGTCAGGAGATTTTGGCGTGAATTGGGAGGTGGCTAACGTTTTTGACCTCGTCAGCAAGGAGAAAGAAGCGGTTTCTCGGGCATTCATGATAGTCGGTGCAGAGGGTTGTCTCCCTTCCAAAAACGAGGACAGAAACATGGCTCGAACTGCAAGAACGCAGTGACAACAGTTCTGGATGGCATTGAAGGCTAAACCGGTAACTTGCGATGAACAGCACGATGATGGTGCATCGACCAATACAACGCTAGCCACATACTCGTTTGCTGGCATCTTCGATCATGGCTGCTACTACGCCGCAAACTCTTTCTATGATCCAGTCACGGCTCATCATGTAGTCTACGGTTGGATCACAGAAGAGGATATACCGGATACCTTACACCATGCGCAAGGGTTGAGTGGATTGATCTCTCTTCCACGGACGGTGCATTTACAAGTCTTGCATAACGTGGTCAGAGCTCGCAGCTCAGAGCTTCAATCGATCACATCCATGGAAACAGAACCTGATTCCCGAGGCACATACACTGTCCGAACATTGGGAATACGTCCAGATGATAGACTAAAGAAGCTTCGAGACAAGACGCGTACGGTGCACACAATACAGAATTTGAGTTTTCATTCTACATCTTGCTCTGCACAATCCATAATGCCATTAAAAACATCAAGATGGGAAGTGGAAGCGGAATTCGCTATTCATAAGCAGTGTACTCGGGTAGGTATTCGGGTTGCAAATAGCGCTGGTATATCATGTCACCATGTCTTTTTTACTTTCCACAATCTTTCAACGACCATAAATATGCTAACATCTTATGCCCGTCAACCCCTAGACGTGAAAACTCAAACCGTCCTTTCATGGGACCCAATTACGAGACCTTCACCATCGAACGACCGCATCCCACATACCCAGACATCAATCGCGGCGTCGAGACCGCACCGCATACGTTATTCACGTTTCGCGATGATGCAGGCAATGAGGTGGAAGAGACACTTCAAATCTGCGCAATATTCGACAAGAGTGTATTGGAAGTCTTTGTAAACGAGCGTACGGTAATCTCCACGCGTATATATATGTAGATGAAGATCGCTGTTTCCAACTGGGTTTCTTTGCAGAGAGAGGGTCTATCGATGACGTTGAACCCATCCTGTTGAGAGCGCAGGTTTGGGATGGGTTGGAACCGTGAAACATTGCGTGAGTATTGTATATAAAATAGAGGGAAGGTATAGACGGCGTCTTCATCTGAAGCTTAGATCGATAATCTATATTTGCCATTCACCATTAGGTCCTATGAATTCCAAAGACGTCAGATAAGCATTGTACTGCTCCATATATGGATGATGGCCACCACGAAGAGTCTGCATAAGTTTCAAGTAGTTCCTTGCGAGCTGATGCGTTGCCGAGTCCGGTATCTGCATGTCACTTTCCCCGTTGCTCATATTCATGAGAGCGCTCGTTGCAATGTTGTATAATTTTTCAATCTGCAGCTGTCAGTCCAGATTGGCCAATTCGAAAATAAATTGATATGACTACTCACCATGCCAACCCCATGTGCCTCCATCGCACTAATCCTCAAGGAACGACACAACTCCAATGTTTTCACACCATTGTCAAATGCGTAGCGGAAGCCAAGCTCCTTTTGCTCTGAATATGGTTGTAGAAGACCATGACTAAAGCACAGATTCCACAATCGGTCCACAACCCATTTCTGTGTGACAAGCACATCGGCACATTGCGTTTCGGTAAGAAAGTCTCGCATGACTCTGATAATGTTAGGCTCCTCCGAAATTTGTTGAGGATTCTCATTGTGATTTGGTAGAGCAGAGTTAGTATCAACAATGAAATGGTCCTTGTTCTTGCGTTGCATATATCGACTGACATCGGTAACTCGCGCAAGATTGTGGTATATATTAATAGCCTTAGATTCAGTAAGGGTTTGGCACTTCCCCGTGGTTTTTATGCTGCAACGCGAGTTCCAGCATACGACGATTCCCTCATCAATGGAGTCAAATAGTTCCATCAGTAAAGTAAGCCCCATCATGGCAGCGGCATCCTTTTCGCTATGAACGATAATACCGGATACAAGGCGCCGTGTGGTGTTGTTCATTTCGTCCACCGAGTGCATCGGATTTGACGGCGGACTAACAAAGCTGACTGGAAGTCGACGCTGGAGGGCATATGCTCTGTTGAACTGGTTAGCGGTAATCATAGTAGAGGAATAAAAGATATTGACCTTTCTGTCACTGATAGAACCAAATATATCCTCAATAATTGCCCTTTATACTCAGCCGAGTGATTTTCATACGTTCTTGGATCATTCAACCCCAGTATCGACGCCAAATCCACAGCTTCACGAAGCCGGAGCCTCGCAGCATTGTGCTGATTGCTTCCAAACAAGAATCCAAATAAGAAGAAACTTGTCAACACAGATTCCACAGTCGGGTTCTCCCCAAAGTCAGATGAGCTATGCATTTTTGTTGCTTCGGTCATCATCATTCTTGCATGGTCTGCACGAGAGGAAGATGAAGGTCGTTCAATGATATCGATTGGTTGTGTAAGTGCAAAAGCGCAGAGAGACAAAATCATGGCACCAAATTGAGGGTTCTGGCGATGCTCTCGTTGAAATAGTCTTGTAAATAGGGATGATCTATCCAAGACCGGTAGAGTCGGATGGAGGCGGTCAAAAAAGACATCAATCCAAGGGATGAGGTTCGTTTCTTGAATATAAGGTGGCCAGAAGTCCACCTGTGATCTACCGACCCCGCCATGTGGCCCTTCCATCGAATTTACACTTTGTGTGTCATGGACATTGAGTTCTCCGCCAATAAAAGGCACAGAATCGTTGAAATTAAGATTTGCATCGTCAATGATCGGAGGAAGTGCCTGCTTGACAAATATGTTCGTCCCTGGAAAATCAAAGAGTGAACCTGTTTGCGAGTTGAAACTGTCTGGAAGCCAAGACTCGGGATGAGAAGGACTATTCCAAGTAGCCTCAGCAGCATTGTTGTTGAGAAGTAGACCAAAATCATAGTCTTGTTCACCCGGAGTCTGCGAAGCGTCAAATGTAGGCAAATCAACAGTCGAGATACTCGTATCATGAAGACTAGCCGGGCCAGCGTTATCCGCACTGCCGGATGACCGCCTGGCTTGACCCTGTCGCTCTCTTATTTGCGTCACTCGGCTTCAAGAATCAGTTCACTTGATACAAGTTGATTGATAGATAGGTACGCGAACGTACTGCGCAGGTGGCCCTCGCTTTTTCTGAGGATTGAGAAAAGTACACTCAAATCCATTCAGAGCGCAGGTCTCACATGGTCGAGATAGACTACACTATGACTCTCTTTATCAGCACTGACCAGTGTTTTAGGTATATCCGTAGGCTCTCAACCCTTGTCTTGCGCAACCTGCACTGATCGCAGGCGCGAGTGGCACATTTTGTCGATGTCTGGCCCTTCCGACTCGATGATGCTTTTGTGTTCATGATTCATCTAGACAATTGATCAGTTAATTCTCATGCCATGTGATGCTTAGTTCCTGGAACGATACCTGCTTGGGTGCGTTGGAAGATAAAGGCAAGAAGTGGAAGGAAGCCCCCGCCACAGCCACTCAGGAGGAAGAACGCCATGTGCACGGACCGTCTTCCATTAGGGTTAGGGTCATCTCCCGCCATGGCTCAAGACAAAAGACATGCTGTAATAATGTTGGGGCTGAGATATTGAAGAATCGAGATAGAAATTGCTAGTGCAGAAATATGGCTAGAGTCCTTACTGGTAGTGTTGACATCAAAGCTGTTCGTGCACCGTTCTATGGACGGATCAATATTCTCCCAGGCACACTTACCAAGCTGAGTACGTCCATCACCTATGGGTCAAATCCATCAAAATCATTATGGCTCCGTCTATTAAAAGCTCCACAAAATACCCAATTTCTTCTTTTTTTCTGGATGATACGGTCATCCTCGTCAAAAGACCACATGGAAGACAGCCCCGACTAATGAAGGTTGATATCCACTTGAGAGATTATCAATCTGATAAAAATTTGGCTTTTGGCTTTGTGCTACTGGTACCCTTGCATGGCTTACAGTATTGGCTGCAGCATCATAGAGCATGACTCGGTCGTTTGATCCGGAGTCACGGCATCGTCCTACAGAAGAAACACCTCCGATCTCGGGGAGCTTCCCGAGTACTTTTGTCAAGTAACGACACCGAGTAACTATGATAGTCGCTTTGTGTACGTAATAGCTACTGGGCTGATCACTGTCACAAAGTCATCGAGGGCCGTCCTTGCCATTGCTTCATTTCTTCGAATACGCATGCCATGAAAGACAGCTGCTATGTCGATTGCTTGCATTTGAGCACACCGTGCTCTGTACAACAAATCTCTCTCTTGAGCTGAGGATCAGATGATGCAGGGCTTTCTTCCCCTGTGGGGACAGTACCAACACATGTCAAGTAATGCAGCAGTGGAGCCTGAGGCTTCTGACTCGTGGCTGGCCAGACCAAATTATTTTCAGCTTGGCGAGGTTATGGTACTCAACCTATCATTCTGAACTTCTGATAAAGCTCCTGTTGCCCAAGCCACAATTGCGCGCTTTCTAGACAAATTCAATGCAAATGATTCTCATCTTTCAATTTCTGAGCCTGGTGTTTTAACATTGGATCCCATAATATTATGACAATTGCGGGAGGATACACAATATCATCTTTAAATGGCTCATGTGTGTGGAGCCGGTGGCTTTTTTTTTGCTTTTTATTTTTTCTTTTTAATCAGATCGAAAGCTCGTAGGATCCCCACTTGATGTTGGTTTACATCAGGTACAGTCATAACTGGTATTTACTTCCAGCAATACGTGAGTATCAGCAGAATACGCAGTAAAAGACAGTATCAAACGTGACGGTACCGTCAGTTGCAGCTGGCCGAGCATCGGAATGAAACGCTGGCGGGCATTGGCCAATCAGCAGGGCGACTGATTAGATGGTTGCTTCTTTATTATCAGATCCGCTTTTGGCGCTAACAAAGTTATCTGATCCGGGTCTGCTCTTTCCTTTCCCTCTGCCCCTCTTGGTTCCTGGCCGTCCTGCCTAGCGGTCGCAGCCTACGTCTCCCTCTTCCTCTCTCTCTCTCTCTCTTTTCTCTTGTATTTCTTTTGTTCTCTTCGTATTCTATGGAAAACACTAATCGCATATTATTCCTCTTGCGGAGTAGTGCTGCCGTATAGTCCCGAGTATATATTCTTATCGAATGCCCTCCCGTTACTAGCCGACTTTTTCTTTCTTCTTGTGCTGGGCTTCTATCCGTACGTGGACTTCAGATCGGCTTCTGTCCGACTCTTTCTCCCCTTCAATTATTAATCAATTGTTAAAAAGGCAAGTCAACCAACAACATGGGCGTTCTCGACAACATTCGCGGTCGCGACACTTCTCAGCTCAACGCTGCTGTGCATCACTCGGAACCCGCTGATGTTCCCACTGACGAGAAATCCCCTGGTCAAGCTCAGGATATCTCTGCGAGCGACTCCGACACTCTGAGTCTGGAGGCTCGAAATGAAAAGGAAATCCGGCTTCATCCCGATCAAATTACCGCCAATGCAGAGATTGGCGTTCAAAAGGCCGAAGCCGTTACTCTCATTTGGGGCAAGAAGACGGTCTATGCGGTATATGCATGGTGGGTACAGATCTTCTTCTGTCAACCTGAAAATACACTAATCCGTCGCAGGATCTGGGTCTGCTTTTTCATGCTGGCTTTCCAGTCGGCCGTAGGCAACAATCTACTATACACTGCGTATTCCGACTTTGCTTTAGCCCCCGCCGTATCGACCGCTAGCATCTTAGCCAGCGTCATCGGTGGTGTTCTTAAACTACCTATTGGTAAGACGCTCAACTTGGTAGGCCGTGCCGAAGGTCTCCTATTTTTTGTGGTCGTCTACATTTTGGGTATCATATTGCTTGCCTCGTGCAACGGTCCAGATGCCTACGCAGCTGGTTATGTGCTGTACTGGATTGGTTACGACGCCATCTACCTGATTCTCGACGTCTTCATGGCCGATACCTCGGGCTTGCGAAACCGTGCTTTTGCCTTCGGATTCGTCAGCACACCATTTATTT
The DNA here is from genome assembly GCA_022814505.1 of Talaromyces liani. NCBI lineage: Eukaryota > Fungi > Ascomycota > Eurotiomycetes > Eurotiales > Trichocomaceae > Talaromyces > Talaromyces liani. Next base: position 233,344 of record JAKLNL010000020.1, read on the forward strand.
GCACCGCATTTACTGGTTCATTGGCTGCCCAATCATTTGTCAAAACGAGTGGATGGAGATGGGGTTATGGAGCCTTCGCCATAATCATGCCTTTCGTATTCGTCCCGCTAGCAGTTGTGTTTAAGTACTATGAGCGCAAAGCTATCAAGCTAGGTCTCTTCAAACGGGAGTTCAGCGGCCGTACAACGATGCAGTCAATTATGCACTATTTCCATGAGTTCGATAGTAAGTTCGCACGTGTCTCATTCTTGATGACTTTGCTGATAATTTTCTAGTCATCGGCGCGTTTCTTCTCATGGCAGCCTTTGTTCTATTCTTGCTCCCATTCAGTCTGCAAACATCCAAGCGCATCACATACGACAGCGCTGCTTTCATTGCCATGGTTGTTATTGGCATATTGCTATTCCCGGTCTTTGCCATTTGGGAAGCATATTTTGCACGCACGCAATTTATTCGATGGGAACTCTTCAAAAACCGCACTGTGCTCGGTGCCTGCATTTGCGCTGCGACACTAAATTTTGCGTTCTACTGCTGGGACTTGTACTACTACTACTTCGTTATGGTAGTGTACAACCTTGATATTTCCCTGACTGGATACATGACACAGATTTACAACGTCGGATCCTGCTTCTGGGGTCCGGTTTTCGGTATGTACGTTCGATACACCAAGGAATTCAAGCGGTTCTGTTTCTTTTTCGGCATCCCACTTATGTTTCTGGGAGCCGGATTGATGATTCATTTCCGTGGCCAAGATGGATCCATCAACTACATCATCATGTGCCAAATTTTTATCGCTTTCGCTGGTGGTACGTTGGTCATTGGTGAAGACATGGCTGTCATGTCCGCCTCTGACCGCGAGGGTGTACCTATGATGCTTTCTCTCGTTAGCTTGTGCAGTAGCATCGGTAACTCCATCGGATCTGCCGTCTCAACGGCCATTTACTCCAGCACGTTCCCCAAAGGTCTCCTCCAGGCTCTTCCAGAGGATGAAAAGGCCAATGCCACGGCCATCTATCTCGGTGGATACGCAACACAGCTTTTGTACCCTATTGGAAGCCCAACGCGCGATGCCATCAACTATGCTTGGGGCTATAGCCAGAAGTACGGCGCCATTGCCGCCACTTGTGTGACCATTTTGTTGATTCCTGCAATTGGAATGTGGAAGAACTACCGTGTCGACAAGGCACAGAACAAGGGAACTTTGTTCTAGATTTCATCCTTTTTGGGAATTTGGGAAAGAAGTGGTCTGAGCTAGGCATGCTGTATATTTATGCCATTCCACTGCACATACGCATAGAAACACATACCAATTCTAATTCGACCTAGTTGACCTAGATTAATGTTGGACAAAAGTCATGTATTATCGATTATTTTAACCAACACTTTATTTGATCTGATATCAAGAACAACAGATGTAGTGATCCAGAGTAAGGTTGAATTAAAATTATCGTGAGTTGCACAATCATCCGATAGGTCCCGTTACCCTTATGCATCTGTATCAGGGATATAGGGACCTCGGTTGGCCAAAAGCATGAAGAGGTCTTATTTCCGCCGCCATAATATGCACGTGTGTATTAAGGCTAAGACCTTGCGTATGATTATATACAGTTACCCTACTTCCTCGGAGCAACCCTAATAACGACCTTGCCCCTAGCCCTATTTGTCCTCAACCTCTCAAACGCCTTGACGGCATCATCAAACTCAAACACCGTATCAATAACAGGCTTCACTTTTCCATCTCGCATCATGTCCGCAATCTCTTTGAGATCTTCATACCGATTCTTAAAGAATACGAGTTGATATGGTCGCTGTCCACCACCGAGTATGCGCGGTGTGATCAGGCGTCCTGCAGTCGAGAAATGCGATTCATTTCCGACTTGTTTGTATGGTTTGCCGGGGAGTAAGAAGTTATGACTTTCGCGATACATGTTGTCTGGTTTTCCAATCATGTCCAGCGCCAGACTGAACAAAGGTCCTTGTTTGCGTAGATAGTCTACAACATCGACTGCAGTGTAATCAAGGACTTCATCGGCACCAATACTTTTGAGCAACTCGACATTTCGCGTGGAACATGTGGCTGTCACTTGACATCCATACGCTTTCGCAATCTGAATCGCAAAGGTACCGACACCCCCCGAACCACCATTAATAAAAACATGATCCCCAGCCTGGACCTGTCCCTTGATAACCTGCAGCGCAGTCTGGCCAGCAACCCCCACCGTCGCAGCATCATCAACATCCACGCCTTCAGGGATAGGAACAACAAGCCCCGCATCAGCAACCGAATACTCCGCCAACGCACCAAACTGACGCGGTAAAGGCAGCGATCCAAACACGCGCTGCCCAATCCTTACATTCGTCACTTTCGCGCCTGTGGCGACGACTTCGCCACTGAAATCCATTCCGGGAGATGCCGGCATGGAGACTACGCATTTCCAGAGCAGGCTGGGTGTGTCCTCGGGGACTTTGTAGTCTGCTGGATTGAGGGAGGTGGAGGAGATCTTGATGAGGCATTGATGGGGGCGTAGGGTCTGGCCGGGGCGGTGGGCTGTGTCGGATTTGTGGAGGTTGTTTTGGAGACCGCCGCTTGTGCTAGACCAGAGCCAGGCGGTCATTATGGAGGGAATTTGGGAGGTGTTGTCTGTCATGTTGCTTGTATCACGGACTGGAGATAAGGAGAAGGATAGATGGGATATACCGATGTAGAGTGAGTCGCTACATGATGAGGATACATGTCTGATACAGAGGTGAGACTCCAAACTCAAAGATGGAGACGGCGCACGGGCCATCGAGATCGATCGTAGATCAAAACGTCACCTTGGTCTACTTCAGAACCCTTAATGGCACCTCCTTATTATTATTATTATTTTTGGCAGATTGTTTCAATACACTAAGCTAGATAGTACGTATTTACACGTGTGTCAGAGACATACAGCCTCAGGCAACAAGGCACCAAGGCACCAAGGAACAAGACGACGTCCGCAGCCGAAAACAGACTAGCGTGCGATCAGGGGAGGACCGAGGTACACAATGACATCACATCGCGAACAAGATCTTCTGCCAACGAACTCCTCCTTTGTCTTCCTTTCTTCCATTATAGCTTGTACATATATCTGTCTGTTATATACCCGTCATATCACTGCATATTCAGAATATTCTTATATCCTTTTTGTTTTGCAAATATCCTGATTGTAGCTCTTCCGTTCTGCGACTACACTTTCACATGATCCCTACGCATCTGGTTCTCAGCAGAGACAATCGCAATCACTGACATGCCTCTCAACACCGCTTGTGTTGGGGCAAGCGTTGCGCCGACGGTGCTATCAACATGGTTCGCTCATGTAAGTCTATCGTACGAGAATATCAGTCAATTGAACAATCAACTAACGGAGCCATGCAGTACCTCGACAGAAAACCGCGTCACCTCAAACCCACCGCTCACATATCCTACGACGAAGGTCTAAATATTGTCCGTGCCTTCCTCAAACATGCTGCACATCACACAGTTGAGGACTTGCAGGCCTTCACAGCCCAAAAGATCCCCACACCGACTTGGGTCAAGGTCCAAGAACAGGTCATCCCCAACGAACACTTAACCAAAGCCGCTGGCCATGTAAATGCCCAATTGGGTGAGCGAGGCATCAAGCGCGTGGGTGGGAAGACGTGGTGGCAATGGCGCGGTCAACATGGCGACTTGAAATGTGAATGGATTGAGATGAGGAGTGATTATAGGGCAAGGAAACAGGCGAATGCGCATTGTAAGCGGGTGATGTTCTATGTCCATGGTGGTGCGTACTTTTTTGGTAGTTTGGAGACGCATCGGTATCAGATGCAGCGTCATGCGCGGAAGCTCAAGGCTCGTGTTTTTGCTCGGTAAGTCAATCTCTCATTAGAAGATGGTTGTTTACTGACTCGTCTCTAGTGAGTAATCTCACTCAAGAAGAAATAGCTTGGTCTAATGATGTTGTTAGCTGCATATCGTCTATCGCCTCAATTTCCGTTTCCATGTGGTCTACATGACTGTCTGGCAGCATATCTCTATCTCTTGACTCTGCAAGACCCAACCGAGATTATACTAGCAGGTGACTCTGCTGGTGGAGGCATGGTACTTAGGTGAGTCGCTTCAAACCTCTGCTACATAAACTTATCTGAAACGATATTAGCATGCTGGTTATCCTTCGTGATCAGGGTATTCCACTACCTGCAGGTGCAATCCTCATCTCTCCATGGGCAGACTTGACACACTCCTTTCCGTCAGTCGCAAGCGCCAGCAATTTCGACTACATCCCAGAGCACGGCTTCCTACATCGCCCATCGCGCAGCTGGCCGCCACCAAACTCGGATGATCTGGCGTACATATATCAAAATGTCAATTCGAAAGGACCTGGCAAGATGGTTAGTCGTTTGCAGACCGACGGAATCGGTAAAGCGAATGACTACGACCAGCAAACCGCAGTTCAAGGATTCACCGTGCGCAAAGAAGATACAGCAGGCGCTAATCATACATATCCCGGCTTACAAAGCAGCATCAACCGAGACGGAACCGCGGATATAGGAACAGCTCATGCAGACAACATCGTCGTTGCCATGGAAGATAATACTGTCGTCGAGATCAAGGACCAGATTCAAATGTATGCCCCGAACCATATGGTCTCTCATCCACTAGTGTCGCCAGTTTTACAACCTACCCTCGGCGGCTTGCCACCATTGTTGATTCTGACAGGTGGCGGAGAGTTACTTCGGGATGAGCAAATCTACCTGGCGCACAAAGCCGCGGATCCGTTGGCTTACCTTCCAGCGGATATCTTTCTCGACGAACATGATCCTGATAGAACTTTAATACACAAGTATGGGCCGACGAATGTCCAGTTACAGGTTTGGGATGATTTATGTCATGTCGCGCCCACACTGAGTTGGACAAGACCTGCCAAATTCATGTATCGCTCTATCGCACAATTCGGTGCATGGGCCCTGGCACATGCTCAACATGAGGAAATCGACATTCCAGATGACGATGCTTCCTCAGTTTCGGGTGAATCGTCTTCGACTTCAGATAATGAAGTGCCCACAGCATCCGTGGGAAAAGCAGGAGATCCCTTGCCACCTTTCCGCAAGAACATGATTCGACAGAGAGTCGACAGACACGGGATGGTCTATCACCTTGATCCACCTCAGTCGCTACCAGCTCTTCAACATCCGCGTGAGAAAGTCGGCGCATTGAATCCTTATATTGTCAAGAAATGGATGCATGCAAAGAAAGTATGGGATGAGAAATTCGCAAAGCAGAAACTCGCCGTTCAACGTCGTCGTATCAAAGATTTTGAAAAGGGATATTTTGCGTTTCACGGAGAACTCCCTCCTGCATGCTCTATGGCTAGTAGACGCATGGAGAAGGATCTTGCTGCAGTCAAAGTACGGAAGAGTTACGGTATGATGATGTGGTCTCTACTCGCTAGTAAACATGATAAGGAAATTGTCGCGAGAGAGGCAAGGGAGGACACTATTCCGCATATCACCAACAAGCCATTAGAAGGCCAACAAGGTCAGGGAGATACAGATATTGTTGCGCAAAAGACGAGATCCCGACGAGAGGAAAGCATTTCTGCTCCGGATCGGGGTAAATTATCTCCTTTCCCTGTTGAGGAACGATCTTATAGTCGTCCTCGTAGTCGGTCACGAGTTGTCAGTGATGCAGGCCAAGTCGGAGAACATGATACCGATCAATCTGAGAGCACCACCGCACCTGTCGTACTCATTCCTGGAGTCGATACCAACATCGACGCTCAATCTGCTGCCAAAACACCAGACAACGTCAGTACAATGGCAGTCCTGAATGCCGACGGTGTGCTCACCACCACAGACGCATCAACAGTCAAGTCAGACAACAGTACCGTCCCAAGACCTTCATCACTAAACAATCAGAACGGCAGCGTCAGTGCAACTCTCTCAGACAGTGGACCTGATACCCGTAGCATCATCACCACGGACACCGCGACGGAACTGGGTGTCGATGCATCAAACGCCAGCACGGTGGCAGTTCATCACGTTCCATACGTTCTCGAGGATGAGAAGCAGAAGAGACCAAGTACAGTCGACGAAGTCTCGCCACATGCCGAACGAGACGTCTCTTCCAATGGCATCGTCAGCAATGGAGCAGAAACCCCTAGAGCGAACAGCCAGAGTAAAGATGGGTTTCTATTTCATACAGAGAAGGAGAGACCGGAGATGCCGGATCGAGATGAATTTGTTACTGCGGAAGAGATTCAGGTTTGAGTTGTACTATATATACCCTCGTTTTTGCCATTTTATTTGATTTTTCATGTGATTCTTGGTTTGATATATACACGATATCCCTCGTTGGCCTTTCCTATGTTAGCGATTTGGATTTGACTTTTGAAGATGTTGGTTGAATTGCATATAATAGCATGACGATATATAATGCTCTGTTTAGACATGATCCGCTCCTTTTTTCCTGCTCGTAAATAGTCATACATACATACCACCGCCGGTCAATCATTATAATACAATATACCTTTCGTACCTTACGCCCATTCTATCCCCACCCCCCTCGCAACCTTCTCCGCTATACTCATAAACGCCTGTCTCCGCGCACTATTCTGATCCCCTTCCTCCGCCACAACAGTCGGCATCCCCCTATCCGCATCTTCACATACTCTCGCATCAAGTGGTATATTGCCCAAAAACTCAATCCCGAGTCTCTGACACTGCGCTACAACACCTCCCTCGGCGTTGTGCGCATGCGAATGCGAATGAGAGAATATCTTGGTTTCGTGACCGCAATTCGGGCATGCGAAGAAGGCCATGTTCTGCACCATACCCAGGACAGGGACGTCCATCTTTTGAAACATCCCGAATCCCCGGACTGCGTCGCGCAAAGCAATATCTTGGGGTGTTGAGACGATGACTGCGCCGTCGAGGATAATTTCTTGCCCGATTGTGAGTTGTACGTCGCCTGTTCCCGGCGGTAAGTCGAGGATTAGAATGTCGAGCGGGCCCCAGGAGACGGAATGGAGGAGTTGTTGCATTGCTTTTGTGACCATTAGGCCGCGCCAGCTGATGGGTGTTGTGTCCATGGGCGGAGGGGAGGAAGTGGTGAGTTCGGTATCGGAGGGGGAGGAGGAGGAGGCTTGAGGGAGGAGATAGCCCATTGACATAGATTTTAGTCCGTAGTTTGTCAAGGGAATGAGGCAATTGTTGCTATCGAGGCGCGGTTCGCCATGTAAGTTCAGAAGGGTGGGTATGGATGGTCCGAAGATGTCGGTGTCGAGGATACCTGTGCGAATACCTCGACGGGCTAGAGCGAGTGCTAGGTTGACTATCCATTAAAAGGGTCAGCATTTAACTCTCTATCTGAAGAGAGTGCTTGACATACCAGCAATTGTCGACTTTCCAACCCCGCCTTTCGCCGACGACACTGCGACGACTTTTTGGACATCTCGGATTCTGCGTTTTTGGGGTAGGCCGCGGCGGCTCTTGAATGTGGGAGGTGTTCCTGATTTGGGTAGTCCCTACAGACATCAAGATGGTCAGTGAGATTTAATAAGTGAAAGAAGAGGTAATTGGAAATAGACGTACTAAAGGATTCTCATGTTGTAGTATGCGGACAGTCGAAAAGAAACGGCGCAGGCGCATGTTTCTTATTACTATATTCCCTTGTAATCAAAGCACAAAGGCTGCAATAGTCTCAATAGTCCTGCTATTATACAATTAGTTAAAGTGTTCGTAAAGATGAATTTATGAAGCTATCGAAGCTCGTCGGATTCGGCAGCACTTTCCCTCTACCTAGACAAAAAGCGGCCCCACTTTTAAAATCTTAGCTCCGCATCTTCAAAAAAGTTTTGATGCAACAGAAATTTTGACTTGTCGTTCACCACACCACATAACTACAATTATACGATTCACAATGGCAGTCAAGAAATCCGGTTTTAAGAGTCTTGCGGATCAACTTGCTGATTTGGAGGATCCTACACCGAAAGGTTCGTTGCGACCGCATTGCCGAAACAATTTGTTAACAATCGCTAACAGCTGCTTAGATTTCGATCCCGAGGATGAAGAGAACGGAAACCAAGGCAGTGAAGATGAGTCCGGATCAGAGGTAGATGAGAATGCCGGACGTGAACACTACGAGAAAGTTGGGTGAGTGAATGCTCGATGTCTTGTATTCATAAAACAGCAGCTAATGTTAATGTGCCATTAGCAAGAGCAAACTCAGGAAACCGGAGACCCTTTCGCTTGGAAAAGAATACGCCGGATCGCGTGTAAGCAGGAATGCACTAGAGGATGGTAGCGACGATGAAAATCCTTTCGAACGAGTTTCTCACGAGGACGACGACGAGGATGAAGAGGAAGACCTTGAGGAAGAAGACGATGAGGAAATAAGCGGCTCTGAAGAAGTGAGGCTTCTTATTTCAGATCCTGATAAAAAAGCCCTGAGGCAACAAATTGGAGACTTGAAACAAGAGAATCGGGACTTGGAACATGCAAATGATGAATTAATGGCATACAAAGACGACGAGGAACTGGAAGAGAACGAAGATGAGGATGATATCTCGGATGACGATGAAGACGACGACGCTTCGGAAGACAGAGAAGAAAGCAAGGAGTCCTTGTCAGACGAACGCGCAGAGCTGAGACGATTAATGGCCACGGACCAGAAGTCCGTCGCTGCAACGATTTCCCAGGCCGCAAAGGCCGACGCTGCCAAAGGTTTTGCCGTCAAGCAACAACGGGTCGCATTCGACGCTTTGCTAAATGCCAGAATCAAATTGCAGAAAGGATTTACGGCTATCATCAACTCGTCCGAAATCTCCTGGGAGACAGCTGAAGAAAACACGGACGCTGTCAAGTCTGCAGAATCGGCTGCCTTGGCTCTGTGGTCAACGTTGGAAGAATTGCGGTTGACTCTTGCAGATGTTCAGACAAAAGAGGGTGATAAAAAAAGAAAACGACCGGGTCCAGTTTCACATGCCACCGCTACCGAGTCCCTCTGGCAGCGTATGCAAGTCTTGGAATCAGACTCTCAAACTCACCGTCGTGCCGTTCTTGAAAAATGGAACCACAAAGTTCGGGGAACGAACGCCAGTCTGCCAAATGCCAAAGGCAAACTTATCGCAAACGCCGACAACTCCATCACCGCCGTCCTCGAGGCTCATGTTGCTACGGAACTCGGCGAACGATCTACCAAGAAACAGCGTACCGCCGAGCCGTCTGACGCCGTCTACGACGACACATCTTTCTACCAAACTCTTTTGCGCGACCTCGTAGAACAGCGCATGTCATCTTCAGATGCCGTCACCAACGGACTCGATTCTCTACATTTGCAAATCGCCACGCATCCTACTTCCGGCATGCGAAAGGACAAGGTTCGCAAGGATGTTGATACCAAGGCGTCCAAGGGCCGAAAAATGCGCTACAATGTGCATGAGAAGCTCCAGAATTTCATGGCACCTGAGGATCGAGGCACCTGGACCGACCGAGCACGAGACGAGTTCTTTGCTTCTCTGCTTGGCAAGACTGCCAGTGGGCTGCTCGGAGAAGATGAAGATGAACAGATGAATGGAGCTGCGTCGGACGAGGAGGATTTAAAGGAAGGTGGTTTGAAGCTGTTTAGAAGCTGAGGGAGGCATTGTGCATATTAGGCGTTTGAACAAGGAAGTTTCAGGTAAAATTGAACATATTTTGAGGCATTTCATATATACTCCGAGAAATATTGTAGCAAGGCTGAGAATTAGCTGGAGCGCGTTGAGCGGGGTGCAGCGATATGTCGGCAGTCTATCCATGCAACTTCATAGACTTGTATGCTTAAGCTACTATTAAAAAATCCCTGTAAAATCCAAAATATTATTTATTTTGTTTGTTTAAAAAAAAAGAAGGTCAAACGACGCGGGCAAACAACAAGATTCCGTATCCGGCTAGCGCGTGTTCTCTCTCGCCGCCATCGAATTCATCAAACTAAGCAAACTTCGTCCATCAACAAGATCCAACCCAACCTGTCCCTCATCCTTCCCCTTACGGCCTCGCTCATTCATTCCTCTTCTCTCATACCCCTCATTCCACCTTGCTCTATCGCACTTTTGGCTGTTGACTACCAAGACCAGCATATAGCTCTCTTACCCTTTGACTGAAACCTCACTCATGGCTTCGGTAAGTTCGTTGTTGTTCAGAGCTCCGCAAAACCCCCTTGGACCTGCCCATGACCGCATTGCGCTGTGCCAGGGAAGCAAATCTGCAGCTCTGACGTGGATTTTTTCTTTATATTTTATTTTTACCATTTACTGACGATTTTCTCGCTTGTCTACTTATAGCCCCGCCCTCCTCACAACTTCGGTATTTCGAGTCCTCTTCCCAACGGCGCTTCGCCCAGTGGCCCCGTCCCAGGCGCAACTCCCCTTCTCCCAAATAATGGCAGAATCATCCAGAACGGTCCTGTGAGGGTTCTCTGTGTTGCCGATGTTAGAGGTATGATTGATCTCTGCATAGCTATAGCTTGGGCGAGAATCGGTAGTAGCTGGAGCTAGCTAGCTATGACGATTCTCGTCAACAACGAAAGTGTGCTGACGTCGCTATCATCTCGCTAGGAAATTTGAAATCTCTAAACGAACTCGCCAAACAAGCCCACGCTGATCATATCATTCACACTGGCGATTTTGGATTCTACGATGACACCTCGCTGGAGAGAATTGCTGACAAGTGAGTTGCTGGAAACGCTTGGCGTTTGATCTCAGCTCTATTTGCTAACACCTCTTGCTTCGCATTGCAGGACCTTGAAACATGTCGTTCAGTATTCTCCTCTCCTGCCCGACCACGTGAAGCGTTCAATTTCCCAGATTCCCCCACAGCAGCCGGTCAAGGCTCGATTCACCCCCGACCAACTGCCTCTCTCCGAACTTCCCCAGCTTTTGGACAAGCGACTCACCCTTGAAGTGCCTGTTTATACCGTGTGGGGTGCTTGTGAGGATGTCAGGGTTTTGGAAAAGTTCCGCTCCGGCGAATATAAAGTCGACAACCTTCACATCATCGACGAGGCCAACTCTAGACTTCTCGATATCGGCGGCATCAGGCTTCGTTTGTTGGGTCTTGGCGGTGCTGTCGTCATGCACAAATTGTTTGACAACGGCGAGGGCAAGACAACTATCGCTGGTGGCCAGGGTACCATGTGGACTACTTTGCTACAAATGGGCGAGCTCGTCGACACCGCCAACCGCGTCTACGATCCATCCGAAACCCGCGTCTTCGTCACCCATGCTTCTCCCGCTCGTGAGGGTATGTTGAACCAGCTTTCAGTTACCTTGAAGGCCGATTTCTCGATATCCGCTGGTCTTCATTTCCGTTATGGCTCTTCTTACAACGAATTCTCCGTCAACCCCACCCTCGACCATTACCGTGGCAAGCTCGCAGCATCCAAAGCATCCTTCAACGATGTTTGGGATACCGTCCGCAGCGAGGTGGAGGCCGCTATCTCCTCCAACGAGGCCCAGAAAACACTTTTGGAGAACGCACTTGACATTGTCGAAAAGATGCCTTCGGTGGCTAATGGTGGAAACCCGTTCGGTGGTCCCGTCGCTGCCGCCAACGCCGGAGGACAGGTGGACGAGAGTGCTTTCAAGAACATGTGGAACTTCAACTTGGCTGATGCTGCGTTTGGTTACCTTGTGCTTGAAATCGACAATGGTAGAATCGGTACTGAAATGCGCGCACAAGGTTTCAACTTCTCTCACAGGACAGGCAAGCCAGGCGTAGCAGCTCCTGCTGCCACTCAACTCGGTGGTGGACCCGGTGCTCCTCAGTTCGGCCAAGCTCCTCCTGCGGGTCGCGCTGCGCCGTTCCCAGCTGCTCAGGCTAAGCCTCAAGCTCCCCCGGCCACCACAGTCTCGCCCGCTCCTGTCATCCCTAAGCCCGCCACTCCTCAACCTACCGCCGCAGAGAAGGAGACCAACGGCAGCAAGGAAGCTGAAAAGACTTCTGAATCTCCGGCGCTCAAGGGCGAGAAGAAGCACAGCAACGGACTTTTCATCTCCAACGTTGAAAACGAACAGGCAGCACGTGACCTCTTCCCTGAAGAAGATCAGGGTAAAATCGTCAAGGTTGAGAAATGGGGCAAGTTCGGTCATGTCGTAACCTTCGGTACACCAGAAGAGGCCAAGGCAGCACTCGACCGACAGCCCATCGACCACAAGAAGCCCACACCACAAGGTCAACCCCGCAAGCCCAACGTCAAGTTCTTCGAAGACCGCGGCTCTCGCCGTGAAGGAAACGCAGGTACATGGCAAGCCAGCTCTCGTGGTGGCGCCACTGCACCCACTCGAGGCGGATACCAGAGCGGTGCTAGCGACAGTGAAACCGGCCGTGGTCGTGGAGGCTTTGGCCGTGGCCGTGGAGGTCGCGGATCTGATCGTGGAGGACGAGGTCGTGGACGCGGTGGATTCAACAGATCCGGCGATTCACCAGCCACCGACAAGCCTGCTGCAGCTTCCACTGGCGGCGAGTCTTGAATGTAATTCAATGAAAACCCTTTTCTTTCTTGTGACGACATGCCCTCTATTACTTTTACTTTTTTACCCTTCGTGTTGTTGTGTTCCTTCCATACCTTTTTTTCTCAGTTTCATTAGAAAAATGTCCAATAGTTCTTTTTACTGATTCCCCCTGTTCCTCACCCTTCCTAATTCCTCCGTTTTTGTTTCCTTTTTGAGCGAAACCAATCATCGATGTATGTGTCTAACTACCTTACCTCCTCTTCTAAACAGAAACAGAAAACATTTCTCTATGTTTCTATTATGTTTGAGTAAAAAAAACAATTCAAAGGCCTTTTTTTCTTTATTATTTCTTCTTCCTTTCGTGTATTCTTTTGTATCAACTTTCTTCTATTTGCCTTTCTTTGTGAGGGTCGACTTGGTCTTTTCCTTTTCGCTAAGGAGCTGGAGTATTAGGAGGGGACCCCGGGAGAGAGTGAAATCGGCGATGGATGGCATGGATAAATGAGATGCATCGATGGGCGACAGGCAGGCATGTTGGGATCTTGGAGTGAAATTAAATATGGAGGTAGTGAATAAGGATTTGTTGAGCTTAAATGTGATGTCTTTACAGTACAAGAACTGGGGTCAGGATCTTAATATAGTCCGTTGAAAATGAATAATGATACGGTCGATGTATGGTTTGCAATTCAAATGTACAAAATTCATTGATGAACTCGGATATACATCTTATTATCAAGAGAACTTTCCTCCTTCGCGCCATCCTGCTTATTCGTGTGCCGAAGGTAAGCAAAAGTGAAAAAAAAAATCGTGAAATACATGCACGTGAATACCAGAAAGCATGAGCATATATAGAAAGCCTGAAATAAAAACAGGTAGATAGATGTGCTACCATCAATGATCGACACCGGATCCAATATCTTTTCGCCATACCATACCATTTCTCCATTTTCGATGCATCCTCTACGTGGAGAGGGGATGAGATATAAAGGGACCAGTCAAACAAAACCAAACGACCTAACACGAAAGCATGAGGGGAATAAAAAAAAATCGACAAATTTCCAAGTACCCGGTCGACTAGTGAGACTGCATTTCGTTGCCAGCACGTCCGACAATGTCATCTACATCCTTCCTAAAGACGACCACACCGCCCTCTGAACAGCGTGCTTTGGTACGAAGCTCCGTACACAGCGAGTCAATGTCGATTTCGCCATTGCGGAACTTCTCCATAGATTGAAGACGATCCCTATAAGAGTCAGCAAGTCGTGATGGGAATTTGATACTTGATAGTACGTACCATATATTGGTGCATGACATAATTTGTGTCTTATCCTCTCCAGGAACCACTTCCTCCTCATCGTCTTGCTTCTGGCCGGCTTGTGCGGAATCCTTCTTGGCAGAACCAGAGTCCTTAGGGCTGGTGACGTCGTTGGGGTCGCCAAACGGACTGTCCAGATCAGGCAATGGGAAAGCATCGTTGAAGAACGCTCCAAAGTCCTGTGACAAGATAGCATCCTGTGGCTCGCGGTAGTCGTTGAATAGTACGGGATCGAAGGAGCCACCATTTTGTTGGGCCAACCAGTCGAAGGAGAGAGATTGATCAGCTGCAGCGGGTTGTAATTGGCCTAGTAATTGTGGATTGTCATTATTCTTATTCAAGACCGCCGGCATCGGGTTGTTGATATTGCCACAGGCCATGCCCAGCTTCTCACAGAAGGATTTCTCACCATCAATGGTGCCGTAATTGGTAGCAGCTTCATTTCCATAAAAGTCAAACGAATTATCACCCATCTTTCCAACATTAGGCGAGTTCAGACTCGGCTCGGGTGAAGTTCCTATCGACGACGATTGGCCATGCTGAGAATCTGAAGAGGCACTTGGCGAGTCGGTGTTTGATGCTGCCGAACTGGCGCTTGCCTGACTCTGGTAAGTTTGTCCATTAGTCGTTCCATTAGCCTTTGCGGCCTTGGACAAGTTCTTGCTGTTGAGTGAGTTGCGACCATTGTCGGTAACTTGAGCCGTAGGTGAGACGGCCGTCGTCGACGGGGTAGTGGGCTTTTGTTTGTTCTGCCCACCATTACTGAACATGTGTTTTCCGGGCAAGTCACCGAATTTGGGGAAGTCGAAATAAAAGTCATTGTTGTTGAGGTTGGAGAGATTGCGCGAGTTCATGTTGCTCATGGCGGCCATCGTTGATAGGCCGTTTCCTCCACTGAGCCAGGAAATCCGTTTGCGATATTCCTTAAGTTCTACTTGCAGTCTCTCCACTTGAGCGCGAAGAAGTCCATTCTCCTGGTTGGCGGTCTGTGATGCTTTCTCAAGTTCGTCTACCTTGGTCTCAAGATCTTTCAGATGTTTCTCCTTGCGCTCACGGAAGGCACGTTGTGCAGCCCGATTCTGCGCTTTCCGTTTCTGCACAAATCAGTGGTTGTCCTAGATATATAGAAAATTAAATGATATACATACGGTAGTAGGCTCGGATGTGAGTGGCTTTCGGCCAGGTTTCTTTGCGGACTTGTCTTTATCTTCACTCTCCCGTCTTTTCTTGCCGTTGCTAGTATCATCTTCATCGCCGTCAAAAGACTTCCTCTTATCACCTGATTCACGATTGTCAAATTCAGGAAGGTCACCAATCAACTGATCAGTGCCGTGGAAATCGAAATCAACGTCGGGGTCGAAATCGAGGAATGGACTTTCGTCGGTTCCGAAACCCAACTGGCCGGAGCCGGGGGCATCTTGCAAAAGTGGAGATTCAAAATAACTTGATGATGCTGGGTCAAACCCATTGCTATTAGACGGAGTTGTATGGTTAGAAGAAGACTGTGTGCGAGAACGGTTCTGGGTATCTTTCTTGTTCTCGGTCTGCTTCTGACCGGCACTGTTGGAGTTTAGAGCAGCCATGAGGAGATTCTGCTGCTCGGGCGAAAGGTAAAGACCTTGCTGATAGAGGGAATTGAAATCGGACATGATGAATATATTAGCTGTCAAGTATAGATGATATGTGAATATACCGATAGATCGTCGATAGAGGTTGTGTGTGTGGTAATGGTCGGGCTTCCCGCCCGTGCTGGCTTCGGCACGTATTTAGCAATCGACTACAGCTGAGTCGATGACTGATTGATTGACTGATCAATCAAAGGTGCCAGTGGTGTGACTGCTTTCTGAGTTGGTTCTATTGCACAAGTATTTGTCAGTGGATAGTTGAATCAACACTATTGAAAGCCTTTGACATAAGAACCAAGCATGATATGACAGGGCCCCGCCCCATGCTTCTTCTAGATGAGGGATATCTCAAGGCGTATGCATGGACAAGAAGAAAGATTCTTGGGTGAAGATGAAGTCGAGGACAGATAGGAAAGACATGGGTTTTGCAGACTTGCAGGGACGGCTCGGATGGGCTTACCAGTTACAACAAGTTGGTTGATAGTCGACGTTCGCAATCACTCAAAATTGTAAGACTCGTTTGCCAGTCGCCAGAATATCTGGCAAGGAGCACTGACGAGAAAGTAGTGACAGATAGTAATTGACGTACAAGCTGGCGATGGCTGGTGGTAGAGATTTTGGGGCGGGGCGCGGAAGGACGGGTTGGAGATGACTAAGGCAGGAATTCTAGAAGATACGCAGAGAGATGGGAAGAAGATAAAAGGCAGCGCTGCGCACTCCGAGGAGGTCAACTCAAATTCGACTAGCACAACGATGACACGACTCGCATGGACTGGACTGGGAGTGTTTGAGCAATGACATTAGCAGGGAGGTGTAGTGGAGAGAAAGTTGGCTGACGATAGAAAGGCGAGTGAGGGAGGTGAGTGATGGGAGGCGAATGGAGGAGGCGGGCAAGAACGGCTGTCGGCTCTCCGGCCGGTGGGCTGATAGGCTAGCCCAGAAAGGAGAGCGTTGCAGGCAGCAAGGCCGAAACTCCTTCCATCGTCCTAAGTCCGGCCGATAAAAGCGGCGAGAGGTGGGTATCGAGCCGGAGTCTGGATTGGCCAATCAGCAGCCTGCGATGCCGCGTGGCTGCTCTGAAGGGTTCCATTCCCGGCCATCTGCTTATAAATCCACTCTCTGCCAGCCAATCACAGCCATGCCCAGCGCATTTCCTGCCGAAAATAGCTCACTGCTTACTAACACGTACTTAGAATTGACCAATAGAAGCAACCCAATCAGCATTTGCTGGAATGGGCACTTCGTATTGATCAATTTGATCTATTCTGTTGGTGACTCACAGAGAGAAAATCCTATCTCCATCCGACTTTCTGGAACTGCATAGCAGCTCTGAAAAGTTTACAATGTGAAGTCATCATAATCTTGCAGTGTACGTAAAACTCCGAAGGAACCAATACATCCTCGACGTGACCATGTTACTCCGTATGTGTGAACCGTGATGATAACGGATAACCACAATCCCTGAACAACAAATCGAACAAGCTCACATCCACCTCGTGTTCCTGCAGGCAGGATGACATCCCTGAAGTGATTTGTGACGTGCAGAACTACATATATGCCCGTCGAAATAAGCAAGAACAAAATATAGAGGCAGCCACGATGGTTTTGATCTGGGGTTGATCGATGTTTGCACGGTTTGCGCTATTTGAGTCAAACTGCGCACATGACACATGGCGCTGATGTAGCGTACCAACTCCAAATATAGACTTAGGGCAACACAAGCAGTGCCCTATCAACAACTGTGACTACCCCGTTAGGACTGCCCTGTCTTTCTCGGTTGCAAGCCAAATCTACCTACGCTCTATACCTACTAGATCGAGTGTGAAAGCTCTTTCTAATGGTATGTATCAGTTGACGGTTTTAAGCACGAAGTGTTGACTGAACCGGCACAAATATATGTTTGGTTTCCCTTACGTACTAGTTGACATATTCCAGATCTCTTTCTACTACATAGACTCATGGATTCTACATACCTAGGCAGTTATTTTGATAAGCCAGCCTCCCGGTCAATGATGACTTTGCAAGAAAAAAGATGTTGGGATTGCATCGCAGCTTTTATCCTTTGCTTCAGCCACCTGCTGGAATCGCAATTGAATCTACGGAAAGTCCTTAGCAAATCAAGAAACCGAAACTATACCACTATCTGCATGTGGGTAGCAACTGGGATCGCCAATCGCCAGAGGACAATCGCCAGCTACCCAAATATGTTGAGATGGAAATATGTACGTACATAAAGAACTCTCATAGAATATGAGCTTCCAACTTCCAAGGCACGTTGGGTTAGGGTTATCGCCATATCAGTAAAGTGGGTGGGCCCGACACTAGCGTCCGCCACCGACTGTCCAATCATGTCAGGAATCTGACTGTTTGCATCATTTGCACTACCAATCTCCACGTGATCTGCGTTGGTCGTTCTTTCCGTTCAAGGTCGTCGGCAAAGACGAAAGAGCAATTCCCGCCGTCGGCTCGACATTCTCTAGACTTACACAAGGATACAGCTAGCAAGACAATTGGAGTAAGCCTACAGCGATTCCATTGTTTCTGAAAATCGTCGAGCATTATCTCACAAGATCTTCACACGCAAATGGCTTCCGATGTGGCGGCCCTCGAGGCGGAAGTTAAAGAATTCAAATTACAGGTGAGGCAGCACGCACATTTCATGATAAGCAGCCAACTGACTTTGATAGCTCGAAACTGTTCAATCGAGCTTGCAGGTAGATCCCGATAATGCGGAGCTTCAGAGCCTCAAAGCTGAATTAGAAGAATTCATTGGCTTGACAGAAGCATCGATCGCCGAACTGAAACCTGCTAAACCTACACCTGCACCACAACCACCCACAAAAGAGAAATGGTCTAGAGAGAGTCATCCTGCCTTTCAGTCTGGGTATCGCAAAGCCACGGATTCTGCCCCGCCCGACGAACCTGCCGGCCCGGTCTCGTTCTCCGTCAATGATAGCGTCCTTGCGCGGTGGAAATCTGGAGATGGGTCGTATTACCCGGCACGAATCACTTCCATTACTGGATCGTCTAGTAATCCGGTGTATATCGTTTCTTTCAAGTCGTATGGCACGACAGAGACATTGTCGGCGAGAGATATCAAGCCTATTTCAAGTGGAGCTGATTCGCGGAAACGCAAAGCTGATGGAACGCCAGGCACACCTTCATCGCAGTCATCCACGCCGCAACACACGGGTATCATCTCGGCGGCGGCTGATATCAATCCCACTCTGGCCGATCAAGCTCGCAATGAGCCGAGCAAAGTTAGCGATGGACCGGCACGGCCGAATAAGGTACCGCGAAAAGTGAAGGCTAATAAAGAGCTTGAGGCTGGGAAATCGAAATGGCAAGATTTTACAAGCAAGTCAAAATTCGGAAAGGCGGCGAAGAAGGAGAGTATGTTTCGCACGCCGGAAGGTGTCAATGCTAGAGGTATGCATTCCTACCTCCGAAGTTTTTTTTGGAGCGTGCTTGTACTGACATTTGGCTTATAGTGGGCTTCGTTGGCTCCGGCCAAGCAATGCGAAAGGACCCGACGCGTAGTCGTCACATTTACCAGCAAGGCGAGGAAGAAGGCTACTGAACTTGATGTGCGACGGTCGTGTAGGGAGGGCTATTCTCACAGTTATCATTACTCCAGAGCGATTCTTTCTTTCATGTTATGTTCTGCTATTTCTGGTTGATCTCATGGCTAACTATGGTGTTAGTGGCGCAGGCGTGTTCATAGTTATAAATATGAAATTTATGCATGACTGGGTATTATGCATTGTCCTTGTGTGAATGTTCGGTGTTGTTGATCCCATTTCGAGATTCGTGCTTATGCCAGTTTTGTTCAGGAACGGTTCGGTACTCGTATATCAGGTTTGGGTCTGGTTGACGTTCGTAGTGTACGCATGCTATTGCATGTCGCCGTCGAGCCAGCATGTCTCTGTTGACATGCGATCCATGCATCCTAGACGTGTGAGAAGAGGCTCAGAACCTCTCACAGAAAGTATCTCCTTAGATATATCCCTCAATCGATATCATTACCATCCGAAAACTTAAATCTATCCCTCGCTTTCCGTCTAAAACCCTCCCACATATCCTTCCTATAATCTGTCTGCGCGTTTGGAGCCGTATTTGCTTTCCGAGACCCAACGACGGCACCACCATTATCAACCCCTTTACTTTCCGCTCCCATGTTCGATTCAAATAAATATTCCAGCTTCAACTCCCGGATCATCCATCGATAGACAACACCATTCTCATCACTATAATGTCGCACCGGGCGCCAAAAGATGTTGTTCAAAATCGATTTGGAGTAGGTTTTGAAAAGGGGGAGGAGTTCGGCGGGGAAAGCGTCGAGGAGAGCTTTGAGGGTGTAGATGCTGTCGAGTTGGTCCATTACCGAGAGAACCAGTTCGAGGGGCAGGGATAGGAAGTGATTTTTTGTGGTTGCTGAGTTTGGTTCGGAGGTCATGTTGGGTGTTTCGGTTCGTGATTTGTTAGGTAGGTAGGTAGAGGTTGATGTCTGGCATGACTGGCCAGACTGGGATCAGATGGCGCTCCATTTGTACAGAGTTGGTATTGAGGATTGGCTGTACATTGTCCGGGGTTGAAGGGGAAAGGTTTAGCTCGAGGAGATGTTCAGGGACAAAGTTGATGATCTTCTCCGGCAGCACTAAAGAACAGCCCCAACGGGCGGATCTCATTGGCCGAAAGTCTTTACATTGTCTGGTCTTTATTCTCGGATTGTTTCACTCTGTCTGAACTCATTCTCTGCTCGACAACTGTATTTCTTGTCGATTGATATCAATGTTACAGAATGCAACAAGCAGCACACACAAGGACCCTGAAAACTCCATCTTTCAATCGAAATTTGGGTATAAATTAAAACTGAAACATCGTCGAACGAAAACAAGCACGAGAACCTTGGAAGCGAGTAGGTAAATTCAATCGCCCAGCTTCTCAACAACACAAGCAGTCCCATAAGCACAAATCTGCGAAAACCCACCCATATCAACAACATCAAATCTCACCGCCACCAGCGCGTTTCCTCCCCTGGACATACACTCCCCCACCATCCTCTCCACGGCCTCGTTGCGAGCTGTATACAGCAGCTTCGTGAATACTCGGATTTCGCCGCCGACTATTGAGCGCGCGACACCGCCCAGACCGGCGCCCCAGTTGCGTGAGCGCACGGTTAGACCGTAGACTGTGCCTAGGACTTTGGTGATTTTGTAGCCGGGGAGATCGTTCATTGTGCTCGTCATGACGCCGTGGGTGTCGGTGAAGCAGGAGAACATTTCATTTTCGGGGATGGCAGCAGCATTGTTTTTGTTGCTGTTGCCTCCGGCCATGTTGTATCAATTGTAGGTTTTTGGATTTGCCGTAGTTGAAGAGCAGCTAAGATTTTTCAAGGTTCTGTGATATAGGTAAAGGATGCGATGTCTGTTCAAGATGACCTTTAGAAATTTCTTGAATAGCTACTTATATTCTTCCATCAGCACAGCACTGAGGGATTATATACTTCCCCAATGTCCAAAAAAAAAAATCGCTCAATTATGCCTTGTGATCTTGGAATACGCAGTGAGGCTATGTAAAGTGATTGATCCATCAGACATCGTATTTGCGCAGCGCTCATTGGCGGCCGTGTCCCAAGATTGTGCCCCTATTTTGCCGGGAAAGGAAATTTTGGGACTCGAGCCAAGTTTTCGGCAGTGACCAGCTATCTATGTTGCTTGGGGAGTTATAGGCATTGAATCTCTAAACTCCTGAAGACACAAAATAATCGATATAAAGAGCTGCTGATAAAGTATATTCACACCCGTGTAGCTTCTCGACTAGAAATATACTCCTGACGCTCAAGAGCCCACTCAGGACTCACAACCGACAAAGGCAATGGTTCCTCCGTATTGTCTAGCCAAATATCTGGGTCGATTGTCCTAATTTTTGCGCCTTGTGGAAGCCGCAATGTATCTTCCTTGGGGAGATTCTCTGATTCCAAACGTTTCATTGTCTCCAATTCGTCGGGATCAGCTGCATTACGCAGCAACTCCCAAAACTCCTGGTCTGACACAGCCCATAGAACTTCTTCCTTCACAGCCCCTCGTCTGACTATGTCTCCTATTAGCTGGCCCGTTCGCTGGTACAGATCAATGTGGGCTCTGTTCGACCAAACATCCCTGTCCGTTGCCAAATATGCCCTGGCGAGCGTCATAGCTAGCATCTCATCCTCCAGCACGAGCAGCCTATGTGGAGAAGAAGCGTCTGGAAACGCTTTCAAATAGATAAAGATCTGTTGAACATCTTTTAAAGCGAGTTTTCCGAACGCTGCCGCATCTCGTAGCGCGTAGTCAAGCCTATCGGCACAGAGCTGAGGTGACGGCATCTCTACTAGCGGATAGAGATCCTCGTTGAGCGCCTTGAGATCTCCAAATCCATGCTTGGCAAGAATTCCTGGTAGTGGAGTCGTTTTGATATATCGTTCTTTATGAACTTCATGGAAACTTGTTCCAGTCTCACCCGGCGGATTCGAAAGTGCCCAGTCAACGACATGGCTGAGTACGGTATGACTGATATCATGAAGAAGGGCTGCAACTTGCTCCTCGAGGCTGGCGCCGACTTTGCGGACCAGCAGGAATGCGCCTACAGAGTGCTCGAAGCGGGTCACTCTGGGAGTGAAGCCTAATAAAGCCGTTACTCCATATTGACAGATACCTGTAAGTCGGAGGACGGTAGGTGAACGGAGTAGCTCCACTAATACTGGCTCGGAAATTGTGTGGTCTCCGTATAGCTTGTCTCGAATGAGAATTGTGTTTTCAGACACCGGTTCGAGGGTTTGAAAGAACCCCACGTTCAGTGATGTAATCGACGAATTCATCGTATTGCCGTAGTAAAGATCAACTACCACAGAAAAGAAATGCTGTGGGTATATAAGCAGTGTATAGTTGATGTCACATGCGTTGATGACCTCTTCACAGAAGAGATATGTGGATGAATATGACTTTGATACTAGATAAAAAGTAAAATCCATTGTGTGTCGTTCGGGAGGTACGCCAATCATTCTAGGCAGCAGTGCACTAGTTGACGCGATATCAACTACGAATGATACTACTTGACCTGGGACATTGAAAATTCGAGTATTAATTCCACACTGCGGATACCAGTACTTAGCCTAGCATCTAGTCTTACGACCATGTGGTAGTCACTCATTTCCTGATCAATCGTAGGGGGTAATCGTTCGTCCACGGGATTGTTCATTGTCCAATATCCAATTTTGCACTTCTGGCATGTTGCGCCTTAATGTGGCTTTTCAGTTCAATGAAGGTTCCAGAGTCCATAGATGCAAAAAAGCCTGAAATGTGGCTTTGATAGTCAATGCTTGTCAAAAATAAGAATTGAGTCGATAGTATATGTAGCTCCGCATTCCATAGCCTGCCCAGGTGATATTGCTATGAGACGTAGTAACGTGCTGCATCTCTTGTATTATGGATATAGGGCCAGCATTCCACGTCTAACCCTAAATATACTTCATCGACGATTGTCGAGAGGATGTAAACAATATTGCTTCCCCGATTAAAGATATAAACGTGTTGGTAAATCCACCTGTCTGGCACCAATGATCATCTCTCCATATTCTTATTGTCACCGACTTGTACTTTCAATTTCATTCTAATACCGCTTCCGTGAACCGAAAAGGGGTTTCAGTGCTTCAAGTCGTCAACTGGTGAGTTATACCTAAGATATTGCATAATTGACAAAATAGATCTAGAATATCGTCAAACTATAATCATTCGAAATGTACACCAAGGCACCCTCGACTTTATTGCTTGTGCTGTTCGCGCTTTTGCTGGTTTCTGTCAATGCTCTACCGAGGGTACGTTCGTCACATCCACCACCACCTGATATTAGAAGGCCCTAATAAATAAATACACAGATCCTACACGTGAACGTCACACCTACACCAACTGAATCATTACCATCCGCATCATTCAGTATGCAAACAAGTAGTCAAGTGCCGAGCGAAATGGCTGCCCCGACCCCCGAGACACAGCCAACACTGCATTCTATGCCCGATCCCCCTATGGCTGGGTTTGAGGATGGTAGTGCAACAGCAGCGACATCAACAACCTCGTCAACCACGCCTAGCCCTTCTGCTAGTGCGACGTCGTTGGCTTCGAGTCTGTCTTTGTTGACGAGTGTGACGGGATTGTTGTCGTCGCTTACGGGATTGTTAGGATCGGCTTAGAAGCCTTTGATTGCTGGAAGGAAATCGAGTGACATTTTTGGATCTGGTTTACTTATAATGGGAACTGTTTAAGGAGTTTGGAGGTTATTCAGCGTTTCAACAAAGCATGTTTGTTATATCAATGCCTGTATTTATCACTAATACCCATCGTCACATCGTCTATCGGCGAATCGGAAAGGTTAATCAATTTTGCCTCTGTTTTTTATGTTCAACATCTCAAATATGCGCTGCCACTTTGCCAGCGGAGGGCTATTCCGAGAGTCAAAATGACATCACGTCACTCTATAAAAGGTATCATTTCCACTCAAATAATATTTTTCTCTTATTTGAAACATTGCAAACCCTTCAGTGAATAGCATCACCTCTCTTTTTATCGTTGAAACATGTCGCGAAACATCTGTGTCACTACAGCCGAAGGCAGCACCGGCTTCCTCATCACAAAACTCCTCTTGATCGACCCTAAATTCAGAAAGAACGTTGATCGAGTGACTGCACTAGCTATAGACACACAGTCACCATATGTGCAGGAACTCGAAAAACTCGGCGCAGTGGTCGCTCAACACAGACCTGGTCGTGTTCGCGATACTACCCAGGCTCTCCGATATACAGAAGCGGATACATTGATGCTCATTCCTCCAGCACATGTGAACAAGATTGATATTACTTTGGAAATTCTCGAAGCTGCTAAGAGGGTCAACATTGGGAATGTGTGTCTACTCAGTGCAGCGGGTTGCGACATGGCGGACAGAGACGCACAGCCGAGATTGAGAGAGTTCATTGAGCTGGAGGTGGCGTTGATGAAGATGAAAGGTGATCCAAGTACCAGGACGGGTTATTCCAATTGTATTATCAGGTTTGTCATTGCCTTTGATTCCGCCGTCAATTGTAAATATTTGGAATAACGTATGCTTACGAGGATAGGCCTGGTTTCTATGCCGAGAATCTTCTCCTGTACACACCTCAAGCTCAAGCGGAAGGATTACTTCCAATTCCCATTGGAAAGGATCATCAATTCCCTCCTATTGCCTTGAAAGTAGGTTTGACTCTCAATATGAAGGCTCAAAGCTAACATGGTTCAGGATGTGGCCGAATTGGCTGCTCATGTCCTTACTAGCAAAGGCAAACATGGCTTCAGCGATCGGCATCGCGGTCAACTCATGACCATGACAGGTGAGTTGTCATTCCTGGGGCTTTTAATCGATTATCTAATAAAATGTAAAAGGACCAATGTTAGTCACTGGTGACGAGCTAGCGGAGGTAGCTAGCAAGACACTCGGTGTCAAGTTAGTCTTCGACGATGTCTCAGGGTATGTACTACTCCTTTACTTCCTGGTACGGTATTAGCTGACATATTATAAAGCAATGAGGCCCACCGCCTTCTCCGCTTCCAGACTTCGCAAGATGAAGCCGAAAGACAGTATCTGCTCGAATACTACTCTCTCGTCCGGGAAGGAAAGACCAACTACATCTCCACGAATTGCTTTCATGACGTTACAGGCTCGCATCCAATTGAGCCGCCCCAGTTTTTTGAAATCTACAAAGATCAATTTATGCCGAAGATGGCAATGCAGAGGGTGGAACCTGACGGTGCATGAGTCGGCCCAGGAATGTTTGTCAACTTGTGTCGATAGTCAGCCATGTAGCATGGTTGGTGCTAGGTCCTATATAAGAAGTCTTTGGTAGTGCTAATAGAGGTGCTTCTTTATCTCCAGTTCATATCCATGATGTATGTCTCTAATCCTAACAAGATTTCTGGTCAAAACATTTGGCTGCCAGAGTCATGTAGTAGTTAGAGATTACAATTCATATCCGCATGACACCGAGATGAAATCAATTTATTTTCACATATATAATGCTAGGCTCTGCTAGGTCTTCTGTGAAGATGTTAAATAAAGCCAACATATAATGTTAATCTTTTCATAGCATTTAGAATGCTTCCCATCAACATGAATCCTGGAGGATTTGCTGCTTGAACTACAGTGACTCGATAATTTGCCAGTCTAGCAGGGAACTATCATCTCTTTCGATTTAATCAGATGCACACATGCCATAGTATTTGCCTACAATCCTGCCATAGATCCTACCATGTCTATTTACATGATCACGAAGCCTTGGGACTGAGATCTCCAAGCTCGCCGTTATATATCGCGTACTCAAATCTCTCAAATGCTGCCCTGGAAAAGCTATCCCCAGGTGGCAGCAGCTGACTAGCATAGAGAAAAGCAATGCCCGTTTCACGGTCTACTACCCACATAAGATTGGGGAGGCCACCCCAGGACATGCTCCCATCCTTTCTGCCATTCAGCCAGCCTTTCTCTGATATCTGACCACCAACGGAGTAGTTCATATTATACTGCGGAATGAGTTGCTTCGTCGCTTCAGACCCTGCTTTGCTTTCCCGGAAGGCCTTATAACCCGCGGCTCGATTTTCACGTAATGATGTAATCCCATCAGGAGTCAGGCATGGAGTGAAAAGATCGTCCATTGTAGATGGCTTGAGCAGAGTACCATCATTCTTCAGGATCGAGATTAGAAGCTTCGCATAGTCCGCTGGGCAAGAGAAAATTCCACCACCGCCGTGGTCATCGATAACACTGTCAGAAAAGAACCGTGTTGGGCTGGGGCCGATAGTTCCCTCGGCGGATCTCATTGACATGTCTGCGCGCCTGGATATAATGTCCGGTCGTTCTTGAAGCCTAAATGTGGTTGAATTCATCTCAAGCGGTTTCCAGATGTTCTCTTCCATGAATGAGCCTAGGGTTTTGTTGGTCACGCGCTCGATCATCTGGCCGGCCCAATCGAGGCCGACTCCATAAGTCCAAGCCGTGCCTGGCTCATGAACTAGTGGAAGGAGATACGATTCAACCTATATAGAGAAAGTACTTGCTTAGTAAAGATCTTGGAAACGCTAAAAAGCAGAGCGAATATACGTCGGATCCATACAATACGGTTTTCGCTGACTGCCGGTATATTTGCATACTTGCAGTAGCGTGTCAGATCAGGGTGCATAAAGCCATAACCCAGTCCACTCTGATGTGTGAGCAGCATTCTGAGCGTGAGATTATTTTTCGCATCTTTGAGAATGGGCTTCCCCGAATCATTATCGAATCCGACAAGGATCTGCGGGTTTTTCCACTCGGGCAAAATACTAGACACGTCATCGTCCAAATTCAGAAGTCCTCTCTCCACGCACTGCATAGATGCAATAGCTGTCATGAGCTTTGTGCATGATGCTATCCACATCGTCGTGTCTGGGGTGAGAGGCGTCGTCGACAGCTCTGAGGCAGGGTCCATCGACATTGAGCCGAAGCTCTTGGAGTAGGCGATGCCTGTATATGGTCAATGGTTAGCAATCTACTTGTAAACTTTGCAGTAAGAGACATCGCATAGCCCTGGCTTGTCTGTGATTATCTTGCGGAGCACGCACGCACCATCTTTATTCGTAACGATCAGAACAGCGCCTGGGAGTTTTCGATCGGGCACTGAGGCCGTAGCCCGCTGCATGTATTCTTCAAAAGTATCCATTTTGGTGACCGACTATTGAAGTCTATCGACTCTTAGTTTTGTACGCATATCTGTGGCTGTGACTTCCAGGTTCTGGCGGCTAACAGGATCATCACCCCCTCATCTCACCCCCCTCAACCTCCTCGGCTAGCATGGATGAGAAGCCGCGGATATATGAACGAAACTTGGCCGAATTTCATAATCTCCACTAGAACGATTGTGGCCACGCTTAGACGGACTTTATGCGGAATATGTTCTTTGCCCCACGTTCAACGACGCGTCTCCCCAGAAAAGACGCCAACTGGACGTTGCTGTGGCATTTTTCTCTCAGCTTTGGGGACTTGGTCTGGTCCCTTGAATCGAATCAATATGCCAAGTTCCCGGCTCTGTACAGGGAACCCCATGGGGTATATGCTGAGGTCAATTGACACGAGGCAGAATAATTGTGGGATATGGATGTAAAACTTGCTCGCCGGCCACATCAATACAACCTTGGGTAAGGACTTGAGCAAAATATCGCGATACCTATCAAGAGCAATATTTGGCGAGGGGCCAATCAATACAGCCTTCAAGCTTCAATTTTTGACTGTCTATCCAGCTATCTACCTATTAATTATAAATCACTCCAGCTGAGTAATTTTTATCCCGGCTTCATCTACCTTGATTTTGTCCAAAGTTTCTGGAGCAGATGTGACTTGTACAATCTTCAAGACTTCATGGGTTTTGCTCGGATCGACTATTTCAATGTTCTTCTGACCAACAATGGACCCGTTTACTAACAGCTCCAGGCCATTGAGGGCGTCATCTTCTGGTCTTTCGAGTCTCGAATTGACAACCGTGATGGATCCCGGCCGTATAAGTAGCGGCAGGGTGTTAAACCCATGCGTCTCAGTATACCAGCGACCAGGCTCGTATGTCTTGGAATAGTCAAACCACGATCTCCACTTTCCTTGAGTGTCATCGTCACCGCTGTGAGGAACGTAAAAGGTTACCCGTCCCTCCTCATTGAAAACCGGCGCTACTAGCAGATTGCTTCCAAACATATACTGCGTATCGATAGCATATGTGTTCAAATCCTCTGGAAATTCCAAAAACATTGCTCGCATTAGAGGCGTACCGTTACGAGAGCCGTCCAGAGCTTCGCCGAGCAGATAGGGGGTAAGCATGATTTTCCGCCTTGTGCAATCGCGCAACACTTCACTACAATCCTCGCCATAAATCCACGGCACACGATATGATGACGACCCGTGAAGGCGCGAATGTGAAGACAATAATCCAAATTGAACCCAACGTTTATACAAAGCTGGAGAAGGAGTTCCCTCGAAGCCGCCGATATCCGAGGCCCAGAATATATAGCCCGAGAGCATTAGAGAAAGGCCCCCGCGGAGAGATTCGGCCATCGCCTCAAAGGTGCTTTCGCAATCACCTCCCCAATGAACAGGAAACTGCTGTCCACCCGGAGCTGCACTACGCGCAAACAGAAGGCTCTGAGATTTACCAAACCGGTTGGTCATAACCTCATAGACAATCTTATTATAGAGAATTGCATAGTAGTTATGCATCCGCATAGGGTCCGAGTTGTCATGGTATCGAACGTTGTTGAAAGGAATTCGCTCGCCAAAATCAGTCTTAAACGAGTCCACGCCAAGATCAATCAGTCGTTCGAGATGTTTTGAGAACCAACGGACGGCTTCAGGATTAGTGAAGTCAACAATTGCCATACCAGCCTGCCAAAGATCCCACTGCCATACTGCGCCATCAACACGCTATTACCGTTAGCGTCTAAAAGCTTGTGATTGGGAGGGCTAGACACATACCTTAATGAAATATCCGTGTTTCTTTCCTTCTTTGAACAGAGGGGACGCCTGGCCAATATAAGGGTTGATCCATACCGAGATTTTCAAACCCCTTTCCTTCAACCGCTGCAAATACCCAGCGGGATCAGGAAACATATCAGAGTCGAAGTCAAAGTCGCACCACTGGAAAGATTTCATCCAGAAGCAATCGAAATGGAACACCCCCAGGGGGATATCCCGCTCCCGGAACCCATCTAGAAATCCCGTCACGGTCTGTTCGTCATAGTTTGTAGTGAAGCTGGTCGTTAGCCAGAGGTTATAACTCCATGCAGGCACCAGGCTAGGTTGGCCGGTGAGTTGGATGTAACGTTTTAGCACTTCCTTTGGCGTAGCGCCGTAAATGATGAAGTACTCAATCTCCTCACCAGCAACAGAGATATTGACTCGTGTTGTTCGTTCGGATTGGAGCTCCAAACTCACTCGTCCAGGGTGGTTGATAAATACACCATATCCGGCTGAGCTGAGATAAAAAGGAATGTTCTTGTAGGCTAGATTAGACGAGGTGCCTGCGTCCTCATTCCAAATATCCACCGACTGCCCGTTCTTGACGAACGGACCGAATCGTTCACCTAAGCCGTATAATTTCTCACCTACACCTACATCCAAAGCGGCGAGCATGTATCCCTGGCGCTCCATGAACATACCATCTTCATAATGGGATTTTGATGTAGATTGATCCCTGACGTAGCCTAAAGACCGAAAGGAATGACCGGTGAGCTTGCGCTTGGGACTTGAAAAGCGAAAGCCCAACTGATTGGTGGCGGTGGTGATTTCTAATGCTATCGAGCCGCTGGAATAGCGTAGCTGCTCCTTGTTACTGTTTTGAATGTCTACTTCTGCAGACGAATCGTTTTTGATTTCATAATGCGGTCCCTGGTCAACACCGCCATCCCTACGGAAAGAGGTGCATTAGTTTAACCGACGAAGAGATGAGTTGAGAGGGTGTGTTCACCAATGCACAAGTTTCACACCGATAATGCCTTGCTGAGGCGAAGAAATGTGGGCGGTAATGGTGCCTGTCTTAAATATTAGGTATGTGTTCCTCGTGTTGTTTCAATGAGTAAGCAGCAGACCTGAGTTCAGAGTATCGCCGCGATGCCGCTGAGTTTTGGCTAGGAGCAAGTCAACGGTCTTGTTGGCGATACTAGCGCGTTCGACATGGTTCATCCAGTCGATCTGGATGCCCTCCTATATACGCAATGAATCGTGTTACTCACACTGGTAAGTCACGACGCGTAAGGAGGATACATACACGCAACAGCCACATTCCCTCGGTGAACTTCATGATCAGTGCGGGAAGTTTTCTGTTCAGTAGAGGGGTAGTTGTTTTTCTAGTCCCAAAGACAAGTAGCTTGCTTCCAAGGAGTGCGTTGGAAGCAGAAGAGAATCTTCGGCCATGAGTGTTATATGTGCTACCTAACTCGTGGAAATATTCCTAGGGGTGTTTGCGTATGTACGGAATGTGTTGGAGTCCACCTCTAGCAGGCCAATTGGACTCGAGCATTACCGCCGAGCTGGAGCCCGGAAAGATTGGTTAAATTGCTGGATAAATCTGGATAAATGCAATCGGCAATGCGCCCCCGAGGTTAGTGCTTACTATGTACTGTCAAATATTTCGGGTTCCCGGTTATCCACAACGGACCTATAGACCAGTCGTGTGACTTTCGAATCAGATAACTTTGATTCTCCGGAGTGACAACTTCGATTCTCCGGATTCCCCCACCGGACGCCGAATTTATGGGGACAAAATCATGTGGAGTGGAAAGTGGCTTTAGGTGAAAGAATGGGATATTGACAGTAGGTACGTACTGTACTACGTAATGATATTGTGCAGGGGCTAGTTCCACACAATTTGATTTGTGAATCCGACTCACTCTTGACACCCGAAAGCCTATTGTATGTCGGGCCAATATGAGGCCAGAGTACCGTCTACAAAAGGGAGAATGTATAATGGTGATGAGGTGACGATTATGATAGGTGATTTACGAGTTCTGAATGCATGTAGTATGGTCCTCATATGATGAGGTATTCAGGTATTCTAGAAAAATTTCCCGCTGGTCCAATAGTCCGCCTCGTTGTCCAGTAAGACCAACACCTTGGTAAAATCAACACCTAAAATCAGCTAGAGTCATCAATACCCTTTGTTTCACATTTCCCCGCATATCATGACACCCACAACGTCGCATTGCCAACGATGTCCGTAGAGCTCCGACCGATCAAGACAGTAAACTGCCCGGGCTCTACTGTGTATTGCATTTTCCGATTCCATAACCCTAGGTCCTGAACTGAGAGACCTCTCTACTGTTGCTGTCGCGCCAGCCTGGATTTCCACTTTCTTGAATCCTTTCAATCTCCGGTTCGGGACATCCACACTGACGATGTTATCCACGACATAGAGCTGGACAACTTCTGTACCATTCACCGGGCTAGTATTAGTGACCTGGACTTTCGCAGTCACAGTGTCAGACACAGTAGCATTAATCTTGTCCAAGCGAAACATCCGAATACGAAAATGTCGAATACGACTTTCCATATCCAAACGGATACCAAGGCATCGGTGTCCCGATGACATACTGGTGACCAAAGATGATAGTTCCATTAGCATCAACGTGTCCAGAGTCTCCCATCGCTCGTCCAGAGTTAGATGGTCATAGTATATTGGAAGCGACCCAACATCATGGGGAAAGCTGACCGACATTCGGCCAGAAGGGTTATAGTCCCCAAATAGAATGTCTGCAAGAGCATTCCCCCCTTCCTCAGATGGGTAAAACTGCTGAACAAGGGCGGAAGTGCTGTTTGCTATCCATGATTCCGTAATCGGCTTGCCGGAAGAGAACACAACGATCGTTGGGATGCCTGTCTCGGCAATTGCGCTGACAAGGGCGCTCTGTGCCCCTATTGACATCAACATGCTCCCCGGTTCTAAATTCAAGGGTGATCAGCTTGTTATCAAAGATACACACTTTCAGGACAACTGGAGAGATGGATTGATTGATGATCTTACG
The DNA here is from genome assembly GCA_022814505.1 of Talaromyces liani. Taxonomy (NCBI): domain Eukaryota; kingdom Fungi; phylum Ascomycota; class Eurotiomycetes; order Eurotiales; family Trichocomaceae; genus Talaromyces; species Talaromyces liani. The sequence continues at coordinate 265,370 of JAKLNL010000020.1, forward strand.
TTGCATTGTATCCGGCCCAGAGTTCATACTGATCCCGGGACCATGTGCCAACAACAACAATAGCCACATCAGAATTCTTAGCTGCAGCGACGGCTTCTGAGAACATAGACTGGTCGTTACTCCAGCGTTCACATCCTGGGGCATAATTGATAGTTGCCGAGTCGCCAACAGCTGCCCTAATCCCGTCCAATGGCGTAACGCCATGGTATTGACTACCCTACACAACATAATCACCGTACTAGACATTCAGGGTAAGTATGGAAGACAAGAAACCTAGAGTTCCTGTATGGACAACCTACATTCATAAATCCATGGGCCATTGGTCCGATCACTGCAATGCTTCCCCCTTTCCTAAGAGGTAGAGTGTTGTTATGGTTCTCCAAGAGAACAATAGATTCTCTATCAAGGGTGCGGGCCACTTCGACTGCTTCAGACGTATGGGCCAAAGATGACCAGTCTTGTTGCGCTATAGAAGAAGAGTAGGGGTTCTCAAAGAGACCCATCTCGAATTTCGCCCTGGGTACTCACGACACAGCTGTGTCAACCGTTGCTATGTCAAGCCGACCCTGACTGACGAGCTTGGGAATCTGTCGGAAGTTGCTATTTTGATCGGTTAGTGATATTGACAGTTTCTTTAGGGTAAACAATAATGGAGCAGTCCTTACAAAGAACCACCGCCCATCTCGACGTCTGTACCAGCGGGCAGCACAGCTAAGGTCACGGCGTCGGAATCGATAGGATCCGATGGGCACATTTTGAATGCAGTGCATACTCGGTCAGTTGCCCCTGCATCACTAATAACCCAGTATTTGTAACCCCATTCTCCACGGAGAATATTAGTGAGCATCTCACTATCTGTCACAGCCGGCAGCCCGTCATACCTAGCGTCGGTTTCTGGTCAATAATCCAGTCTTTGCTGAGGAAACTGAGAGGAGCTAAAAAAGAGAGCAGAAGTTATGAGTGGTAAGCTCCCATGATCCCCCAAGCGCCAGCATCCACGATTGCTCTTTTGAAGGCAGGCATCAACTGTGAGTTTTGGCTCAGATATTATGGCAATCATTTGCAAAATAGTAAATACGTACGTTGTACGAAGCTCTCTCTCGCCCCCATGAACAGGGCCTGTATTCAAATCTTGCTCTGGCTCGGCATAACCGAGGAAATGCTTCACGGTGGCAGACACATTCATGCCTTGAAGGCCGGTTACTATGGAGTATGACATCTCGCCGGCTAAATATGGATCTTCGGAAAAGCACTCCTCCACCTGGTATTAAATAGGCAATTTTTTAGCGTTTTGTCATAAATCGAAGAACAAGATTCAACCTACCCTTCCATAGCGTAGCTCCCTGGCAACATCGGAGACCGGAGCAAAGAGCTGGTTCGCACCTATAGAAGCTGCCTCACGAGCTATGACTCGGGCCATATCTTGCACCAACTGAGTACTTCGAGGTTAGAAGAACCAATCAAAGAGAAAGCTTTTGAGGAGGAAAGGATCATACAGTGGGATTCCACGCACAAGCATATGCGATTGGCGAGTTGAAGATGGTTGCATTCAGTAACAAGAAGCCGTGGATTCCTATATTTCTCTATGAGATCAGGCGTTGTTATGAATCTCAAAGATTGAATAGACGTACCTTCAGACTGCACAATAGCGGGTATCCCAAGCCTTGTTTCATTGACAAGGTAGTCTTGTGCCCTTTTGATGTTTTCAACAATCCAGGAGGCAGGAAAAGGATATCCAACTTATGTATCAAAAGACAAACTGGATCATGGTCAGTGGCTTGCATTAGATTAAGAGAAACAAGTCCACCAAAAAGATCGTCCCTTACCATAGAAACTGCCAGCCTTGGATTTCATATTTTCAACGAGCCCTGACTGATTAAAAGCCCCCGTATCCGGATCCATTCAATTTGAGATATCTCCTATGTGCCCATCAGTCTTTTTCCGTCTTATTCATCGAGAAGAACGTCAATAACATCACCATACCTTGAATCAGTTGAGCTGTCTTTTCCTCAATAGTCATTCGGGATAAGAGGTCAGAAACTCTCTCCTCCACAGATGCAGATGAATCTTTGTATTTGGGTGCTTTGCTTCCTGCAGCGTTCGCAGCCATATCTAGGGCTAGACCCATTGTAAGAAAATACAATAGTTTGGCCATTTCGGCAGTTTTCGAGAGTAGACGTATATCGAAAATGTTGGTCTGGACAAAAGTATCGATCAAGTGGTTAAATATACCCGTGGAGAAAAGATAGGATCTAGATGTTAACCAACGTGCAGACAAAAAATATTCACAAGGAGAGTTGCTGTCTAGTCTGATAGGCGAATAGACATACAGCAACGAGATCCTCGATCGGTCTTATTAAAACTTCATTTCCTGAACTGCCACTAAATATCCCCGGATTTCTGGCTAAAAGGTATGAAGAACGATGTTTCAGCGTATAAAAACGAAGCAAGGCGATTGTCCAGTGTCCGCTATAAGCCGAATACATATCACGTAGGAGAGTTACATATTAGGTAACTTCATCTTGTTTATCCAAACCGGCTGAATTGCGTCCAAGTAGAAAGAGAGAAGCTATCTTTTTTCCCCCACCGGTTTAGAATATGGTCTTACTCGACACCGGAAGGAATGGGGATCGCGAACACCGTAGGATCAGCGAAAGCGCATGTGTGTAATTTGACGTACAGTTTCATGTATTGATGTACTGGACCAAAGAGATTGCTCCGTAGCTATGTCTCTCCACACTGAATGAAATCAAGGTAGATTCTCATCAAGCGTAGAAGATCATCCGTGACCTACCACAGTGTCAATGATATATTGTTATGAGGAAATGCCGGGGTATAGCTATAGGATGCCCTAAGGAGTAAACATTGAAAGACTTGGTATACTTGAGTACAAAATCCCTTTAACGTTTTACCAAACACCGGAAATACACGGATGATAGTCCGGAGGCCATACGCGCTCTATTAGACGCCATTTGATCAAACGTATATATTTTTTAAAGGAAAGATTTCATTAGGGCGGCTTGTTTCGTATCTCGGGCTGCTGTCGGTATAGAACCACCAGAGAATCGTCTCTCATTCTCACCACACCCCGTTCCCTGTCACAGCAAAAGTATATAATTAATCTAATCAAATCCACATGGTCTGGCCGAACTAATTAAAATCGGAAGATGTAAGATGTCGACGTCCGGCTGAACAGTCTTTCCCCTTAGCTACCAAACGTGTGGTTAGATGATCCATGATGCCGTCCTTAAACTCCCTTCTCCATGCCCTCGAATCGCCGTTGCATATCACATTATCCATAGCGTTGTATTGTGGTTGTATTGATTGATACGTGCTGTTGTACTTCGCCTGTCATGATGCCCATTTATTGCCATACTCATATACTAACACTCAACTGTTGGCGCTCTACGGAACATATACGAAAAGACTATGGGAACATTGAAATATAAAATGCTCATTCAGCTATACAGATTCCCACCGAATTATATATCAATGACTTTTACACATAACAGAATCCCCCTTAGTGACTTTCATATCTTCGCAAGCACGAAGCGCAACGGAGGTGACTCCTTCGTCGTCTCGAGTCTTGGGTCCTAAACGAAAGCAAGTCGATAGGCAGCGCTGCCATTTGCTTGGGCGAGACGACTTGCTTCATATTCCTCAAGCTCAGTCATTCCTGGCATGCTCAACCTGAGTTGCATCGCCCTGTGACTCCTCCACTGCTAAGCCCTTTTCGTTAAGGTCATTGCTCAGCATCCCCAAGGCTCTGCCGCCAAAGAGCAGGTCAATCTCCTCCAGCGATTTTTGCTTGGTCTCTTCGAAGAGGAAATAGACAGTAGGGATAGTAACACAAACGTCTGGAAGGAAGTAAAAGGTGAAAAGTCAGCATGAGGAAACAACGTAATGATGAAATTTAATCCCGCGATAAACCACAAGGAACAGAAAAAAAACTCACTCCAGGCTGCAAAAATGAAATAGAATTTCCACCCCAACTCGCCCAAAGCAATGGGTGAAACTTGGCTCCAAAGAGTGCTCACACACCAGTTACCAATACCCGTTGCAAAGGCATTCCCCTTGCCACGGATTTGCATCGGCATGATCTCGGACATGTAAACCCAGCTGACTGGACCAAAGGACATTGAGAAAATCACAGTGACGCAGAATAGGAAGAAAACACCAGCAATACTGTAGGCATGCTTGCTACCGTCCAGGTTCTGGGAGTTAAGTGCTGCCTCGCAAATCAGGGCGACTGTAATTGCAGATGCGCCAAAGATCAGTGGTCGTCGTCTTCCCACACGATCTAGGAAAAAGACAATAAAAATGAGGTTTGCTAACGGGCCGACGACATTGTAAATTCCGGAGACAAGGGTTGCATTGTTACCGGTAATGCCTAATGCTTTGTACCTGGATGATGGTGACAGATTAGAGGGGCGCCACTCTCAAGCGCGGTTTTGACCCGGGGAAGCTTACATGATATTTTGATAGTAGTTGATAACGTTGATACCAGTCATTTGAGTGAATACCTGCACTGCAGTGCCTAGCCTTTTTATTTCAGTCAGCTGTCGGTCTGGCGGTATCATGAAGGGAAAAGTGATCTGAACATACAGGAGGCGCTTCCGCCATTGCGGTACTCTGAACATAACCATCCAACCAGGGGCCGTAATTTCTCTCTCCGCGTCAATCGTGGCCTTGATTTCAGTGAATTCTCTTTGGATCCATTCGTCGTTCGTGCCATCATAGTGCAGACGGTTCAAGACTCTCAGAGCTTCATCGTCATTTTGCTTCTCAATCAAATGACGGGGTGACTCGGGAAGCCAGAACATGCCCAAAAACAACATCAATGCTGGCAGAGCTTGGAAGGCAAGCGGAAATCTCCATTGAACCTGACTTGTATCTGGAGCATGCAGGGAACCATAGCCAATCCATGTACTAACAATGAAGCCAACTCCGATCATTTGCTGAGCAAGGCCGACAATCCTAAGTTTATTAGATATCTCTCCATGGGAACATCAATTTACTCATCCAAACTTACAAACCACGGCTCCTAGGATGTGCGCATTCTGCTTGGTAAACCGGCACGGACATACTCAGAATACCAACGGCCCATCCAGCTACAATGCGACCCACGAGGATCATGGCGAGATTCCTTGCCGCACATTGGAGGATCGCACCAATTGCAGAAATAAGGGCTCCGAGCTGGATAGTACGTCTGCGGCCGAGAGTATCAATCGTCAAACCGGCCGTGAGGGCACCGATAGCGGCTTTTTGATTATTAGTGCCATAGATTAAAGCAGTGAAAGAAGACAACGTACCACCACCAGAAAATGTACTGTTTATAGCGCCAATGATAGAAGACGTTTGCGTAGTGTTGAAGAATTCCAAAAAGTTGGGAGAAGCAATCACATCGGTCATGACACCGGAGTCATAACCAAAGAGGAAACTTCCGGTAGCTGCGAAAGCCGCCAGGGCAACCGTGAAGCTCTTACCCATGCTGTCAGTGGTATAGTAGTAGGGATAGTAGATCAACGAACAATTTGCCCTAATAGAGAGAATCGTTTGCTAGGAAGAATGGCACTCATTTGAGATACACGTGGATCATATGTAGAAGCAATTCAAAAACTATTCGGTTTACACAGGCTAAATTGCTCCATTGGTTCTTGGAATAGAGCGTAATTTAACCAGAGTTTCTGGGCCCCAGACCTGGACTCGTATTCGACCCAGACTGGAGAGGAATTCGGTACACTTTCTCGGGGTAACGGGGAAGCTTTCGGTATAAAGTGTGGGGTTTACGCCGTTATGTACTCCGAATTCAACGGAAAGTGAAATCCTTTTGACTCCAGATCCCGACGTACCTATGACCTGAAAGCAAGTCATCGGGATTTGGGACACCATATTCAATCAGATCAACCAGGGCCTAGGTCAGCTGTTGAGGGATGACTTGCTATCTTTTACCGAAAGGCCTAAGTAGGTATACTCTAGGCTGCAGTAAGTAATGATACTAGAAATCATTCTAGTTTTGAACAGATGTGGGTTTAGACAAGTGACAATTGTGGCGACAAAGAGATATTGCGAAGTAAATTGCCTGAAATAATGTACATTCATTTAGCATTTGAGCAGTTAGGCTCCGCGCCTTTCCCGGTGGGAACATGGAGAGACATGTGAAATGGCAATGGAGGATTGACAGCATTAACTAAAGGATGTTTCGTGCAGATTACTAGAATGGAGAAACTGGTTTTCGTATTTGCTGGAATATTGCTATTCTTTGATATTCTCACTGAAATAGGAGCACCTAGATATCCACAATATGACATATTTGAGTAGAGAAACTGGTTATTCGAATAGATTTCCAATTGTTCATACTTCGATGTCCTGGAGAAGAAATCATCAAATTGCCAGCCACTAACTACTACTTGCTTTCTACCAAGGTATGTCCGGCTCATCTATCATTTGAAAACATTGCAGAAGATTGACGGGTTAAAGATCCCCTACAAAATACCGTAGCGGTATAGTTAAAGCTCATATTGTCTTTTCTAGAATAATTTAAATAGACTTAGACTAGGTCGTAGCAGACAGCCCCATTCCTGACCTCTCAGGTGACACAGGGGCCGGGTTTTGAACCAGTAAGTCAGGACAGAAGTGATGGAATAACGATCTTTCTACCCCTGATTCTGTTTCATCATGGAGATTCTACCTTGTATTATTACCCATCACTGTGGAGTCAGTGCAGTATGGAGCTCGGTTTACAGCCTGAAGAAGACGATGGAAGGATTCTGCAATAGATGACTCTATGCAGAGCCCTCCTGGGCTGTCAAGAGCGCTATCTTGCTATCAATATGAAACTCTTTCATAACGTTCTTTGCAATCTCTGCAATAGCAGTCGCTGCAACTACTTTGGCTCGTCATGACAAACGCGACTCGTGTGGCCAATGGGATACTATCTCTACAATCCCTTACACTTTGTACGACGATCTTTGGAACGAAGCTAGTGGTACGGGTTGCGGCTGCATCGGCATAGACTTCCAATCCTGTAACCAGATCTCGTGGCACGCGGTCTGGACTTGGAGCGGTAATTCCAGCGCCGTGAAATGCTATCCGAATGCTGTGCTCACGGACTACACCCAACTACAACTGTCTAGCGTGGGGTCTATTCTAACCACATGGGGATGGAGGTAAGGAAGATCTATTTTATTACTTCCTCGCAACTCGTATCTGTTTGATATCGAGACTAAATGATTCTGATCAATTTGTCAAGATATTCCGGTACTGAAGTTGTCGCAGATGGATCGTACGACATGTTTACGAGTCAACGTCAAGTGGGAGTGCTGAATTCGGAAACATGGTCTGGCTTGCGTCTCATGGAGGAGCTGGCCCGATCTCGAGCACTGGATCACCAATTGCAACTCCTACCATTGCGGCACGACGTGGAATCTCTATTCGGAACCTAATGGGAAAACGACTGTATATAGCTTTGTTGCATCCTCTAAAGTGACCAGTTTCTCTGTCGACCTGGTAGAATTCTATACCTATCTTGTCTCCAACGAAGGGTTTTCGACGAGCCAGTATATTCAAAGCGTCGGAGCAGGGACAGAACCATTCACTGGGATAGATGGGCAGCTCACAATAACACTATACACATCCTCATTTAATTGAGGACAATATTGACCTAACATTCCGGATTAGGTGGTTGTTTGGAAAGCAGACTGTTGAAGGCCGATAGTGTGGGGATCCTGACACGCTTGTTTCTGTTCGTTTTTCATGTCGCTTGATTTTCTTCTATTGTAGGTTTTGATAGGACACATATGATAACCATTCCTAAAATTTAGACAGGATTGATGGTGGAAACTGTTGTCCGATATTAGCATTCATTCCATAATTTGAACTGCTATGAAGGCCCTAATATTACGGTATCGAGATGGTATTATAATTACAACTATGCTTTTTATGGCATTAGCCCCAAACATTTCGCTTCCAGGCCACCTGTGCCTAGATGACGCTAGTACAATATAGGGAAAGCAACGGCATCATTACGGTATCAGCCAAACCTAATAATACCGCATATGGACATAGGCTAAATTCCCCGGCTAGAGAGTTACGTGCTCCCCTTATGCTTCAGTCTTACTGGCTGCACCACTGCCCAATAAGCGCAAAAGATTGATATGTTAGCTACTATCATAGCGGGTCTGAGTTTTTCATGTTGTCTGATAGCCATAACAGCCTTCGGCCATTTTGCACCTGTTAATAATAGGTGCAAAATGGCCGACTCCAACCGGTAACTACGAACACTAGCACACACTGTGTTTCGTATCAAATCTGGAGCAATTATCAATTATTCGCGATTTTCGAGCGTCATAACCAGCGAGGTGATTTTAAAACATACACTTTCAGATGAGTGATTCATTAGGACGCACTATCCAATGTGGAGTGTGTCTAGCGACCTTTACTCGACACGAACACCTTGTCCGCCATTCTCGCGGCCACACCACAGAGAGACCATTCTGTTGTTCACATTGCGGAAAAAGTTTCTCCCGTTCGGATGCTCTTCACCGGCACATTCAATCGCATACGGAAAAGCCAGTCGACTCGATCGGCGGCAGCGCTCGAGCTTGCAAGTCATGTTCCACGGCTAAAATCCGTTGCACGCGGGGAATTCCTTGTGAACGATGTAAACAGCGACAGTTGGAATGCATTTATCCTGTATCACGAAAGCGAAGATACTGTTCTTCATTGCCGCCGGTATGTTCCTCTCCTCGTCAAGAGAGGAATGGCAACCTGTACGACAATGCACGGCCCCTTGACCAGCTAAACTCTTCAAACACAATGGATTCAACGCACGCAGGCGCTTGGGTCCCTTTACCAGCGCAGGTCACCAATACTCTTGCGACTTTTGAGAATGATATGAACATAACGTTCGAGGGTAATCCCGCGCCCTGTAACCTCAACCTGGAAGAAAACTGCAATGAGTGGCCCGCCAGCATGCTGTCCGTGAACTGGCTGTATCCCCAGGACCTAGCTATGGAAGACAGTCAATCCGATGGTCTCTCCTACAGTAGTGCTGGTACAGCACCTCAAAGTTCCGCTGGATTTGAGATGGGTTTGGTACAGGTTTATGATGAGTCTGCTCGTGACGGTTTCGGCCTTGGATCGACACAAATACATTCCACAGCACCAAGGACGAAATTCCCTACTCCGGAAGGGACGCTGGAATCGTCACTAAGCTCTTCCCCTTCGTTTGACGGGATGTATTATGTGGAAGGCACAGCAGGCCGAGCTGCATTTAATCGCAAGATCAGCCGATCTGTATCGAGTGGCTTGTCCTCGATTTCGCAAGATGTTTTTGTATCGCAAACGGTTTACGAAGATCTCTTGTGCAAGGTTCAGGCCAAGTGTAACTCCCTAGGTCTTGGACCGGATAAGGCCACTCTACCCACACGCAACGAGATTGAGCAGCACATCCAATCATACTTTAATGGGTTCCATGCGACGTATCCTTTTCTCCAGAAGAAACCATCTCAGTTCGATTCAACTGGGGGTTGGCTCCTACTTCTTGCAGTTGCGGCAGTTGGCTTGCGATATTCTTACGAGGACCCGGAAACTTCCCTGTCCTATCTAGTCGACCGCATCGTGAGCGATCATTTTTACAACTTCGAGTGCAACGATAATGACCAGCCTTGGATCCCGGGTGTCGATGCCCATGCATTATGTGTCCTGGATTTGATTACTGTGCAGGCAGGGCTCTTGAACTGTCTTCTTTTACTTCATTCTGGACGGACAAACTCAATAAGGCGTGCCCTTAACCAGAGATACAGACTTGTTGAGGCTTGCGATCGGCTGGGCCTTCTCTCGGCAGTAGAATCAACTCCACTAAATCTCATAGACGCAGTGAGTTCAGAGGATGTTATCGCACGCTGGTTAGATGGGGAGGCTCGGGTCCGGACCGGCTGGATGATATGGGTATGTACTTCCTTTGAGGCGATATTGCAAATAGTCAGTATTAACTGCTCATGTTCTCAGATGCTCGACTCTGTCGTTTTATATGAGTTCAATCACCTGCCCCTCTTGCAAATCGGGGACGTGAAGGTTCCACTTCCCTGCCGCGAGGACGTATGGCATTGTGGCACAGCAGACATGATCACAAATGAAAAAAATCGACCGGGTTAGTGCCATCTTGCTTATCTTAGACTAACAGTCTATATTGATTGTGGATAACGGGGAACAGTGACCCTTATAGATGCGCTCGAGATACTTTACTTGGAGAAAAAAATGCCCCCAAACCTTGGAGATCTCGCCACAAATATGCTTATTCTTGCCATATGTCGGCGAACTAGGGAGGCCACCATTCAAAACCAGACCAAGTTGACCTTCTGGTCGCCGACAGCCAAACAGCAGCACCACTCGCACCACGGTACACAGGTGGAATCGTGGCCCCCGGCCTTGACGTCAGTATCGAAATGGCGCAACAGTGCCTGCGACTGTCTAGATATCCTACATTGGGAGGCAAACGCCACCGTAGCACATACCAGGGGATGGGAAAACCCCACCATATTCCACCTTCATCTGGCACGGCTCCTTATTCTTGTTCCAATTCACCATATACAACGACTTGCAACCCCTTCAAAGCCCGACTATGCCGGGTACAAGACTTCGAAACATCATGTGGTTCGATGGGCAAATCTTGACCAATTCAAGGCAAGACTAAGTCTTGTACATGCAGGGGCCTTGTTCTGGTACGTTCGACGATATAGCAGTAGAGGTTTCCTAGAGCCCTTTGGGGTCTATGCTGCAACCTTGACTATATGGGCATATAGCACATATATACATCATTCCGGCAGGCAGGATGCTATAACGAGCGCTACGTTGGATGATTCAACGCCAGTCCACAGTTCAGTACAACAATCTGAACTGTCCCGCAGCACGAAAAGGGCACAAAACGAGGAGGGTGAAGGCGATAATCAGTCAACTGTTATTCAGTTAGACCGACCTTGCGATGATGAGATCATCCAGATGTATATTCGCTTCGGTCCTAGAATTTCTGCTCGAATGGCGGGGATCGGGGGTATTTGCGAGGCATCCTCACCACGGAGGATTTTGAAGCAGGGTTTACGGTTGTTGGATGGATTAGAAGACAAGGAATCGAGCTCCTACGCCGAAAACCTTGAAGGTCCCAAGACTGTAAATCCCAACTGGGGTATCAGCAGTTCTTTCTCCGAGATCCTGCGGCTGTTGGTCACAGTACAGTCCAGCCTGGAACAGGAGACCAATCGCCCAGAGGCTGAAACGCCTCAGCACATACTCTCGTAGGATATAGGATAGGATTAAATAAATCAAAATTTCACAGCTCGATGCGTATCGGTTCTTCTATACCAAATGTAGAACATTCGATGTTGGTATAGTAAACAGTTTCCGGATTATCGCCTTACTCATCCACGTATATCGAACCCTGAAGAGTACGGTATTCATTCCCAGACAAGAAAGACTCAGTTGATGGTGGTGCGTAACATCTCTTGTCCTTAACGTATCCATATATTTTCGAATCAAGACTTAGGCTAATCTTCATAGACTAATAATACACTAGAAGAATAAACCCCGGACTTTCTGATTTGTATGCGGATACAGACCATTGCTTGCCAATTAGCCCATGGATAGGATCGGAGCTATTTGCACATCTACTCCGTGTTGAATTTGGCTTTCGGGCATTTCTCGGCCAACAGAAAATGAGAAGTCAGCAAATCCAAGCTAAAGAAAGAACACTCCGGTGGAGGGTTGCGGAATCCCGGTGGCGGTTTGTGTTCCCGGTGGTGGAGAAGCATTGTTGTCAATATTCGATACGCACCAGTCAGCAGCTAGAAGATTTCATAATTTGAGAGGGAGAAGTTTTCTAAAGCATGACTACGGGCATAAAAGGTAATGAGTGTTCTTCTTTAACCGCGGTATAGTTGCTCTCTATTGTTCCTCTGAACGCACCCGGCTACCTAGGTACTCAACTGGGTAGCATATACCATACCATCAATACCAGAACATGCAAACGGCAAGTCAATATCTACGTTTGAAAGAGTATTTATTTCCAAATCTTTCCTCGCATTAATCAATTATGTTGTTAAGTATGCCAGTGATCTTTCGCGAATAGAGATTAGCTGTTGACGTATACAAGCTATTTCTTAATGCCTAAACGTATGCTTTCCGTTTGAGCAACATTTTTGAGAACTGCGTCTTGGTCTGTAACGGGCTCGTAGCCCAGCTGTTCCTTTGCCTTGCTGATATCCCATTGGCAACCACCCGCCAAGTACCTGATGCGCCGGCTGCGCAATTCCGGGAATTTTGTGTTGAAAGTGAAAGCCCAGTACAGCCATTCCCCTAGCTGTGCAATCCCGATCACGAGCCAGAGCGGCACTATTTTGATTTCATCTGGCGCAACAGGGTGACCGGCACCAGCGTGCAATTTGCGCACAAAATCAAAGTAGGGAAGACTGACGCCGTCGGAAATGAAGAAAGCTTGGCCGCCGGTGAGACGACCTTCAAGTATGCGTTTGGCTGCCAGAATGTGTGCTTCGCAGGCCTTCTGTATGTAGACGAACTCAAAGACTGGTTTGTTATCGCCAAGTTGCACATTGTGCTCGCCTCTCTTGATTGTGCCTAGTATCGTGCCTATACAGTTGTCGTCATTCTCGCCATAAATTCCAGGGATTCGTACGACAGCGGTGGTCAGGGTGGGTGGAGTGTTCGCAGCCTGTACCTCAGCATCGGCAATGGCTTTGGTTTTAGCGTATGGGTTCGCGCCTTTGCTGCGCTCGGTATAGAGCTTGGCAATTTCCTCTGTCTGTTTCACGCCGGGCATTTGCTCAAACGCAGAGTCTGAACCAGTGTAGATAAAGGCGCGTGTGCTCTCTGTTTCACGAGCAACCTTCAAGAGGTTGCGGGTGCCGTTTACATTCGTCCTGCGCAGAAGAGGCTCTGGAGCGACGTCTTTGGGCGAAGCAACGTGAAAAACGACACGCGGGTTGATTTTGTTGAAGAGATCTGCTACCTGCTGGGAATCACTGATATCGCCTGCATGGTAGGTGACGTCTGGATACAAGTTCTGGTTTGGGTTCCGGCTGATAACGTGGATAGCTGTGCATGTAGACTCTGCCTGTAGCATCTTGACTAGATTGGAGCCCAGGTAGCCACAGCCTCCGACGACCACAACAACTCCAAGATCGGAATTTAAGGCCATGTTGGGGTGGGGGGTGTTAATGCTTGGAGTAGTGGTTCTCTGGAGATGCAATGAGTTATGGTGACGCTCTTTGGAGGGCAAATCGGCAATCATATATCCTCGTCCCTTTTCCCTCGGCGTGTTTCTTGTTCTTTCCAAGGTCGTTGCCAGAAAGTAGAACCGGGAGCCTCCGGAGAGTCGAGATACCTATTTATTGACACACCTCAGCCGCACCAGGCTAATACGTACCTACATGGTTACATGAATAGGAACAAAGAGAACTACTGCGATGGGGGTGTGTGTAACCAGCTCACCATAGATGAATTATGATTCTCATGATCAGTAAGTGTTATGTCTGCTTTGTGAAATTTCACATTTATTGAGTCAATGACAACGTGGTGGTTTTTGTTACGCATATCAGTTACACCAATACAATGAGTTGTCGACAATACAGCGCTAGTAAGTTACAGGGAAGATGAGTATACTGGTAATACTTCTGCAATTACTAATTACCTCCATTTAAATTACACGGTGTCATTATCAGATCATCTGTGACAATTTACTGGCCACAAAAAGACCCCTGCCACCACCAACTATTAATGCATTATTAGCAAGATATGGCTTTTATGAGATTAAGCCGCATCTAAGAGACAATTTCAAAGTACATTATGAGTGGACTAGCTAGTCTCCAAGGCTAGGTCTAGACCGTGGTTGTGATAAATACCAATTGATCATGCATTTACCTGTCAGATCAAGTAAGCACTCCAAATATGAAATCCAACCAAGTTGTCGGCGAATATCTGTGATTTCTATTGTGGATAATTTTCTTTATCCAGAATTTCCCCTCTCTTTTTTTCTTGACACCTCAACAATATGCTCAATTGCGGGTGCTCGCCATCTTCCGTTGACAAAATGTGTCAGGAACCAACGATCTACATAGATGGAAGTACAACCACGGCCTTGAATCCTTCCGAGAAATCCATTTCTCGATTAGCAATGGATTTTCATCAGACGCAATTACTACCAGGGCACCCGAATTCCAACTTAGAAGAGTTGACCCGGTCCATGCTCTCATGCAATGGTAACCTGGGAGAACCTTCGTGTTGATTCGCATTATCTGAAGGAGAACGCGAACGGAACAGAAGATGAGATTCAAGTTTCGCTGATTAGGTTTTGTGGCAAGATACTCGTTGAGGCCGCGACTGCGTCGTATTTCGGAGAAGCATTTTCAGACATTGATCCAAACATTGTCGACATCTTTTATACGTTTGACTCCGAAGTATGGAAGTTAATCTACAACTATCCTCGACAGTTCAGCAAGGATGTACATTTCGCACGAGATCGATTAGTAGCTACATTCTCAACACAGTTTCAGCGACCGCAATCGGAGCGACAAGGGGAAGCATGGTTTGCTAAAGCTTTAGAGGAAGAGCAACGGCGAATCAGTTCGACGGAAGAAGAAATGGCTGCAATTGTATTGACTGTTTACTTAGGGTGAGTGACCCTTTCCCTACTAAGCATGTGTGTTGGCACAATTTTTCTGTACTGACTTTCCTACAGCATAAATGCAAACACATATAAGCTCTCTTTTTGGATATTCTCCTATCTCCTATATGACCCCGATCTCATGGAGCCTATTCGCACTGAAGTCGACATGAACATGTCAGATGGAAATCTCAACATGAAGGGGTTGATGGACTTTAGCCCGCGTCTTAATTCCGTGGTCGATGAAGTTCTCCGATTAACCACAAACTCATTCAGCGTGAGGGCCATCCTGGAAGACACGCAACTTGCCGGCAAGACATTCCGAAAAGGCAACAATATCATGATGTCTTTTCACCCGCTACATCAAAAAGAGGATGCCTTTGGACCAAGCGTGACAAGGTATGATCCCGACAGGTTCGCAAAGAGTCCGACACTTAGACGCAGTTCATCCTTCCAGCCTTTTTGGGGGTGGAAGTACTTGGTGTCCGGGGAGGATTGCGGCTAGGCGGGAGACGCTTGCCTTTGTTGCCCTGACGTTGTATCGATTTGAACTGTCACTAGTGACAAACGAGGATGGATCCGAACCGCGTTTTCCTAGGCTTGAGGTAGCTAAACCGTGTCTTGGTATGATGGGAACCGTTGACAATGATGATTTGACTGTGAGGATTCGACGTCGAAAGTGGTCAACGACTACTACTCAATGATAGAAATAAAGATTTGGTTTGCGAAGCAAGTATGTATTTGGAAGATGGGGCCGATGTCTAATCTTTTCATGTTGATTGGCTACATACCACCTCTATATTCCGCCCGTTAATGATATGTATTGCGAAGTCCCGATCGATTTACATAGCTAAACGTCGACTTGATGAATTATACTGCGTTATGCCTGGCCAGAAAATATGTGCATATTATAACCTCTATCTATCTAGCATTCGAGATTAGGGTTGAGGGCTATTGATCGTTTGCCCTAACCTACCCCGCAAGGAGATGCAAAGCCATCAATCTCACTTAATCTGACTCATTCCATCGACCCCCATGTAATCGGGTCTGCTGCCTAGAATTACGATCTGACTTTAGGCACTCGGTATCTCACAGCCCTCTTTAGATTTCTGACTCCGGTACCACTAGTTTGCTCTATAGCAAACATTTGATGATGGAAGCTGCTCAGAGCCATATCCCGGCAATCCTTCGATTACCAGATGAAATCCTCTGTCTAATTTTCTCATTTGCCTGCCTGCGCGAAGATGACTCTTGGTCAACCATTCGAAGAATATGGGAATACTATGGCTATACCTCAATTTCGAACATTTCTTTGACCTGTACACGATTTAGTCGCATTTCGCGTCCCTTCTTTTTCGAGTCCATCTGGATAAAAAACCGTCCAGGTGGAGGGATCTCTCTATCTATTCAAGGCATCCATGCAAATTTTCGAGATAGTGCTTCGCTCCGTTTGCATTGTCGTAAACTTCAACTCGATATCCAGTTCGTGTCAAAAAACGATTATGTGCGCATTGTCGATTTACTGAAGTGGTTAACTAATGTCCAATACCTTTCTATCTCGGGGAATTTTACTGTTTCAGAGAGAAGTCGCCCTATTGACCGTAGAGGCGATGATGATCCTTCATTCAAATACAATATGCTGGATTGTATGCGCTTGGTTGTTCGACATATGAAACGACTCAGGGTCCTTCGCTGCCACGATACTTGGAGGGATGGACTGGGTCCTGGCTGCAAAGGAAACGATTTTATTCGGGAGATTTATATACCCACGTTGAAGAAGTTGGAGCTTATAGGGCTTGGTAAAAGCACCGGGCCTCCTCCTCCAAATAAGGTACTGTTGCTTGCTTCCCTGCTGTTATGCTGAGTACAAAGCGAACCTTGGAATTTGATATCCCAAGAACGGCTTCAGTACGCTGACGTGATATTAACAGCAACGAACTGCTTCGTTCACGAGCCTCAGCCTCTACTTGTATAACGAAACGCCTGAAATGAGATTTCAACTGATTTCATGGCCTCAAACACTTATTGAATTCGAGTTCATCAGAGCGTATGAGGACCAAGTCTACATCGATCTCCCTATGGTCCAATCTTGGCTGCAAATTCACAAAGACACACTCAAATGTATAAACATTAATCAACTATCCCTTCAAGGAAAGGGCCGGCTTTTTGACGCGAGGGGGTTCCTCAAATTAGAAGAACTTCAATTATCGCGATGGATGATGAGTTCGGCTCTCGACACGCCTAAGGAGGACGCAGAATTGCTGTTGGGTCCTAAGTTACGAAAGTTTGTATGGGATTTTGACGCCACCATTGACGATGGATTTCGAGAAGATTGGACGGACTTTGCCGACAAGGAGGAGGAGTGGGTGAGAAGCCTTGCACGCGTCGCGATTGAGCGAGAACACCCCCTTCAAGAAATCTACATTGAGTTCACGCCTGAGAATATGGGTGAGGAAGAAGCAGAAGGGTACCCGTGGGATAGAATGGATAGGCTGCACGAGGAGGTACAGCCTTTTGGCCTGAAAGTGAGGTACAATGAACCTGTATATACTAGGGATGAATGGACGGAGGAAATACGGTGGAAGAGAGAGTGGAGGATGCGCAGGAACCTTAGTCAAATGCGTATCTAAGTGTTGTGAACTGTATATTTTGGGCAACTAATGGAGAGGACCTCGGGGCTAACTCATACATGCGCAGGGCTCACTACATATACCTAGGTACTACAAAATTTCCAAATCACGCATCAATATTAGGTATGATATATATTATACCGGGGGCAAGTACTAATACCAACTTTGCGCACCAATAAAAATACATCTATCTTTCAAACGTAGAGTTCTGCCAATACATGTACTATCCAAGTAGCGAAGGCAATCAACGCGGACGGTCAATTCTACCGCATAAACCCGCTCAGTGTCTCTTGCCAACCTTCAAGTCCAGGTTTATCTCTTCCATTCACCGAATGTCAGCTTGGTAGCCCTCGTCTTGGGTCCATTTAAACAAGCATCCTTAGGGGTTAGGGTTACCTAGGGCTAGTCATGAAAACAGTTATCACAACATGTCCCTAATCAGATACGCAGCCTATTGCATTGCACTTCCCAGACGCGAAGTTCCACTGATCTTTTCAGGATATACTCCATCACCTTCGTCTCTCCACATTCAGCTCGGCAGCAACGATCTCACAGCGGCTCCGCGTGCCATCATCACAGCTGGTGGCTACAGAGACGAAGCTTTCCAGGAGGTATATCAAGTCTGTGTGGAAGCATGCGGGTCAAAGGAGAATCTACCAGTACCTTCCTTTAGGACGAGTAATGAGTTACAGATTGCTTAGCTGCTGAGGGGAAGGGCCCGGCTCATTCGTCGCCTGAGTATTTCAACGCTATCACTGAACGACTAAAAAGCAGACTTGTGGAGGCACGGATTGCGCCTGGAACCCCAACACAAGTGCTCGAGAATCGTGGAGAAATCTTTTTCTTCTGAGCCGGATAACTCTTGGGTATGCCCATATATTGAGATTCGTCATTTCTTTGAACATATATTTCATGTACATATCATTAAGCGTGCAATCAACCCCTAGTTATTTATGATGTGTTTCTAGTTAGGGTTGAGGGCTATTTATGCATTTGCCCTAATCTAGCTTCTCCCGTGTCACGCGTGCCAGCGCGACTCGTTATATTATTAGGGAAGTTTTGTAGCCGAACGAGAAAGTTGCCCAATTTTCAAAGTTCTTACTATTTCTTACTATTCCCAAAACTGAAGTCACCTCCGTTCTCAGCTCCAGGAACGAAATCGTTCCCAGGCATGGAACGAAAAATTCTCGAGAACGTTCCCAATTTAAGACACGCATCGGATATTCTTATCAAAGACATATAACCCTAACCCTAAGATATAAATCACGTGCTAAAGTCACGTGGTGGTATTTAGTTTACAATACAGTGTATTTTTGGTTATTTATTATGGATATCAAGCGTCGAGGCTGTGAGCGCTAAATATTGTGCTAGCGCGAATATCGTTCCAGGCTGAGCAGGCTCCAAAACCTCTCTAATTATTAAAGCTACTCCTGTCCATCTCATTCAACTTGAATCTTGAACCTGATGGTCTTCCAAGGACAGCTTGCTTGCATCGATACTGGCAATTCGACCTCTTTAGTCCCTAAATTTCCCGTACCGTACGGCGATGGAAGCTTCTCAGAACCCTCCAGCAATCTTCCGACTACCAGAAGAAATCCTTGGTATAATTCTCTCAGATGCTTGCGATGGTCCTTCCAGTCGCTATAAGTTGTTCTTGAACATCTCCTTGACTTGCAAACGCTTTAATCGCATCTCACGTCCCTTCTTATACGAGATCATCTTAATAGGAGTGGGACCTCGTCCTGGGCTTTGTTGGTCCCCTGAAGTGATTCATTCCCGTTTTCAAGAAGATCCTTCGCTTCGAGTGCATTGTCGGCATCTTGTACTCGAACTTGACGACATCTCAAAACATGACTATTCCTGTATCGTCGATGTCGTGAATTGGCTCACCAATGTACGATGTCTAATTGTTCACGGAAAATTTACAATTACCGAGCCAGAACAACAGATCGATCAAATACATAATGACGATATTACATTCGAGTATGATCTGTCAGATCTTCTGAAGCTAGTAGCTCGGCGTATGGGAGGACTCGAGATCCTTCACTGTTATGATACTTCTTATGGACGGGGTTTGGGGTGCAAAGGGGCCAATTTCATGCGGGACATTGATATTCCGTCGTTGAAGAGTTTGTCGCTTTTTGGACTTGGTAGAAGCGATGATCCGTGTTCAAATAAGGTATGGCGGCGTTAGTTAGAAAAAACCTGATTTCTCAATGACTTTTTCAGTACGCTAACATGATATAACCAGCAAGGCACGGCCTCTTTCACGGACTTTGAGCTCTCTCTATATAATGAAACACCAGAAGTGACGTCTCAACTCATTTCATGGCCCAAAACACTTACCGAGTTTGAATATGGTAGATCTATTCATGATGTCGATTACATCGACCTTCCCATGGTTCAATCTTGGCTGCAAGTTCACAAATCCACTCTCCGATGTATCAAGATTGGTAAAATCTCTGGTAGATTTGAAGAGGCGAGGGGCCGGCTTTTTGATGTAAGGGAGTTTCCCAATTTGGAAGAGCTTCATCTGTCTCGATGGGACTTGAGACGGACCCTAGACTCGGCTATGGAAGATGCGGATTTACTACTTGGCCCCAAACTGCGAAAGTTTAGATTGGGCTATATGGTCATACACGAATGGGGAAATACAAGAGTGTCGGATTTTGGTGAAGGGGAGGAGAACTGGGTTAGATGCCTCGCTCAGGTGGCGATTGCGCGAAGACACTGTCTTCAAGAAATTTATGTTGATTTTTACACCCTTGAATTCGGTGACCTGTCGGACGGATATCCGTGGGATCGGTTGGACAGGCTTCGTGCGGAATTTCAATCTCCTGGTCCGAGAGTACTATATGGCAGACCTACGTATACTAAGGAACAATGGAGGGAGAATATAAAGCGGCGGAGAGAAAGAGCAGACCTACTTGAGGACGCAAATGAGGACGCAGACGAATGAGGACACCGACGAAGATACAGACGAGGATACAGACGAGGACACAGACGAGGACACAGACGAGGACACAGACGAGGACACAGACGAGGACACAGACGAGGACACAGAATAGGGCCCATTTGGTTGAGAATCTTGACCAGCCAGGTCTCGAGACAATTAACTTTGCGTTAACAAAAGCAACAACCTTGGAAATTCGGAAGAAATAAACGTCTGGTAATGCAAAGGAGTGGGTACTATCGAGCGTTGTTTCGAGGTACAAAACAGTCAATGAAAATGTGGGTTGAAATAGATCGACAACATATAGCATGTGACTCCTACATTCTACTTTTGTGTATTCTGGCGAGGTCGATATAATAATTGTTCTCAACGCGACGGACTAAATCCTCCGACCCCGAATCTACCAAAACCCTAACACTAAAACCCCTAATCCGCCGCTAATCCGCCGTCTCCGCAGCAGGGGTGCTTGCTGCTCGGTGCTTACTATTGGGCGTCAATAGTAGAAACTTAACAATTTTCTACAATATTTGTCCTTGTATGAATGAGATAATTTTATACTGTCACACCGGCGCTCGTACTTGACTTCTAGGGCGGTGGCCGGCTGTATTGCAGCTCAGGGATATGCGGTATAAAAAGGTCCCAATAGCCGTCATTCAGATGTTAGGACTCATCAGTCAGTATTTTACAGCGATTTTGTTCGTTTGTTAATCTTCTCCATTATGGCAAAAACACAGCAGCCAGAGTTCCCCATCCAAATCAACCTCGGAGCTGCCCTAAGAACCTTTTCAGATCACAGCTCTTTGTGACACCGCCCTACCCAGACGCATCCTTCACTGGCCATACTGTTATTATCACAGGAGCAAATACCGGACTAGGTCTCGAGGCTGCTCGTCATCTCTATAGCCTCAATGCCGCAAAAGTGGTCCTTGCCGTTCGCACCATCTCCAAGGGTGAGGCTGCCAAGGAAGATATCCTCAGCAGTGTAAAGCCAAGAAACGACGCCAACGCTATTGAAGTTTGGCCACTTGATCAAGCCAGCACGTCATCGACACTCGCGTTTTCCGAGCGCGCACAGACGGAGTTGTCCCGTGTCGATGCTGTTGTGCTGAATGCTGGTATTAACACTAAGCATTTCCGACTAGTTGAGGGCTACGAGCAAGTGACGCAGGTCAACGTACTCAACACCTTTCTGTTGGCTTTGGCGCTGCTGCCCAAGCTCCTAGACACGAAGACCCGGTTTGCGAATTCAACGCCTCATTTGACAATTGTGAGCTCGGAGGCACATCATCTCACCAAATTTGAGGAAATCAACGCTCCAAATTTATACGAGAAGCTGAATGAAGAGCAAACATACTCCCAACAACCGAGATATCAAGTCAGCAAGCTACTCGAGGTCCTCTTGACCCGCGAATTGGTCGCCCGACTCAAACGCAATCCCGAATTCGATATGAATCCCGTCATCATCAATGTCGTCAACCCCGGCTTATGCTTGAGTTCTCTCACCCGCGACGACGTCAAGTCTCCGCTCCTCTTTCGAATCGCGAATAAACTTATCGCGCGCACGACGGAGCAGGGCGGTCGGTGCCTGGTGCTCGCTGCAGCTGCGCCGGAGAGTTCGCACGGTGAATTTCAGAGTGATGGGAAGAATCAAGATGTGGAGGCCTGGATTTATACTGAGTTGGGTGGAAGGGTTCAGAAGAAGGTCTGGGAACAAATTGTGCGCATTTTGGAGGCTAGAAAGCCGGGCCTTGTTAGCGCGGTTGGACTGTGTAATCCTTCAGCTCGGATCTTCAAATGTCTTAAGAAAAAAAAAAGAAAAGGAAAAAAAAGATGGTTTAATAGCTAATGCATTGCAACATGTTCGTTTTTAGCGCTTTCTATCTTGAGCGGGGATCGTTTCCCCGCACTCGGCTTTCCTTCCTTATTTGTTTCCCAGCGATTAGCACTCCAAGAAGGCACCTCTGGTGGTAGTGACATAGGTAGTACCAGAGTAACAAGAAGACTCAAATTACCAAAACGTCCCTTTATCAATAGCTCTTACATCCAGTCAAACGGAATACGTTAAACACCGAACTGTTCGCATTGCCGTTCAAAGTCAAACGGATCCTGTGATCAGCCATCTCCGCATCGGCATTGTCCAGCCCGACTCTGATTAAGCTGCTATCCATCTCTGTAAATTTCTTCTTTCCATTATTATACTCTCAAGTATCTCGATGCCAGGTAATGGCAGCCCCGACAGAGAACATGGCGGAGATTCCTCTTCCTCCAGTACCGGACGTCATCTCAAAGATGCCATGGATACAGCTAGGAAATTTTGAAATTGAATCCTCCAAGACTCCACCGCCAAAGCCATATCCTATAGAGAGCAAGCCTGCAGAGCGCGCCGCTGCGAGGTTTGGGGTGCATGGAAATGCAGTTTGTATGAACCTGTCGCCTGTTCTCTACTATCAACGAGTAGCGCTTACAGAGTATGCATATGCAGTGACTGGCGGTGCCGGAATGCTCGCTCTAACTTCAGCTAGAGCTTTACTAGAACATGGCCTCACTGGGCTCGCGTTATTCGACCTAGCAAGCTCGTTAGAAAAGGGCCAAAATGCCATCGAAGCACTACGAGCGGAATTCCCGTCAGCCAAGATCATCAAACAAGCCTGCGATGTGACCGATGAGAAAGGTATGATAGCGGCGACTCGATCTGCAAAGGCGCAATTGGGTGAACTCAATATCCTATGCTGCTTTGCGGGCATGGTTGGCTGCATCCCTTCCGCGGAGCAACCTGTAGATCACTGGAGGAAGATAATCGACGTCAATACGACTGGTTGCTGGATTGCTGCACAGGCGGTTGGACGGTATGTAGTTTACAATCACCTGACACAATGCTTTGAAAGAACCAATTTTGTTGGGATATGCAAAAGCAGCCCATATAATGCATACTGACGTGGTGGCACAGAGAGATGATCGCTAGCAAACACGGAGGTAAAATAATCTTCATCGCATCAATTTCCGGTCACCGTGTCAATTATCCGCAGCCGCAAGCCGCGTATAACACATCCAAAGCCGCGTTGCTACATATGAAAAACAGTCTGGCCGCGGAGTGGACGCGTTATGGGATCCAAGTCAACACTATCTCCCCGGGTTATATGGACACAGTTCTCAACGAGGGCGATGACTTGGCGCCGTGGAGGCAGATCTGGGCGGAAAGAAATCCGATGCGTCGTATGGGGTCGCCGGAGGAGCTTACGGGGCCTGTCATTTTGTTATGTAGTGATATTGGCGGAAGTTATATCAATGGCGCGGATATCGTGGTTGATGGAGGTGGTTTAGTTTTCTAAGCTCAACGAATTGACGGGCCTCAGCCATGGGCAGACCTACTGGTGAGCCTTTGCCAGAGCATCAAAGAGCATTATTATGACATGTGAAGAGAACACGAAAATCGAGGTCTAGAAACAATGAATAACCTGGAGCATGAACTTGGAAGTACTGGATGGATGTATTGTGCAACCAATCCGGCCTTTGCAGACGGTGTCACCTGTCGAGTTTACATGTCCCATTGACAGAGCTCCTTGCATCTGCCGCCTGTTGGCCGCTTCATCAACACTGCGTAGTCTCGTCGTCTCGACAGTCCTCTTATGTAGGATTTCCCGTCCCAGTCTGCCGGAACACGTGGCGCCAATGCGTCAGGGCCCTTTTGCGCAGGGATCGTACGTTGAGTGCCGGATGTAGAGGAAGTCTACTGGTGATGGCATCCGACCGAGCACTAAATATCGCGGAGTCATCTGAACCGCATCGAGACTATAATCTGGACCGGGGCTACATCGATATCGTTCATTAACAAATTGGTGGACAATATTGGATAAATCCATTGAAGAAGCAATTCAGGGACGTAGCACGTAGGATGTAGACACTGGATGGACACGGGACAGATCGTGGAGAGCGGCTTGGCGGGTTGATGTCATGGGCTAACTAGTTCAGGCACCCGAGCTTCCTGCCTTGTCTGCCGTCACCGTCACCTGCCCATCAGCCATCGTCCCTTCCATCGCCAACTCCACCCTTCACACAACTTCTTCACACCCCGATTGTCTTCTGAGATTCTCGGTTCTATCTCTATTCTTGTTACTTTACCAACTGTATACGCTTTGAATCCGATTATACCGTATCAGCCCCGCGATCGGTCTCGTGTGGGTCGGCACTTGCGAAGCTAACGGCTTTTGCGCGACTCCACAACCAGCACTCGTCAACACCTTTCTTGCGCGCTTCGGATCGTTCAGTCGCCTCTTCTACATAATCGCATCTTTTTTTCTTGTATGATACAACGCCGAAAAGCGCCGTCCGTTGGCCGAGACTGGTAGGAAGAGATTGAAGACTGTTCGGCGATCGCCAGTGCCGGCTCGGTCTGGTCACGAGCCCCCGGTTAACAGGATGAGAGGCCTGCAAAACCTAGCTACAGGCTTGCTCTGTGGCACGTTGGTTTCTGCAGTTGCGGCACAGGGAATAACTGCTATACATGAACCTGGTCGATGTGCTATTCGTGGGCATTGCGGAAAGAAGAGCATTTTTGGCGGAGAGTTGCCTTGTCCTGACAATGGGCTTGCGCGCGAGCCGGATGATGCCGTCAGAGAAAAGCTCGTCTCGCTATGTGGAAGCAAATGGTCTGAGGGACCTGTGTGTTGCGAAGATGAACAGGTAAGCATCATGCCCCGGATTATTGATTAGATTCCTGACCAACCTCGGTTAAACAGGTCGACGCCTTGAAAAAGAACCTGAAACTCGCAGAGGGTATTATCGCCTCGTGTCCCGCATGCGTCGATAACTTCTTCAACACGTTCTGTACATTCACATGTTCGCCCGATCAGTCACTGTTCGTCAACGTCACCCAAACTGAGCCCAAGGGAGATAAATTTCTGGTCACGGAGGTGGACAATCTTTGGTCGGAAGAATGGCAGAGCGGCTTTTACGACAGTTGCAAAAATGTCAAAAATGGCGCGTCTGGAGGAAAAGCCATCGACTTCATTGGCGGAGGTGCCAAAAACTATACACAATTCATGAAGTTCTTAGGCGACAAGAAGCTGCTTGGCAGCCCGTTCCAGATCAATTACGAAACAGAGCCTCGAAACCCGGATCCCCACGGCATGGAAGTTTTACCCATGGTTCCCAAGGCCTGTAATGATTCAGACCCGGCTTATCGTTGCTCTTGTGTAGACTGTCCCGAAGTCTGCCCAACCTTGCCAGAAGTCAAGTCACAAGATTATTGCCACGTCGGACTTATGCCGTGTATGTCCTTCGCAGTCATTATCATCTACTCGGTATTTCTTTCTCTCGTCGTATCCATATCGAGCTATGTGGCCTACCGAGAACGCCGATATCGCAAGCCCGAACGGGTCAGATTGTTGCAGGATCCCGTTCAAAGTGATGACGAGGACGATGGCGAGCTTGTTCGCGGTGCTGGCTATTTGGAAACGCCCCATAAGCATTACAAGTTAAATGCTATCTTCGATAAAGCATTCAACCGACTTGGCAGTATCTGTGCCCGCTTCCCAGCGATTACGATCTCTGTGAGCGTTCTAATTGTTGGACTCCTTAGCTTGGGTTGGCTTCAATTTACTGTAGAGACAGACCCGGTTCGTCTTTGGGTCAGTCCTACTTCAGACGCAGCTCTAGACAAGGAATTTTTTGATGACAATTTTGGTCCATTCTTCCGCGCCGAGCAAGCATTTTTGGTCAACGATACAGGCCCAGTATTGAGCTATGATACATTAAGTTGGTGGTTCGATGTTGAAAGTCGTGTTCGCCGCATGATCTCCCTAAAGCAGGGTTTAACTCTAGATGACGTGTGCTTCAAGCCGACGGGCGATGCCTGTGTGGTACAATCATTAACAGGATATTATGGAGGATCCTCTGCTGGCGTCACTCCTAGGAACTGGCAGAAAACGCTCTCTCACTGTACTGAATCACCCGGTGACGTTAGCTGTCTCCCAAACTTCAAACAACCCCTTCAGCCTACTATGATTCTTGGTGGCTATGAGGATACCAACAATGTTCTCGATGCAAGCGCTATTGTGGTCACTTGGGTTGTAAACAATTTTGCGCCGGGGACAGAAGGTGAACGCAGGGCTATTGACTGGGAAGAAAGCTTGAAGCAAGTTTTGGAGGTCGTGCATGAAGAAGCACGCGAGCGCGGCCTCCGCCTATCTTTCAATACGGAGATGAGCTTAGAGCAGGAGTTGAATAAATCGACTAATACTGATGCTAAGATCGTCGTCGTTAGTTATGTGATTATGTTCATCTATGCGTCTCTTGCTTTGGGATCAGGGGCACTAACTCTTCGGTCACTGTTGACTAACCCATCGAACGCACTGGTTCAATCCAAGTTTACCTTGGCAATTGTCGGGATCTTGATTGTTCTAATGTCGGTTTCCTCTTCGATTGGATTGTTCTCTGCCCTTGGCATTAAGGTGACCCTCATCATTGCTGAAGTCATTCCATTCCTGGTGCTTGCCGTTGGAGTGGACAACATTTTCCTCATTGTCCACGAATTTGATCGCGTAAACATCAGCCATCCTGATGAAGAAATTGACGAGCGTGTTGGTCGTGCGCTTGGTCGCATGGGACCTAGTATTCTTCTATCAGCCATTACTGAAACCGTGGCCTTTGCTATGGGTATATTCGTCGGCATGCCTGCAGTCAAAAACTTTGCTGCTTATGCCGCTGGTGCTGTTTTCATCAACGCCATTCTCCAGGTTACCATGTTCATTGCTGTACTTGCACTCAACCAGAGGCGGGTCGAGAGTCTTCGTGCGGATTGTTTTCCTTGTTTCACCGTTCGCCGAGCAACATCTTCCGGTCTACCGGATGGCGCCGCTTATGATGATACGGCTGGAGAAAGCTTTCTGCAGAGATTCATCCGCCGCGTTTACGCACCAGCTTTGCTAGACCGGAGAGTAAAGGCGGCTATTATAGTCATCTTTCTTGGCTTATTCACATCAAGTCTAGCCCTCATACCTGAAGTCGAGCTCGGTCTTGACCAACGCATTGCGCTGCCCACTGGCTCATATCTTATTCAATATTTTGACGATCTTGCCGAATACTTTCAGACTGGTCCTCCAGTGTATTTTGTGACACGCGACGTCAATATAACAGAAAGATCACACCAACGACAAGTTTGTGGTCGATTTTCCACATGCGAAGCATATTCGCTACCTTTCGTGTTGGAGCAAGAGTCCAAACGCCCCAACGTTTCCTATATATCCGGATCTACAGCTAGTTGGTTGGACGACTTCTTTTACTGGCTCAACCCTCAACATGATTGCTGCAAAGAGAATGGGAAGATTTGTTTCGACGATCGTACACCAGCATGGAATATCACCTTATCGGGTATGCCTGAAGGAGAAGAGTTTATCCACTATGTTGAGAAGTGGATTGAATCGCCTACGGATGAATCCTGTCCTCTCGGAGGCAAAGCCCCGTATAGCAACGCCCTTGTGATCGACAGCAAACACCTGACCACGAAAGCCACTCATTTCCGAACGAGCCACACTCCCTTGAAGACTCAGGCTGATTTCATTAATGCACAAGCCTCGGCTCGACGCATATCGGGTTACCTATCCAAGGAACACAATATTGACATCTTTCCCTACTCCAAGTTTTATATCTTTTTTGATCAATACGCCTCTATCGTTCGCCTCACCGGTACCCTTCTTGGAGCCGCCATCGGCATCATTTTTGTCGTCAGTTCCGTGTTATTGGGATCTCTGGCTACCGGCGCAGTTGTTGCCACGACTGTCGTTATGATAGTTGTAGACATCATAGGTACCATGGCTATTGCGGGCGTATCGCTTAATGCAGTTTCACTGGTTAACCTGGTCATTTGCGCGGGTATTGGAGTCGAGTTCTGTGCTCACATTGCTCGTGCTTTCATGTTTCCGTCCCGCAACATGCTGGAAAAGAGCCCCAAGTTGCGTGGTAAGGATGCACGGGTCTGGGCTGCACTCACCAACGTTGGAGGCAGCGTCTTCAGTGGAATTACTATCACGAAACTGCTCGGTGTCTGTGTACTTGCTTTTACACGCAGCAAGATTTTCGAAATCTACTACTTCCGTATCTGGTTGGCCCTCGTGATCTTTGCCGCGACCCATGCCTTGATTTTCTTGCCTGTTGTTTTGAGCTATTTTGGCGGAGAGGGTGAGTAATGATCGTTGCTTCCTTTCTTCCCAACTATTTACTAACCTTTGCGTCTTTCGATAGGCTACGTGGATCCCGAATCAGATGGCGGCTTGGAAGATAATCTCGCGGCTCGCGGCTATCGTTCGCTACTAATGAACGACGACTATGACTCTGAAGAAGAGGATTAATGCCGAATTCTCGATATGCATAACGGAGTTTCGTGCCATATACCTAACTGCGATGACAGCTTCATGGAACTTTGGAAGAAATTATTGTTTGTTTTTGTTTTTGGCGGATTTTTCCTTGGATGGAGTTGGTTTCTTTAACCCCTTTGAATAGGCAGGAAAAGCTGATATTCTATATCCTATCGTATGAAGAAGGAATATGTAAATAGCAAATATCTGGCAATATAAAGCATTTCTCGAGCAATAGAGAAGAGATTCGTTGACATTATCGTCCTTGTGATTTATTTTATCTTTGTGGCTGCTTTGCTACCTAGGTAGATAGGTAAGTGTGTAAATTTCAATATAAACGTATGTCAACTCGAGTGCTCGTTTCATCGTAACCATCCCATTGATCTGCTGCCTACCTAGGTAGCAGTACTGAAAACGGATTATTTCTTGAGCATTATCAGACATAAATCATCACCTCCAAGTATCATCAACAGTCGCAGTCAACCCCTGACAACCCGTCGGCACCGTGTAACTTCTGTTCGGATCACTCTCCCACTTAACAGTGCCATCACTGTTCACAATAATAAACTTATACTGAAACGACTCTCCAGCAGGAAGATTCACCGTAGCCGTCCACAACGGATCAGAAGAGGTATATTGAGCCGCCGACAACAGGACTGCGCTAGATGTGCTCCAAGAGCCGAGTTGACTGATGGAACCGGTGAGATAGACTTCCTGGCCGTATGTGGTGGTCACTACTTCTTCGAATGTGACTGCAACAGTTGACGCGGCTGTGCAGCCTGAACTAACACTGTTACATAACGAGCTGCCGGACACGGAAGACCAGGGCAAGAATGCCCTCGGTGAACCAGACGCCATGGGCACGGCGATTGTGCCGCTGGAGCTAACAGTGACGTTTGTGCAGGTGTATAGTTCCGTGACTACAGTACCGGATGTGTACCCGCTGCCGCTGAGGGTGAGGGTGTAGGAGCTACCGCTTGCGCCGAGGTTGGAGAGCACGGTGACTAGTTGGAGGCCTGTTGTACCCTTGCGCATGGCGATGGTGTTGGAGTCTTGGTAGATGGGGTAATTCTATTTTCTGTCAGTCAATATTGCAAGCGTGTTTGTAGGCGAGCGTGGATCCCACCTGATACGTCAAGTAAGCCGAGTCCTTGGCCATGGCCAACGAACGGATGGCGTTTGAAGTTTTTGTATGCGTATACAACTGTGCAGTGGTCGAGTAAGACGATGTCCAAAGAGCTTCACGGTTGAGAGGAATGTTTCCTCCGCTATAATGCTGTTCCTGTCCGTAATACAAGATCGGGATGCCGTCTGTCAAGAAGATGAAGGAGATGACGTTCTTAGCTTCGGAGTAGTCACTTGTGTAGCTGGTTGGCATTATATGTCAGATGGGATTCCAGCAATCTTTGGGCTGAGGAGGATGGGTGACTTACTATGCAAATCGCGGATTGTCGTGGTTCTCAATAAAGTTTCCGAGAAGAGATGTGTCGGCGCAGTCGGATTTGACGGTATTGATCATGTTGTACAGATTGCTGATGCTGCCGCTGGAGGACTCAAATGCGTAGAGCAATTGCCAGTAACTATACATTACACACCGTTAGTAACCCTCAATAACAGTGACCGAGAGTGTGGATGCAGCTTACATTGGATAATTCAAAATGCCACTCAGAACGCTCTGATACGGGCATACAACTGCTGGGTCGCCATAATCCAGTTCCCCAATACAGTAAACGCCGGCTGCTTCTTCGAAACCAGTGAAGAAGTCCTGCTGGATATGCATTGCGGAGTCGATTCGAAGTCCATCGACTGTCAAGTAGTCAGTATAGATACGTAGAGATACTTGGAAGCAATTCGGAAGAAACATACTGGAATAATTGGCCACAAAGGACTTGACCCACGAATTCCAGGTATCCTTCACATAGGTCTGAGTAGTGTCGAGATCCGGTAGAGAGACAATGGTGTCTCCTTCCCAGCAGTCGTTCCAATTAGTCGCGTTGTATGTGTTGTAGTTTATCAAACAGTAAGAATGGTAGTAACTTTGCGATGGGAAAGGATTGAAAATGCTGTAGTCGACGCTGGTGCCTGCTCCATCGTATGCCTATATATCTTTTAGTCAGACTGTTGGTCTAGAGTACTGATGGAAGGTATGGCGTACCATGTTGTTCACCACGATATCAACCATGAGGTACATTCCTCGCGCGTGCAGCGCTTCGGAAAGTTTGATTAAGTCTGAAGATGCACCATAGTGAGAGTTCGTCGCGTAACTGCCATAGACTCAAAGTCAGGTCGGACTCAACGGGGAGGAATCTCGGGTTATATTACGCATTCTGCTGCCAATAACCATGATAAGCTTCGCCATCGGAGGTGGAGCCTTCGAAGTTTTCGGTTACGGGTGTTATCCATATGGCTGTGAAGCCCATGCCCTGGATGTAATCCAACTGTGGAAAGAAAGTCAATCACTAGCCCTGGACCAATTCTAGTATGTCTGTGCACAACATACATGGTTGATCACCCCCTGCCAGCTACCACCGCAGTATAACTATTAATCGAGTCAGTATTAGGGCTATTGGTAGTCAACGGATTGGGTGTCGTCTCAACTCACCCCATCAGCAACATCACATGAAGCCGTAGTAGAGTTGCTTGTCAACCCAAAACGATCCGTGAGCAAGAAATAAATTGATTGACTACGCCATTCATCCGCAGTCAATCCTAGTGCTATACTTGCAAAAGTGCTCCACACAAGAGAAACGTTGCGCAACTTCATTTTGGCGGTCAACTGATGCCGAATGAATGCTCGAACTAAACAACTGATTGCTCCCTGACAAAAAGCACATATTGAAGGATTATTCTCGGCCTTTATATACTTGAAGAAGTATAAAGAAGCCCAAATGCCGGCTGTTCTTTTAGGATTAGTTCCTCCGCAACCTGCCGTAGTAATGTAGAGATGCTGCCGGCAGAAGAAAAACCCTAATGCCGGCAAGTTTCATTTA
The DNA here is from genome assembly GCA_022814505.1 of Talaromyces liani. Taxonomy (NCBI): domain Eukaryota; kingdom Fungi; phylum Ascomycota; class Eurotiomycetes; order Eurotiales; family Trichocomaceae; genus Talaromyces; species Talaromyces liani. The sequence goes on from JAKLNL010000020.1 coordinate 296,968, forward strand.
CCAGGGACTTCTCCCACCGGTCAGTTGACTTTTTTCCAGTGACTGCTTTTAGTGCCTACCCAGCTAGCTCATAATAGAGTAACTTATTCCTTTGCCCAATCCTATTCCGTAGAGAACGTTTCATTGCCGAAACGCTAACCCCGCGCTACGCACTTGTATGCAGATGATACAGCCAACTCTACCATTGATCAAGCAACGTGGCGTCAAGCCTAATTGACCTTTACTCCTGGCTATTAAATGAGGTTGAGTACGCCCAACTTTGTATACACATTGTGTGACTGAATCTTGTTCGATTTGTTTCCGAGCAGTCTGTTCGTGTCGATTGGATGAAGCGGACACATGCTCTATTGTTAGGAAAAGAGTTTTTCCGGTGATTTTGAAGATCTTCACGAGTTGAATAATTACACAAATGAAGTTAATATATTAGGGTTCTCATTCCAGTCGAAAGAGTACGTACACACCCCGATTGTTAGAACTTGACAAACGTATGTCTGGGCAGAAGCCTTTCTTCAATCTCCGTATAGTAGGTACACGGACAAAACCCAAGTATAACAGACCCTGTTATTCATTCTTGCTACCCAAATACCATCACATTTCCAGTGGACACGAAATGCCGGCTCTGAAATGCGGATTATTCTTCTACTTACGTATTTTGCTGACCACCTTGTCCAATGTCCACTGACCTAGTGATGAAGCTATCCACGGAAAAGGGTTACATTCAATGAACGCCTCATTTTTAGACGCCTTTCATAGTCCGTCTTCTCTATACCTAGGCATAGTAGGCAAGCCTAAAACAAGCAGGTTCATAGGTAAAAACCCCAAAGTCAAATCTCCGCACGCGGGCAATTACCGGACCTGGACCATGCCATATCTGGTATGTAGGTAAATCTACGTACGCCACGCCGCATTGAAAAATTTATAATTCGGTAGTTACGTATCTAGCTTTCTGAGGTCTAGTATAGACCTCGATTTTTGTATTGCGAAATATGCAGTAATCATAGATAAAATCGTGATATACCGTCATCAGTGAGAGACCGTCGTTGTGATGTTTTCCTAATTTAGATGTGTGCCGCGGCGATAGCCTGTTTAGCTTTGAACGACCAAGCAGAAGAATGGATATGGGAAACGGAGTCAAGATGGGCGTACATACACTTTTCCGGTAACTCTCCGTTCACAGTATATGTCAGGAGTAATACTTGTCCTTCAAACGGTCAAACTGCTTGATCAGAATATCGGTATCTCGAGAAGGTCAGTGAAATCTTAATAGAAAGCAAAACCGGTCTCATTGCGGTATTTGACTCCAACTACATGCCAAAGCTGGGTGTTCCTCGATTGTTGATATGAACAATTGCATTACGTCAATTCATGTCCTTTTGATGGATGACGACTCAGAGGTATCTTGTCTTAGGGTTAGGGCTAGGGCAGGCTCAGATTAAGCAATTGACTTTGGATGGATTCTTTGTGAGAAGACGGCAGAATGCAGATTCAGGAAGTCAAAGAAGAGAAAGAAAAGCCGATATTCATGGGAGTTAGACTCAGGGCAGATCACCTTTCAAGCCTCATCTAGTTCTTATGTTGATGACTTTGGGCACAAACATCACACGGATCAGAGCTGAGGAAGCATACACTATAGATAAATCTCTTAATGATGCTACCTAGGTTGACAATGAAGTGACTTTGACAACGGATGGGCAAGAGACTCTAGCCATAAAATTGACATATACCTAGGTAGCCATCATCAATTGATGGAAGAACATTGAACTGACATTGTAGGGTTCCGCATGGTCAAACCCTAACCGAGAGCAGGCAGTATGCCATATCCCCATACCAACATGAAGAAGAATACGCGCCAACACATGTTGGGCCACAATAAATTTAACAAATATTCGAAGTGACGCAGAAAAAAAACGTATATGAACTCCAAATAACTACCATTTTGCTTCGAACTCCAACAAGTACGTACTAGCTAAAAGAATCGCTTCTATATATATGATCAAAATCCTCGTGCACCCCGACCAGGACAGGTCAAGATAAGTCCAACCTAGCCAACAATAAAGCCTCCAGCTGACCGAGAGATAAGAAATAACTCGATTAAAGAAGAAGAAGACAAGAAAAGAGAAGAAGACAAGAGGAAAAGAGATGAATGGAGGGGCAAAACAAATGTCCCAAACGGGAAAAGTGCGGGGTGGAGACGCGTGTGATGATCTTATTGGCTGGGAGAGCTTTGTCAGAGCCACGCTAGGCCAAATCAAGTATAATAGCTGGTGGGACAATCGCAAAAAAATTTAAGTCGTTTACTTTTTTTTTTTCCCTCCTCCTCCTTTCCAATAAGTGAAAAATCAAAACACGCACATTTCTTTTTTCCCCTTTTCTGTGTTTTATTCTGTATTCCTACTGCTCTCAGGGGGCTTTGAGGAGACTGCAGAAATTGTTTGTGTTTCTCGAAAGCCTTGCCAGCAAGTTTTCTCGCTTGTGACCCCGCATCTTGCAAGTTTTCCTTTCTTTTTTTGAAAACTTCAACACGACTTTCGCGTCAAGAAGAGGGGACAGAACCAATAAAGGAGAAAAGGATATAACATATATAAGCTGCCCGCCATGGATCAACAACGATTGTTGCAGCAGCTGCAAATTATCCTAAACCGTGAGGATATCTTCTGGCTTCTATTTATCCGTTCGTGCGAGACTAACCACCACGCGATACAGCGTCCACCGGGGACTTGAAAGAAGCCACTGGCGTCCTTCAAAAAGAGTACTACAACAAACCCGAATCATTCCTCTTCCTTCTTCAGCTAGCCACCTCCCATGACAGTGATGACCTTCGCCAGTTGGCTGCCGTCGAGGCCCGCGGTCTTGTAAGCAAATTCTGGCTCAAGGTTCCTGCAGATCAAAAACCCCAGATTCGGGAACAGTTGCTACGTGGTACCATGAGCAGCAACTCCGAACTTGTCCGTCACGCTATCGCCCGTATCGTTTCTTCCGTAGCCAAGATCGATCTCCAGGACGGCGAGTGGGCCGATTTGCCCAACTTCTTGCTCCAGGCTGCCCAGAGCGGAAACAAAGACGAGAGAGCTATTGGTGTCTATATTTTCTTTACCATTCTCGAGTCTCTGGGAGAAGGATTCGAAGATAAGTTCCAGGACTTGTTCACTCTTTTCAGCAAGACTATCCGTGACCCCGAGAGCGCCGAAGTCCGTATCAACACTCTTTTGGCTTTGAGCAAGCTGGCCATACACCTCGACTCGGATGAGGACCCTGCCCCAGTCAAGGCATTCCAGCAGGTCTTCCCCGACATGGTCCGAGTTCTTAAGGACGCTATTGATACTACCGACGAGGACCGTATCATGCAGGCCTTTGAGGTCTTCCAGACCTTGCTCGGATGTGATCCCGCTTTGATGAACGTCCATATCAAGGATTTGATTACCTTCATGAACGAAGTTTCTGCAAACACACAGCTCGCTGAGGATACCCGTACACAGTCCATCAGCTTTTTGATGCAGTGCGTCAAATACCGCAAGCTCAAAGTTCAGGGTCTGCGTGTCGGTGAACAGCTCACCCGCACCGCTCTTCACATTGTAACAGAGCTTGATGATGATGACGATGAGGATGAGATCACTCCTGCTCGCTCCGCCCTTGGTCTCCTCGACATGCTTGCCCAGAGCTTGCCTCCAAGCCAAGTTGTTGTTCCTCTCCTCCAAGCTCTTGGCCAATACTTCAACAGTGAAAATCCCGACTATCGTCGTGCCGGTATCCTGGCTTTGGGTATGTGCGTTGAAGGTGCACCAGACTTTATCAGTAGCCAGTTTCATGAGATCTTCCCGATTGTTCTTCACCTTCTTAGCGACAAGGAACCCAAGGTCCGCCAGGCCACTTTGCATGGCGTTGCCCGCCTTGCCGATGATCTTGCTGAGGACGTTGGCAAGGAACATGCCAAGCTTATGCCTCTTTTGGTCCAGAACCTCGCAAGTGCTATGGAGAGCTACAAAGGTGAGGAGAGTGGCCCTACAGTCAACATCATGAAAGCTGCTGTCAGCTCCATCGATTGTGTCGTTGACGGCCTCGACGCGAAGGATGTCATTCCATACCAGGATGAGCTTGTTCCTCTCTTGCACAAGCTTTTCCAACACCCCGACTTCAAGATCAAGGGTCTCACTGCTAGCGCAATCGGATCCCTTGCGTCTTCTGCCGGCGAAGCTTTCCTCCCGTACTTTGAAAAGTCCATGCACCTCATGCAGGAGTATGCTACCAAGAAGGAAAGCGAAGATGAGCTTGACCTCCGTGCTAGCATCATTGATGCCATGGGTGAGATGTCCGCTGCTGCTGGTCCTCAACACTACCAACCTTACGTCGAGCCTCTCATGCGTGCTAGCGAAGAAGCCCTGCACCTCGACCACTCTCGCCTCAAGGAAAGCACGTACATGCTCTGGGGCTCCATTTCCAAGGTTTACGGAGAGGACTTCAAGCCTTTCCTCGGCGGTGTCTTCCAAGGCTTGAGCGCCTGTATCGAACAGGAGGAAGCCGATCTCGAGGTTGAGCTTGGCGATGCTGCCAAGGACCTCGTTGGTCAGGAAGTCACCATTGGTGGCCGCAAGGTCAAGGTCGCCGAAACCTCTGATGACGAGGATGGTGATATTGAGGATATTGACCTCGATGACGAGGATGATTGGGAGGATTTCACTACCGTCACACCCTTGGCTCTCGAGAAGGAGATTGCCGTCGAGGTCATTGGTGACTTGATCAGCCACACCAAGGGTGCTTATCTGCCCTACTTTGAGAAGACCATTGAGTTGGTTCTTCCTCTCACTGAACACCCTTATGAGGGCGTTCGCAAGAGCACTATCAGCACCTTGCACCGTGCCTATGCTACCTTGTTCGCTTTGGCTGAGGAGAACGGCCAGATGCCCAAGTGGCAGGCTGGTCTTCCCCTCAAGGTGCAGCTTCCCCTCGAGGTTCAGAAGTTCGCTGAGATTTTGATGACCGCCACCATCAAGTTGTGGGGTGAAGAAAGTGACCCGTACGTATACCTTTTTCTTTGGTTCTTATTCCTATTGTTTTACACTAGGCTGGCTCAAGGGTCGGTCTTACATGATGACAGCATCGTTACCCAGCTCACTCAGACATGCTATAAGCATGATTGATGCTAACAACGTATTCCAACGTAACCTGATTTGTTACATCATCTACGTGATCACTCGCATAAAAGCATCTTGATATATGCTAATCAGATTCGAATTTAGGGCCACTGTTGGCGATCTCTGCGGCAACCTTGCCGAAAACCTTCGTTACACCGGTCCTGCACTTGTCGCTGACGAGAGTGTCTTGACCAACGTTGTCCAACAGGTGACTGATCTCATTACCAAGAAGCACCCCTGTCAGCAGGAATTTGCTGAAGACGAAGAGCTCCAAGAGGCTGGAGACGAGACCTCTGAGTTTGACTGGATTGTTATTGACCGTGCCCTTGATGTCGTTTCCGGACTTGCCGCAGCACTCGGCCCGGACTTCCCTCAGCTCTGGAAGATCTTCGAGAAGAGCATTCTCCGATTCGTCAGCAGCTCTGAGAACATCGAGCGCGCTACTGCCGTTGGCACCCTTGCTGAGGTCATCACTGGCATGAAGGATGCGGTCACTCCTTTGACTGGTCGTTTCTTGCCTCTCCTCTTGAAGCGTCTTGATGATGAAGACCCTCAGACTAAGTCTAACGCTGCCTACGCTACTGGGCGTTTGATCGAGGCCACAAACGATGCATCGATCGTCTCTCAGTTCCCCACTATCCTTCAGAAGCTTGAGCCTTGCCTCCAGCAGCAGGTGTCTCGTCTCCCAGATAACGCCACTGGTTGCTTGTCTCGTATGATCCTGAAGCAGCACGATAAGGTTCCTATTGCCGACGTGCTCCCTGCCATTGTCAGCATTCTTCCCTTGAAGAACGACTATGAGGAGAACGAGCCTCTGTACAAGATGATTGCACAGCTCTGTAAGTTACATGTCATAGTACCACTCCATTTTTGACATTTGCTAATACGTTATAGACAAATGGGAGGACCCCACCGTGCGCCAGCTCACTCCTCAGCTTCTTCTCGTCTTCCAGGCTGTCCTCTCCGATGACGACCAATTGGAAGATGACCGCCGCAAGGAGGTGATGGAACTCGTCTCATGGCTCAACAAATAATTGATGAGTTTGCACTCGATCCTTTATGGCCATAGCCAGGACCACCAACGAAAAAAAAAACCCCAAAAATCACACCTTGATGACGAATTGTAATGACGGATAGATGTAATGATCACCAGAAGACGGAAAGAAAGAATCAAATATCAGAGATACCCCGGGAATTTTGATGACGAGCGAAATGATTACAAAAGTTGGAAGCGAAGGAAGAAAAGAAATATGGTCTCAACTGGCTATAATTGAACTTGAATGACTCAAAAATGGAACTCGGAGGACATATCATTTCAGTTGGGCGAGTGGATTATGTTGCGTTTTATATGTGTGTGTTTTCTTTTTCTTTTGTCGATACATAAATAGCCTTTCCTCTACCTATACTTGCATCTCGTTCAATCTAGTATTGAGATCAGATAGTACATAGACAGTTATGCAAATTTTTGAACGTAGCTTTGGATCTGCCTTTACCTGCGTAGGTATCTGTAACTCCAATGTAAATTGCTTGTCCTGATGTTTAGGTTCCCCTCATGATTCTGCTATCAGCGAGTAACAATGATATCGATTAAAGCCCATTTTACGAGCGATTGACTGATGCGAGCACCCCTCCTCTTTAATCGCATCTATATACATACCAACAATACGGTCTACTAAATATCGATATCCGTATATCCGGGCTTCCTTACTCAAGTTCTCGATGATAATGGGTCTTGACTTAGAGCAGCCAGAAGATGTTGCGTACGTAGATTCTTGGTCTGGAGGAAATCATTAGCTTATCTCCATACCTAGGCAATGTTGTCCGAACTCATAGATCGATCGAGCTACTAGATTAAGCGACTCAGAGGCTTGAAGGTTCGATAGTTATGGAAACTATAGCCACATTGACTTGAGTACTTAGAGAGAAAAGCGCTAAACAGTTGATCGTGCATGTCTACGTAGAGGTTGACAAATGACTTACCGACCAATAATTCAAATCATGGAGTACGAGGTTTGGTTCTCTAAAGCACGTCTCCTGTACTCTTCCCGAGAGATAGTACCTATGTTTGATAAGTATTCTTAGACACTTCCACAGTCATCTCATCATCTGTATGTTCAACAACGTCTGTGCCTCAGGGATTGTGCCATTATACGGGCATTGCTGTCAAAATGTTACGACGCCACCATAGGTGGGGTAGAAATCACCAGACAGAAGATTTTGATTCATATTCAAGCATATACCCCGCCAAATCTTCTAGAACAGGAAAGCAATGGCGACATCGTTCGAGACTCTCCCAGTAATAGATTTTCAGGCTCTGGAAAACGAGTCAACAAAGGCGGAAGCCCTCGAAAAGCTGAAACACGCACTTTTTAACGTTGGCTTTTTGTATCTCGCTAATACAGGGCTAGAAGCAAGTTGCCCTTTCCATTCCAGATCTGATGCCAGGCTCTAAAGCTAACTGCTTGGACGTAGTCACTTATCGAGGAAACACATAAAGCGCTATCGGAGATATTTGACTTGCCTGAAAGTGTCAAGCAAAGATGTAATATGCTCAATTCCCCTTCGTTCTTGGGGTATACTAGTCTAGGTGCCGAGACCACGGCAAGAAAGACAGATCTGAGAGAGGTATAATACCACGCACCATTTTGAGAAGAGTGGCTACTGACAATTTGCATAAAGCAATTCGATTTTGGAAGTCCGGTAACACCGGTATGGAAGGAAGGTGATCTGTCCTGGCAGCGCCTCGAGGGACCTTCGCAGGTTTGTGATTGATTCATACCCTTCCAATAGTTGAAGGTTTCCTATTCACATTCTTATAGTATCCAAACAAAGGAGTTGAAGAGCTCGTCACACGATACACTTCCGAGTTATCGACACTCTCAGGAGTATTTCTCCGAGCCGTAGCAGAGTGCCTCTCCTTACCTCCAAACACATTTGAGACTTTTCTAGGCAACATGCACCGGCTTAAATTTGTCAAATATCCGCGATCCGAGCCTGGATCTCAAGGCGTGGGTCCACATAAAGACTCCACGGGGCTTTTTACTTTTCTTTCTCAGGATCAAGTTGGGGGCCTGGAAGTTCTGAACAAATCAGGGCAATGGATTAGTGCGCCTTACATTGAGGGTACCTTTGTCGTCAATGTGCAGCAGGGATTTGAGGCTATCACTGGGGGGCTGTGTCCCGCTACGACTCATCGGGTTATTGTAAGTTTATCTTGTCCATTCGTCTTGTATGGATATAATCTCTACTCGGAATGTGCTCGGAACCCACCGCGGAACGCTGAGCTTCTCCAACGAAACGTCAAATCTGGATAGAAAACGAAGGCTGACTGGTACAAGGCGCCTACGACATCCACTCGTTACAGCATCCCGTTCTTCCAAGCCGTTAGGCTAGATCTCACATTGGAGTTCCTGAAGGAAGCAGCCGTGGACATTGTCCGACGCATTCCTGCACAGAAAGTGACAAACATTGAAAGTGTTACCATTCCCAGCGAGTTTCTGTCACCTTTATTCTCATGCGTGAGTTACGAGCTTGAACGTTTCTGATGTGTACTAATTGAAGTGTGTAGTTCGGTGAAGCTCAATTGAGAAACCGTATAATCAGTCATCCGGATGTTGGCCGGAGATGGTATCCAGAGCTATACGAGAAGTACTCACGACAGAGTCTGAGCTAAAAAAGGAGCAGAGTCAAGGCAAAGGCTCTAGAATTACGAATGAGAAATGTCAAGGAGAAATAATACCTAGGTAGATTCTTTAGCTTAAAAACGTAGTAAGAGGTCAATCAGGCCCCAGCCAGATCCCAGCGATTCACGGAATTAAACTCCCAGCAATCTACATGATGATTTAGTGCCGATTCACTTTTGTATTATCGACCAGGCTGTGGCTAATATGTGCTGATGGAGTAATTCGGACCATTTATCTGTCACTGTAAAATACTGTTTGTTTCAATGGTTTCCGCGTGGAAACTATCGATCCTTAAAATGGATTAATTACATGTGACACTTTGATGTTAGTTTATTACGCTACCATACACGACGTGCGACGTCAGATATGCTAACTATAAAGTGTGAAAGTATCTATCATTCAAGAATGAAGTCCCTATGATCGGGATGCACATGGGTGTTAGTTACCGCTCTACTATCACGTTAGCCGTGCAGCAGGTTGTTGATTTTCATCGCATCAAGTCCGTCAATAATTTCAAAATCTAACGACTTCACTTCGCCATTTCCGAGCCATCCTAGCAACTCCCTCCAGAACTTGGCAGCCAGCTCTTGGTGCAGGTCGCTTACTCCAAGAATTTGATTTTTCTTGAAGCCAGCAGTCTTTGTAGCTGCAATTGCAGGATCAGCCTCCTCACGCACTAATGTGGCCAAAGATCCTTTCTTCATCGTCGACAGAAGCGAGAGCGCCAGCCGGTGGCTGACACCGCCAGAGTAAGCACCATTGACCGTGTCAAAGGCGTACAACAATTTATCGCCAACCAACGCACGGATCTGATTCTCCACATCTGGTGCTTCCCGATCTATGATATGAGTAGCACCAAAGTCGCGGAGTGATTGATCCCTATCAGTGCGGACCTTGGCTGTTGCAATATTCTTCCCAAGCCTGCAAGACGAGAGCGCTGAAGGGTAAATTTCTCACAATTCGAGCCGCCTCCAATGATGACAATCTTAGGGTTAAATAATTATTTTGAACTAAGATAGATAATTTCTAAAATGGTAGAAGATGAAAAAGGGAATAGACAATGGATCATTCTGCGATGAATGGCATTCTCGGGAGCAAGCGCTCAGAGGTTAGGGCTAGGGCTAGGGCTAGGGCTACATCGATCGGACTAAGCCTCGATTTCTGCATGACGTCATACAGCCGCCCAACTGGATTGTTTACTTCTTTATTCGAGCCTGGGATTTCTCTTCAATCTATCTTCAATATTTCTTGCGGGGATAGTCAATCGGTTAAATCATCTAAAACGGATGCTTTGAAGTTCTTTAAGTGAATAACACGACGATCTGACATTACGAAAGGTAGGCGCACGAAGTGAGTGGGAGAAAATACTCGTGACCTGCAGCTGACTGGACGACACAGTCTTTCAGACTAGAACGAGTTTTCTTTCGATATCGATCATCAAATCAATATAAACCAGATTTCGTCACAATGGGCACCCCAAAGCTCGGACTTCCTGTGAACAGCACCCTCCCGACATCCTCGTCGTCATCGTCAACTTCAATCAAGGGCGGAGTGAAGGGCATCAAGAAGCCATGCTTTGGCTGTGATTGTGGTGATACAGAATGTGACTGTTGTATACTTCCCTGCAGCGTGATGTGAGGAGGGTCTCGGGACAATTTCTAAATATTGTATCACACTACGATATATGATGGTGGTAAGCCACGTGAACACGAGACTATTCGGAGGTCGACGTTCCCTTCATTATATGAAGAGGACCACTGGCAACTTACGGACGGACTATTTCTCTTACGAGCATAATGATTTCAAGAATGATTAATGGTTTATCTAGTCGGCAGCTCATTCCGTAGCTCGTTAATTAGTCAAAGGATGTTAAGCGCACCCTTGGCCGTGATGGTATACTGACAACAACCCTTATAATCCCCAGCCGACATTTTCGACTCTATGTTCAATATGTCAATTGTCATTCTCAAGTAAATCTGCCCTACATCCTGGGTTCATGACACAGTATATAGATGGCACATCGCAGAGGCTTTTGCTGCCAACGGAATGCTTACAGCTGGTAGAGACTTGCAATTGGACGTTGCAAGAACTTGGTTGAGCGAGCTTCTGTACCCATGAGCTGTGACCCCGCGAATAAAAGTAGCTCTCCCATAATTTCGCAGTATATGAGGACTACGAGCTTTAATGACGTTCATTCTGAGCATTGTTTTGTGTATGTTTGGGACATCTCAGAATCGAAAACTTTAAGAATAAAAACGGGCGGATTCATCTTTATTCTACAACCTCCAGCACGGATACCCTTTTCCCCTCAACCCACTGAGGCATTTTTCTTTTTTTTTGATTTGCCTTTATTACCTCTCAATTTTCAGAAAACAATGAGCATGGCAATCAGTATCAATATTCTTTTGCTATTGGTCGTATCACGCTGCTACCTTTCGATATCGAGATCGTCCGAGTGTTGGACAGGACTAAACCCGAGCAATTAGATCTTGAGTCAATCCGAATCGTAATCCAAATAGGCTACTTTATCTATATTTCGTCAGGTACATGCAGGGATCACCATGTCTGATTCTCGTGGCACTGCCTAGACATGGTACATGGCAACGGGCCGTGCGGGAATCTTGCATGAACGGTGGAGGCAGAGAAATCTTATTTCGACGAATAGGGCCCCATACGCGCATGTTTGAGCTCATATCTTCATCGCCTCTGAGCGCATTGTACGCAAGTCCCGCATTTCAGCCAGCCCATATGAGTGTGAAGTGAAAGATAGTCAGAAAGTGGCTGGCGCTTGCTCTGTTGCTTGACTTATCCTACTTGTTGTTGTGGTAATACCGAAAGCTATTCGACAATCTCTCGAAACCATAATCATGCTAGAAATGAAGATCGTGAGGGGTGCCAGGTCATCTTGCAGAACGTAGGTTACTGTGAGAAGAGGGGTGGTATCGTTCTGCTTTCGTTTGTTATTAGGAGAAATAGTATTATTCCCTATGCTCACTATGAAGGGTTGACTCCTCACATCAGGTATAAAGACGAGACTCATCGTCACCATTCTGATTCTAAAATTTGTGTTTTTATTCTTCATCTATACAGAGGAAAGCTAGTCAACACTATCACCTTCGCTGAAATCAACCATGACAAGTTCAACTCCAGGACCGGACACTTTGGGTGCTCTAATCACTAAGAACACTGCGACTATTGCCTCGTTTAAAAAAGGTAAGACTTCAATTTGTAATTTGCTGTAGACAATCCGAACTAAGAAGGTACAGATCTGCAGGCCAAAACTCATGCCTCCAAGCACGGATGGCTTGCTTACCTTGGAATGGCCCCAGTATGCCTGGAGCTTCTGGCATTGTGCACGTTGAGCCACGTGAGACGATGGCCGCGGCATTGTGTTGATGTCCAACAAGAAATATGAATATCTCACATGCAAGGGGTATGAAGCTTCGTAACTGTAATTACCAGGATAAAATTGCTAACAAGTCATGGCTACTTGAAAAGACATCTTCATCTTTCGAATTCCAGGTTGCTTGCGCGAAGTGGCCAATCGAGACAGCACGGAACAAGCATATGGAAGAGATCCGAAGCACTTTCCAGGCTGTCAAGGATACGGTAAGCATGAAGAATGGCATGATCTCATTTCAAGAGTGGATGCCTACTTATCAAAAATCAGGTTACCATGATTGTCAAAGGACTATTGCGAGGGAACCTCCAACTTAGTCGACAGCTCGAGATGATTGATGCAGCAGAGGCTTCCAAGGTTGCATGAATGCCGCCGCTAGGATGGACGAGGAACTTGAAGTCCGGAACAAATACGTCATGGAGCTGCACGAGGCATGTGATGTCACAGATCAAGGGACTAAGAGTAAATATGAAATTGCTCTGAGTGATAAAAAGGCTCGTAAGGTCGAGCAAGACCTTTTGAATCAGAGCGTTGCCGAGCAGAGGGTCAAGGAGCGCGAAGAACAGGTCCAAGAGATGAAGGTCTTAGTCAAGGAGGAACTGAAAAATTATCCAATAGGGTACGTCCCCGTATAGGAAGAAATGGTAATGTTGTGTCAAGCTGATTAGGCTTACTATTCAGGAACTAATTGATGGTAATGGACCTTGTCCAGACACTTGGTAACGCCGCTGCTTGCGCTAGCAACATTCTTGCCGGTGCAGCAGCAAGCCGCATCGGCGTCAACTGGTGGTGCTGCTTTAATATAAACACAAAGGATGCAAGCTTTTCAAGTGGTGGAGATAAAGGGGGCGATGAAGAGGAAGCGGCGGATGAAGTGGCTTCCTCCAAAGTGTCTTCGGCACGAGAAATGTACAAGTCCAGTCTTGCCAGTGTCGATGCTGCCAGGACTCAGCTGCTCCCATTCCAGGGCCATTTGAACTACATCAAGGCGGATCTTGACAGTATGAAGTAGGACAAGCTGACCCTAGTAAGTTCGATTTCACTTTGAGAATTTAAATCTTGCGTCTTTTCGTACGTTTCAAAGTTAACATAATCATCATCACAGGAAGCTGTCAAAGTTTGTCTGCAAAATTGCTTGACCTTGTTGGTGAAGCTGAAAGACTGCATTCTGCAGCTCAGGCTCTTCTTTACCAAGCTCTCTGTGCAAATCAAAACGCTGGTCTCGAGCAACGTTGTCCCATTCAGGGGTACAGTTCAAGATGCTATATCCTCCCCAAACGCTTTAATAGACCGCATGATTCAACAGCCCTATACAGTAGCCATCTGGGCGGGTTTCGATCAATTCAAGGAAATTGCCGAATTTTACAAGAGTGTTCACGACCCTTATATCATGAACGGAATCAATTTGGTCAACAAAATGACTTCTCAAAACAACGTTGTTACCGGGTGTAAGGAGATCAAGACATACTCTGAAGCAAGCCAAGATGCAGTTAAAAGTCTGATCAATGTGGTAAGTCTATCAGGAGATTCCCCCTAATCAAAGACCAAACTAACAGCCTTCTAGGAAACAGAGAGATTCAAGAATAGGATTGAGAAAACATACCAGGAGATTATAGAACTCGAAAAAGCGGCTATCCCGGTGACAGAAGACGAGCATAATCTCATTGGCAGCGCAGTCCAAAATGCCGAAAGTGTAATTAAAGAGCGGCTCGACGCCAAGTCGGGGCCTATTCAGTACCTATTACAGCCCCGTGTAAAGCGAGATGGGGAGTCAGACAAGCTAGTAAGTAGACTCAATCGCAATATCAGATACAAGAACTCGCACAAGCTAACAGGCACATAGTCCGATGCGCTCAACCCCCAGACGTTGCAGCAGCAAGCCGACGACACGGCAGACGAAGCATTCTTTGAACATAACGATGATGAGTATCTAGGACTAGACGATTGATTACTTTCCAAGCGACATCACAGCGCGGAGGATCGATTGAAAGAATCGGTGGTTCTTCCTGAAGCCTCGAACGTCGTATATCCGAGAATTCTATCTGCACCTGATTAAGTAGCGTACATTGTCTTCCTTATGGATGAACTATTGGGAGTCGTAGCTGCATGACCACTTTATAGCCCTATAATTTCAAATTTCTTCAACGCTCCGAATTGTATAAGCACTGATTTCAAATAATGATGTGGATAATTGCTTTACAAGAGTTAGGCCGGTGTGGGATGGAAATATTTCCAGAATAAGACAAATACGCCATCCGCACATCTGCTCTCGAATGTATTTCCAATCATGAACATACTGTTTCAATGTTGCTGCTCAGAGAAGTTTGTTCTTATAAATTGGTTAGGGTTTTCAGCGGCTTTCGGCGTTATCCCACACGGAAGTAGTGGATCTGATGATAAATATTGTATAGTACATCTCAACCTTGGGTTCTTTTCAAGCAGTCTTTACGTAATAATTATGTGAAAATCGAAGGTGGAAACAAAAGAAAAGACACGACGGTCGAATGATAATTGGTAAGCAAATGGTCATCAAAGTTCAGCTCACGGAACATTGCACAAGACAACGAGGCGAGCATCCATCCCACCCGGTAACTCAACAAGACAGAAACTTGCACTCTAATCTTCGAAATCATAGCTTAGCAACCAGGATCATAATGATTCAAAATAGAGGATTAACGTTATGACAAGACTATAAATATGAGCGTTGGGGATCATTTTGATGTGGATATTGATCCTAACAATCATTTTCTGCTTCTGTTCATAAGCCATACTCTACTCAATATATCATCTCTTGCCGAGCTTCGGATCTAGAAATTTGCAAGAACATACACTGAATTAAAAATGGCAACAGCGAAGACCGTCAGGCAGTGGACCATCAACGGAGAGAAAAAAGGGTTCGACGAGCTCAAGTTGGACATTGAAGCTTTCCCGGAATGTGGTGAAAATGAAGTACTGGTTAAACTTGGTGCGGCATCATTGAATTATCGTGATCTCGTGATTCCAAAGGTAGGTCCAACTGCGCAAAAAGTGCTACTATATGAAGGGAAGTTGACCCACTCCATGCTTAGGGCTACTATCCCTTCCCACTTAACCTCCCAGTAGTAGCATGCTCCGACGGTGCAGGTGAAGTCGTCGAAATCGGATCCAAAGTGACACGGTGGAAGAAAGGTGATCAAGTCGTGACACTGTTCAACCAGGGCCATCAGTATGGACCAATGACTGCTGCTGCCGCTTCAACAGGTCTTGGAGGTGTACTTGACGGTACACTTCGAGAGTACGCCGTGTTCAATGAGAATGGCCTTGTTCGCAAGCCAGAGAATCTTAGTTTGGTCGAGGCTAGCACCCTTCCATGTGCCGCACTGACAGCATGGAATGCACTATACGGCTTGAAACCGTTGAAGCCTGGACAGACTGTTTTGGTCCTCGGTACTGGAGGAGTGTCAATTTTTGGTCTTCAGGTAGGCATACTCTAAGGTCTCTTTGAAAATACCGAGTATTCAAGAAGCTGATATAATCTTGTCCTGTTCAGTTTGCCAAAGCAGCTGGCGCAAAGGTCATTGCAACAACCTCATCCGAAGCAAAAGCCGAAAAAATGAGAAAGATGGGCGCCGACCACGTCGTCAACTACAAGACGGATGCGAACTGGGGAGAATCAGTGCGCAAACTTTCCGTGGGTGGTGAAGGTGTCGACCATGTCCTTGAGATTGGAGGGCCAGCCACATTGAAGGAGACACTCCAAGCCGTGAAGTACGAAGGTGTTCTTAGCATTATTGGGCAGGTTGGATATTCCAAACGCGAAGATGTTCCACAGATTATTGATGCATTGCCAAAAGTGTGCATCTTTAGAGGCGTCTATGTTGGGTCTAGGGAGCAGATGGAAGAGATGGTTCAAGCTATTGAGATTAATGATATTCATCCAGTGGTGGATGAGGAAGTTTTCGAGTTTGAAAAGGCTAAGGAAGCATATCAGTACCAGGTGAGCCTTCTTTGATGCACCACCTCCTGAAACTTTCGAGTTGAAAATCATGGGCATGTTGGCTAACCATACTCCAGTGGGATCAAAAGCATTTCGGAAACGTTGTCATCAAGATCTAGTAAAGGAGTGCAATCATTGGGCCGGCAAATATAATTAATAGCACTAATTATACGCTTAAAAGCCAGTATGGAATGATTCTTCCTTGAATAAGCATATAGGAATGAATTGTATTATTGTTTTCTTAGATATTAATTGGATCTAATTGAAACCTTATCCATCCAATACGTACTAACAAAATCATATGACCACGAAACTTTTATAGAGCCTCGGTATTAATTTGTCTTCAGATAGGGGAAGTCAGTCACCTCGATAGGAATACCCCCGCAATCAATGATAGGTTCGAAGAAGAGTTCCATGTTGAAATCGACGATCCCGTACACCCGTACACTAAAGGAATTGATTTGTTGTACGGAACTTCGGAATTGCTAAACATATCCAATAAGGCCATCGGTCGGTACGCCACGATCACAAGGATTATTGAAACCAAACTCAATCTAGAAAATGTAGGTGCCGGGGAGATTTATTCGGCGTTAGCTTTTGAGAAAATTTTTATCGCAGATATTGTTTCAAGCTCTGAGGTTGAATAAAAGTGTTCTTTGAAAAGTGAGACTACAGTTCATTTCCGAAAAGTATTCTTTCTCAACTATAAAATGAGATAAAACAAGTAACGCTTTGCTACCGAACCTCGACAGGATCCTAGAAGATATGGAAATAAAATCCTAAAGAGTCATGCTTCTTGCCAGCGAAAGGAGGAACGGATGGTAGATCTGCATGGTGAATCTGACAGCCGTCAAACGTGCATCTCGTGTAACCCTAGCCAGGGCTCTTCCGAGTACTGTCACACGACGTACAATGACGGTATGGCTTCAAGCCAACAGGCGTAGGATTTGCAATGGAGTTAGTCCGAGTACATAAACATGGTTTATTCCTTGATTCCTTGTTGAATAGATCGTCTTGCCTATATTAGCAGTGTATTAAGACCTCTTATTAGTCGAGATACCTCCTCATTTTCATCTCCTGGATCTGCGCGTTCGTGAAGTGCTGATACCTAGGCACGAGAGATCTCAATCAGAAGATCCCATTTCATCACAAAAGCAGAAAATGATCTGAAAGGTTCAGGAGGCGTTCATCAGTTCTCCCTCTTCCGGGCCTATAACGAGAATCTTATCGGTTACCCAACAAGCTAGCCGTGCCAAACCCACGCCAAGTTGTGACAAGTGGGCAATGGCTTACAGGCGACTTTTTAGGGCGACGATCTTATCTAGATTTCGGTCTCTTCTTCAAGCTGATATCCTAATACGGCAATTCGAGCCAAGGTAGCTATGGAGTTGTCATAGTAGTTGGATTCAACTTCCCTCCTTTTCTCCAGTCGACTGCGGGGAAGCAAATGCGGGTTCTCGAGAACCCGTTCCACAATAATTCCGAGTAAACGTATTATAATTCGTAGAAGAAGAGGTATAAGGCGTCCAGTATTGACAAGGCCGAAGTGTGATTGACAGCGAATCGGGATCATACATTGTGAAAGCCAGGTAACTCTCCTCCATCTGGAGACTAGAATTCAGGGGGCCATTTCCGAGATTTGTTGCTTCCATTCTAGCCCTGGGTTTATAATCGCTATCTCCCTCCAGTGGCCAATTTCCGGATCTATGTGAAACACCTTTCCCTGCAGTCAGATCACTTTAAACCTGTCCTGCGTATGATATAGCGTCATCATGTATACCCTACGCAATCTCCCCAAGGGTCTTGCCCTATCCTTACTCGCATTATCAACTTTATCGTCAGCAGATATATGTTCCACCATCCAAACTGAGACCAATGCCGTTGAAGAACCTCTCTCCGTCGCCTACGAGTCAGAGCTCCAGGACTACTGGTCCGAGGCATGCTCAGCCCTACGACCAACCTGTATCGTCTTCCCTACTAGCGCCGAAGAAGTATCGGAGATAATCACCACGTTGCAAGACACCGATGACTTGTTTCAGATCAAGTCTGGTGGGCATATGCCGAATAATGGGTTCTCGAGTATACAGGGTGGGTTGTTGATTGCGACCAAAGAGTTGAATAATGGGGTTGCGTATGATGAAAAGACGCAGACGGCCAAAATTGGGCCGGGTTTGACGTGGTCGGAGGTCCAAGACGGGCTTGCTGGGACGGGGAGGGCTGTTGTTGGTGGGAGATTGGGAGGCGTTGGTGTTGGGGGATATATCCTTGGCTGTAAGATATCTTTGCATCTCGACATCTGGAAGGCTCCATATATGACTGACAATTCGAAGGTGGACTAAGTTTCTTGAGTTCTCAATACGGCTGGGCGGCGAATAATGTGGTTGACTTTGAGGTTGTTCTTGCTGATGGAACAATCACTCATGCTAATAATTCAACCAACACAGGTACGTCAGACAATTCGTCCAGTTTTATGAAGAGGTGAGCTCACAAAGCAGACCTGTTTGCCGCTCTGAAAGGAGGCGGAAACAACTTCGGTATCATCACTCAATACACTCTTCAGACACATCCCATCTCAGACCAGGTAAGTTATCCATCTTCTTATATAAATAATAATGCTAATTCTAGAAAATTATATAGGTCTGGGGAGGCGTCCTGACATTCTCTTACGACAAATCCCTTAAACTACTCCAGGCAATCCGCGATTTTACAGAGTACTACCCCGACGATAAGGCGGCTATCATCCCTACCTGCGAGCACACTGCTCTTTTCACAGAGTGGTACGTGTTTGTATTTTATGACGGGCCAACTCCCCCAGATGGAATTTTCAATAATTTCACGGATCTTGGAGCAGACATTGACACGACTAAGACGTGGGATTCGTATTATGATTTGGTATGTTCGACAAGTTTAGGTATGAATTGATAACTAATGAGAGAAACTACAGCTTCAAGACAATGACCAGTATGACTTACGGTAGGTTTATTTCCTTTTTATTGGATTTAGGGCACACCTGACTAACGTTTCACAGCGGTCAACGATATGCCATCGCCACAGAAACAACGCCTCTACCCGACGCAGCCGTCGGCGTAGAAGTAATGACAACCCTATTCGAGACGTTCTACAACACCACATCCGAAGTGCTCCTAGACACAGGCGTAATTGGCACAATCGCGTTCCAGCCAATGCCACGTACCATCACAAGTAAAGCCATTGCCTTGGGCGGCGTACGTTAAATTTCCCCCTTTTGCAGTTGTGTATTCATCTAAGCTCATTCTCGAACAGGATCTCCTCTCCTTCCCCGACACAACCGACTATATAATTATGGAACTCGACATCTCGCACTCCCTCGCCATCGACGACGACACCACGGAAGCCGCCATCCAACAGCTCTACACTGCACTGGACAACCACGTCCAGAAATTCATCGCTGAAGGGGTATTACCGGATGTGTATAGGCCATTATTCATGAACGATGCGCACGGCACACAGGATTATTGGGGTCGAATCAGTACGGCGGATGAGGCCAGAGCCGTGAGGGAGAAGTATGACCCCGAGCTGTTTTGGCAGAAGAGGACTAGCGGTGGATTTAGGCTTGGGTAGAACAGCTCCTACGGCGATGTATATAGTTATGTTTGGTGTAATTTCTGATCGAGAATGCAGGGGAGATTGCTCGGGTGGATGGATGATCGTCAAGATAAACCTTTGCTCACATGCCATGTCTAACCCTAAGCAACAAGCAATTGCCGTATTGGGATATTCTTCGTAGTTTCCCTTTTCGGACTTGTACCGTGTAACGACGCAAGTGTTCATTTCGTCACGAACTGCAGATGAACAAATTGAATAGGGATCAAGGTTATAAATCAATTGATCTTGGGCGTGGACTCAAGTCTGAATGTAAATGTATCAGTATAACTGATAATTAGAATATAGGTTAAATAAATCTTCTAGATACATGTAAAATACATATTAAAGTTGGTGTCGCGATGTGACCACAAAGTGATTGAGCCGACCTAAAGGACCGAAACATATACACGATGACGGTGTACTGCTTAACAAGTGTCATCAGGAGGAGTGGTGTCACTCTCCTTCTTCAACAACCATAGGTAATCTCCAATCGAGCCATCATCACCACGGACAAACTCCCATTTGACGGCAGTTTCGTTGAAGACGGTCATCTTGCTCAATCCAAAGTGTGTCTGGTCAAGGAAAGCGGTGATGTTCTGAACACTCTGTTTGTTGCTTAATGTGCTGTGGCTTTCAATGTTACCTGCCATGCCGTTGACGACGTGGGTCATGGCCTCACCGGGGCTGGTGTAGTAGGTGTGGTTGTTGACGATGGCGGATTCAAGAACAGTACCATTGGCGGTGAGTGGGAACATACGTTCGTACCAGTGGATATGACTATAACGTGTTAGTCGGTTGAACAATAACAACGACTGGGGAATTTATACATACCCGGAAAGATAAGCATCAACCTGGTGCTCCAAAAGCAGGTCCTGCCAAGCATTCTTGATGTTGGTCATGTAGGATGAAAAGGCAGAAGAGTACATAGGACGGTGAGACATGACAAAGACCCATGGAGTAAGGGAACGGTCAACCTTCTCCAAGTCCGCCTTGAGCCACTGGTACTGCTCATAGGCCTTGTTATCACTGTAGTTGCTGACACGGCCAAATGGACCACTATCGGTGATATAAGTCTCATTCTCTTTGGGGTGGGTCTCATTGCCCTTAAGGTCGCGAGCGAATGGCCACTCGGGGCTACCGACGAAATCGGTCTCGCCATCGAGGGTGATAAAGTGAGCCAGGCCGTAGTCGAAGGAGTACCAGAAGTTGCCAACACCGCCGGTTTCATTACCGGGGTTCCAGAAACGATGCTGGTAAGCAGTGAAGTTTCTACACGGGTAGTCAGCACCAGGAAGCATATATAGAAATGGATTTCTCACCTCTGAGAAGGAGGGCAGCTGTAGTATGTAAGCTCTGCCTTGGGGGCAGTGCTATTGAGCTCGCCGTTATCCAACAACGCAGTCAAAGGGTTACCAGGACCATCGAACTCAGCGCAAGCGGCTTCGTGGTTTCCGACAACAGTCATGTAGGGAACCTTGGTGGTAACATTCAAGATCCATTGCTGCCACAGGTCCCAGTTGGACTCGTATAGCACGCTCATGTCACCGCCTTGCGGACCACCTTGGTTGGGAATTTCACCCTCGGGCAGAGGGTCATTGTAAGAATCCGGGTAGTCGCCTGCGGGGAGGCTGGAGCTTGTTCCGTTATAGCAAACTGGCCAGTCATCTGCACAGGGTAGGATACCAGAGTACCAATCGTCGGCATAACTCAAGTCACCACCGTGCCAAGCAAAGACAGCGCCATCATCGACGGCCTTTTGCAATTGCTTGAAGGTACCGCCGGCGTTTGTGTAACCCATGTCGTTCAACACGGCCAGAGAAAATTCACCGGGGGTACCTGCGGGGCGGGCCGTAGTGAAGCTAAGAACGTCGGACTCAGTGGTGCCATTGGCCGCGGAGATCTGGTAGTAGTACTTGGTGCTGGGCATCAAGTCACGTAGCTGGACCTCGTGGAAGAACTGACTGCATTGGGTGATAGCAGCAACCGCGGAGCAGGGAGGGGTTCGGTCGTATCTAGAATGTCAAACAAAGCTTAGCCACAATTGTCTATTCGCACTTTCGGCAACAATACATACGTGTGAGAGTAACCAGTAGCTTCTTGGTGCAACTTCTTTGGATCAGTGCCATATTTGATCTTTGGGGCCTCTCCCAAGCCGAAGGGAGTTTGGTAATGAACGTTGATACCCTTTGGCATAAAGGCCAAGGAGATGACATTGATGTTGTTGGTGGGGTTCTTGTGCTTGGGCTGAACAGCAGGAGCCTCAACTAGACGCGGGAAACCCTTTCCATTGCCATTGACGGTTGGGTCGACCCAGTCACCGACAGGAATGGCAGGACCGTTGTAGGGATAGGTTTCGTCGACATCGGGAGCAGGTGCGGCATTGACAGCAGTGAAAGTTGTCGCCGACAAAGCGGCGAGCAACGCGGAGGCAGTGGTGGCCTTCATCGTGGGCGAACGAGTGACTGAGACACAGCTACTTTGTGAAATTCTCTCCTGGTGAAGAAAAAAAAAAAAAAAAAAAAAGAGATATATAGCTGTCTGGCAATCGGCGTCCTCCGTCGAGCGTTAGATTAAATGGAGGACAAGCAATCTAAACCAGTACTAATTACATTGTCCAGGGCTGGCCCTGTGCCTGTCAGTGCCTGACCAGTTGCAACGTGAACAAATCCGCATGGTCGCATCTTGCGTCAGAGGCTGGTCCATCCGATAAACATGTGATAAACAAACAGGCCGTGATTGGCGCGAGAGTGTCGAGATTGAGATTCGAGTATTCCAGCTCTTTCCTCTGTTGAGCCTAGCGTTACCCCACGCGCGGATCGACTTAAGCCTTTTTGGACGCTTTGGTAGCACTCTAAGCGTGAAAGACGATCTGATAGGACGGAAGGGCTGGACTTACTCTGGCTAAACAGGACGAAAGCATGGACAGGAGTAATTTAGCGAGATTGCTCTCTAAAAACACGAGAAGAGTCGAACTGGCGTTGGGAGGTCCGAGGTCGTGAATTTATCCAGGAACAAAGTTGGGCAAAGAGAGGATGTGGCACAAATTGTACTATAATCAAGGAAGGTTCGACCCAGCCCGGAAGCTAGCCCAAGGAAGGAAGGAAGGAGCCAACCGGGCTCTCAGCCAATCACGGTCCGTTGATTGGGGACTTCTAATAATTGTGATTGGTCATTTCTAATTAGTCATCTATTTGCCAAGCTATACTCTATTTGGCCTTGGCACCCCACCACAATCGTCTCGGGATCGCTTCATTGTTTACCTAGGTACTGTCAGACCATACGAGAGACTTTCAAAGGGTTCAAATATTGCTCAGAGGTTGCACAAAATGCCCGCTCGCAAAGGCGGAAAGATCATTTTAAACCCACCCACACAATCGGAAATTCTCGAAGATGAGACGTTAGAAGACGACGAGAATATCTGGTCACCACTCCAGGTCGCCTCGCGTGATGGCAACCTTGAAGAAGCGCGCCTGTTGATCGAGTCATCGACATTAGCGGGCAGTAAAAAAGATATCATCAACGAGTCACCGCACGGCTGGTACGGCCAGACAGCATTACAAGCCGCCTGTGCTAATGGCCATTTGGCTATCGTAAATCTGCTACTGGATGCCGGTGCTGAAGTTGATGCCCCAGGCGGAAATAATGGCGGCCGTACTGCCTTAACTTTAGCCGCCCTCAACGGCCATTTGGATATCGTTGAGCGGTTGGTGGAGGCCGGGGCCAATGTGAATATCCTTCCACATAAATACCGTGGCAGGACACCTTTACAGGGAGCCGCTGAGCATGGACATGTCGACATTTTCAACTTTCTCATCGGCAAAGGAGCTGATATTAATGCGCCGGTGGCAAACAATGCTGGTGTTACAGCCTTGACTGGCGCAGCTGCTGGCGGACATGTTGCATTGGTTGATACGCTTATCGAGAAGGGGGCCAATGTGAATCCCCCGTTGATGCGATATAAGGGCCTGACTCCTCTTCAGGCAGCTGCGTATCATGGTCATATGGAAGCCGTGGAGAGATTACTCAAGGCTGGCGCTGATGTGAATGCAGAAGGCTGTCACTACGATGGCTATACGGCATTGGCGGCTGCAGCTGAGCAGGGACATGCTGATATTGTTGAAAGGCTGCTGGACGCTGGGGCTGATGTATTGCAAAGATCGGGCAATAAGCATTGGACAGCGTATCAGCGTGCGTACTTTGTTGGTCAACAGGAGATTGCCGAGAGGCTATGGAAACTGGAGAGAAACAAGGTACCGGCTTAATGATCTACGCAAGCTTTACCGGCGACTGTGATTTATACTTATATTCACCACATAAATCACATCTCGTACATACATAACATCGCCGACGCAAACCATCAACCAAGATTCGAGAAGACGAGAAGACTTAACCAAGCGCAATAGCCTTGAGTTGGGTCAAATCACCATTGAAGATATCCGAGTCACCTCCATACGCATAACTATCCGCATTCTGCCAAATAGTCTCATAACCCCAATTACCAGGAATAGTGCCTGGAGAACTGCCATACCTAGCCAACACCAAGGGGCAAGTGGAACTAAACGCCGTTGAGTCACCGGTACAAGTCGTCCACCAATCATTCGTGGTATATATCAACGGATAAACACCTTCAGAAGAGTAGTAGGTATTAACAAAGTCACTGATCCAGCTCACCATCTCGCTGGCCGAGAGACCGTAGCAAGTCGCGCCGCTGGGGTTGTATTCGATATCCAGCATACCAGGCAGAGTGATTCCGTCGCCGGACCAGCCGCCGCCATGGGCGATGAAGAAGTTTGCTTGAGTTGCGCCAGAGCTGGTGTCGGGATGCGCGAAGTGGTACCCCCCGCGGATGAAGCCGGCGTTTGTGGCGCCGATATAGTGGTTGGAGAAGGTTGAGTCGATGTAGGTTGTGCCTTCGGTTGCCTATTCGATTCATTAACTTGAAAGTTCTGTTGCGGTGCTAGGAGGGATGGGTGGTACCTTGATAATGACGAAGCGGGCACCAGAGCTATATGCAGCGCTGAAATCAACGCTGGGTTGGTAGCTGCTGATATCGAATCCTTGAACAGTAGCCTTTGCAAGGCCGACAAGGGAGGCCGAGACGGCCAGAGTAGACACAAGCATGTTCATCTTGAATTACAGATTCTAAAATTGACTTTGTGTAGATGAGAGCTGTTGTACTGATACTGAAATCATTAAGGTGATCCGGACCTCTATTTATACACATCTCCAACCAACCCCAACTCTGAATAAACTACTTATGTGGGTAACCCATCCGCAAATCCAAGATCTAAATCATCCTTTCCTTCGAGGAAAATCAGCCCATACCCAAAAGGCAACCCATTCTGCGAGAACTTACATCAACTCATCTACAAGCGCACCCTGATCGACAACGCCACTCGCTTATGAAAACTTCACCATGTAACGGAGCCTTGAACCTGTTTGGCTGTGAATGATGTACCTAGCTAAAAGTACGAGATGCAAACAGCGAATATCCAATCGTTTCGGCATATGGAGTGTACCATCGAATAGATTAAAGGTGACGATCAGTTTGGGGCTCAAAGTTTATCCAGGGCCACCGGTGTACCTAAGGTTTCAAGGCTCAAGGTTCAGGGTTGCTCCACCAAGCGTTAGTTGATCCATAGGTAGAGATATGCTTAAAGATGGTAAAAACAATGATTAGCCATGGAATTCATGGATCGTAAGCTGTATGGGGACATACGAGATAGCCTTGCAATACGAGGTGATCATCTAATTGCTGACGAGATACATCTACCTTGAAACATATCATTGGCCCGTTTTCGACCTCACAAAGTCAAAGCATATTCCAGATGACCATATCGGTGATCAATTCGGGATGTATTTTCAGTACATTATCAAATTGAAATCATAAAGTGACGGTCCTCCAATCTCTTGAGCGAGAATACGATGTACTCGATGACCGGTGATGATTTGTTTTTGAGAGTGGAGGTAAACAGTAGCCTTGTTCTTTAGAACATTGGAAACTATGCTACATACGGAAGGTAGATAAGAGTGATAAGAGTCCATTTACCTACCGGATGGGGTAAAGTGATGTAGTATTTGCTTCGATATGCGAGGGACGTTTCAATGCAGATTGTTTTCGGTTTTTAATGTTTATTGTGGTGTTTACACGCCGCTTGTAAGCTTTGTTGTTGGCTCGGGATTTGAAGTAGTACATGAAACGAGGCACGGATAAGCGTTTCAACTATGCAGACAACATGCTTTTTGTTTAAATTTGATCGGCTATGTACTGAGAATTGATAACCATTGTGAAATTAACAAATCGAGAAATGAATTATGCGAAAAAGTCCCTATATTCCTATTCCATACCCAGGTAAATACCATATTAACATCAAATACTCTATAAATGATAGTATATAACAGAAAAATCGGCTCAAAATGTTCAATCCAAACGATAGGGATATTCGACAGAAGAAAAAAGAAAACGCTCCAGAAGCGACAGTCAAATCGAAATGAAATGAAACGAATCAATGCCATGTTGACGGCCCGAAAGTTTGACCAGCCGGCAATTTTTTCCAGGGAGTACCAAGACCATCTGCGGTCTTTGCATAGACGGTGTTTCCCCACCATTCCAGTTTTCCGCCAGGGAGGATGATGCAGAGGAAGATGATGACTGTTGAGACCGCGACGCCGCAGTCGAGTGCTGAGGCAAGGATGTAGTCTATGCACATCTCGTTAGTCATACGAAACCGACTGTTTGCGGAAAGACAAAGGCTTACTGTACTTAGACCACCAAGCTCCTCTACGACGCTTGACGATACCATTGAAAATCGCATTGAACGCAAACCATGACGAGAAATTGATACCCGTAGCAGGTGGCACAAGACTCATACCACCAAAAACCACAGGCCAGGCAATGTAGTTGAAGAACTTCCATTTGCGTCCCAAAGCCCACGTCAAAAGGACAACTAGAGGTCCAACGAGGAAGAACCAAAGCAGGTTCCCGTAGATCTGACCCGGGGAGAAATTACGGCCGGGACCTAGAGCACCCCAAATGAGAGAGGATGAGTAGGTGACGGTTCCGTGGGGACAGGTGTATCCACCGGATTGTTTGGAGGTGCAGACGTTGTCGACGCCTTCGAGGACGCCGATTGTGAGGCCGGATTGAACTAGGGCTCCGACTAGGGTGGCAATGCCTTGGGCGAAGAAGACTGTTCGAGGGGGGATGTGGAAGTAATGGCCAAGTTTTTGGTCGGCAATGAACCTACACACGTTAGGAAACTCCAGCAATGAATAGGGCTGAAGGACTTACTCTAATCCTTGCGCAACACCGGCATAACCAAGGAACTTGAACGACATGTTAGCAATAGGTGTGCCCAAGAAAGCATATCCTCCAATGAACTCGGTGATCAGGTTGATTTCATTGGTGCTGATGTTGGTCAACGCCTTGATGATTCCAATTGGCAGGAAATAGACTAGAGGCAACAAAAAGCCTAAAAGAACAGCCCAAACAGGCAGACCGGTGTGCCAGACTTCATTGACAATAATACTCAGAACCCACATCACCAAAGTAATACTGGCAAACCACCACCATGGGACTTGTCGGTAGCCCTCATTAATACGCGCATGGACATCCTTCTTGCCGTTGCCTTTCCAGATAGTCCATATCTCCTTGCCGTGATAGAGAGCGATATGAACAAAGATTCCGGTCAAGTTGGCAAATGCGATACCATACGTCAAAGCATAGCCGGCAGGGAGGAACATAGGCGAATAGCTTTCGTACTTCTCAACGTTGACCGTGGCGTCGTGGTTCATGATTCTAGATGTGTTATACGATTTGCCGGTATTGTCGAATGTGTTGGAGCTCATCATGGGCATGTACGCGGAATACCAGGTGTTGGTGTAGTAAATAATAGGGCAAATCAGCCAGTAGAAGAAGACAAATCCAAAAATAACGTTAACGCCAGCCCAGAAAGGAGTCAATAGAGGGTTTGCGTTGGCATAGACAACCTGAGCCCAATCGAACGTCAAGACGGACATTCCTAATCCGCTCACCTGGCCAAAGAGCTGGTTGACCACCACGTTGTGAGGAACGATCCAGCAGATGAAGCTGAAATAACTCAATGCCTTGAACAAGAACCCAGGCAAGAAATACCACGCAAATCCGGCCGAAAACACGATAAGGAAGAATTTCCGGCGAGAGATTGTCCATCCATCTGCAAGAGCATTGGTCCTAGAATGAAGTGCCATCAAAAGCGCAGAATTCGATAGCACACTAGGCCAGATCATAGCAGCTGGCTGAACGAGCCATCGTTGAAATAGACCCGCAAGACCGAAACCGAACAACTGCGTGGCAATAGTGAACAAAATACCGAAGCCGGGGTTGTTGCCGAGATTGTAGAATTTGACCAATGCTTCGATGACTTGGGTTGCGGAAGCGGATCCGAATGAGACATTTGCCATTATCGTGATGAGAGCATGCTCTTTGACGTTGAAGTGGCGATCCGGGTTTAAAATACCGATGGGCATCACTCGAGCCCAGGCCACTCCCACGGGGTATGCAAGCAATTGACCAACAAATGCAGAGATGGTGACACTCGGTTGGCGCAGACTGAACAATTGATTCAACACACTTCCAATCTTTTCAACCATCAGTTTGTTTCTTGTTTTTAGCGCGAAGAGTCGCTATACTCACGATAGTGAACAAAAGACCAATCACCCACATGCGCACTGTATTCGTAGGCGTGGTCGGATCATCTTTAGCCGGCACTACAGCGCGCACTTCTGGGTAGGGCGAATCGTTCGCATCATAATCGAGGGTTTTGCGAGCCTCATCATCATCGATGATCATCTCGTCGCTGCTGCTGTTGAGATTGTTCTTGTCCGTTGGCGAAGTCGCTTCATGACTCTTGTGTTCCTGAAAGTCAAATACAAAGAAAGGTGTCAATCAAGTGCATTGTTCTTGTTATTTCTGGCGCGATAGATGCAATGCAAGCTGCGAACTCCTATCGGCAGCCGCAAATCAGACAAAAGAAGAGAAATGCTTGCCATACCTGATCTGCATTGTCCCGGAAACCCTTTTCTTGTGACTCGGGCGTCACAATCGCCTGCGGAGCAATCTTCTCATCCATGGTTGGTCACACGGCTTGTATGTTGTGCAACATCAGAGTTCGTTACTCAAACTTGCGGTCCCGATCTCGAGTATTTATACGTTATATCCGTATGTATACCAATAAATTCAGTGTGTGACCGGAGGGTTACAGTCCATCCGTTCGAAAAAGCAGTGGAGGAAAAAGAAATAGAACAGTTGGCAAGCACAAACCACCACCAGGGCAGGAAGAAGCACTTAAATCATACACATAAAAATGCGGCACAGCTCGAGCTCTTTGAGAACGAGCAGATTAATAGTTAATAGCAGTGGTGTTAAAAGGGTGAAGCTGCAAATAACAACCAGGATTGAATTCTAGCGGATGGTGTTCTAGCTCGAGTACCCCCGAACACGCGGGTGGTGTAAGCCCAGTTCCTCCGTACTAGCCCTACTCGAGTAGAAGGTAACAATTGTGGCGTACTGTTTCGTATGGTATTGGGACAAATGAACCAGTAATACGTACGCGTCCAAGACAATACAATACAACCTGAGCCTGCAGAACAAGAGATTAAGTGGGTCTTAATACATCTGAAAATGTTGATTGGACGAAACAAGAAGGATCGGCCGACGTTATCATTATCGTCCAATCATAGCTTGTCCCGACCGCTCCTTTTGCCCCACTACGACTCAATGCGGGTCATGGCGGGCTGCTGCAGATAAAACGCTCCACCGTTACAACCCGTGTTTTTGGTTCCCAGCTTCTTACTAGGCCGGATGTGTACTAGGGCTGGCCACGTTATGACCAACAGTCACATGACTTCCCAGTTGAGTTTCATGCATAAAATTGATGCCTCAGGCGGAAACTGATCACTCATGAAACAGTTCAAGTATTTAACTCGGTCGATTTTGAAACCGACCAGACATATACAAGGAATTGTATACTATAGTAGAAACGGTGGAGCATACCGATTAAATCTACGTACTATTATTATTGTTATCAACTTATCAAACATTCGACGGAAAGATTTTCCATAGGACGTGTATAGTCATATACCCAGTCACTTACGCAACAACAGTACAACAATACAACCCAGCAATTTATCTCAACACCTCCGTCTAACAGTTCTTTGTTCCTACTCGACAGAAAATCCTGAATCCCTGCCTCAACGGCAAACTCGGATGAAAATCATTGAAGCGTTTAATATGACATGCATCGGTTGTGGCGGCGGCCATACAGGGGTTTTTCCCTCGCTTCCGTTGTCGTTGACTTAGTTGACTCTATTTTCGCTCCTCGCACCTGCTCTTTAGGGTCTTTGCTCCGCAGATTAATCACGCAGGGCTCTGCGTATACGTATGGATGCTGCACGCCCTTAGTAGTCCGTAGATAGAAGTTGCCATCTATGGATGTTGGTTAGCGGGTGTCACCGCTTTGTGTCGAGATCTTCGATTTTCAATTTCTAGCCCTGAGAATGCTTGGATTGATTCGTATCTTATCAAGATGGAGTAATCGCCCTAAGTAGGGATTGCTTCGGGGCCTCGGCTCTTTGACGAGTATATAGTCATGCTCATGCTGCCACATCATGAGTATGTCGTTATTTTTATGGCTTACTCACGAGAGAGTATATTTCGTAACCGACTACCTAGGTAAGAACGGATAGTAATTGTCTTCGGCCTTTCGGTGCATTTTCGAATAAATTGCATCCAACCCATTGTTCAATCTTGACGCTTCATAAGAGTTCATATATATAGTATATATACGTACATCACTTGATACAGGCCAAGTCTCACTCGGTCGGGCTGGAAAACACATATTTGTTGCCTTTCCCGCCCGTGACGCTCATCATAATAAAAAAGAAGGCCGTGCCGACTCGTATCATACGTACTTCAGATCGTGTTCAGATCTAGTCACGATTTTCAGACATTACTACATCCGGTAATAATTCAGAGGATGGACACATGCCAAGGGAGGACCAGGTGTGACCTTTGCGGCTTGCCTGTGCACATCAGGCGGCCCAAGCCGCTGTCTGTTGTATCCAGTTAGTGTTTGCAACGCCTTAAAAGGCTTGAACCTTGAGGAAATGATCAATCGATCATTCGAGATTGACCAATCCCATTTTAGCTTTTTCCGGCCTGGAACAGTTCGGTTAGGTTTAACGTTGAGGATGTGTTCCATGGCTTTTATCAGCTCGGGTAGAGGGACTCGCCAGATACCTAACCTACCAAGATGACAACAGTCTCTTGGAATGCCGCCAGGTGTTAAGCAATATATAATGAATAACACCGTATATAGTATTTATAGGCGAGTAATAAGTCACAACGGAATGACCGGTAAAAGATTGAAGCGCGGGGTCAATGATTGAAGAGGCCGAAGAAAGTGGGTTGGAGCGTTTTGCTCGATTTTTCGGTAGCCTTTCGTGGACCGGCGGGTAGAGCCGACGGGCCATGGATCTGAAGGAGGGCTTGGGGGAGGGATATATAGGAGTGCAATTTGCATTCGAGTGTTTCTGAAGGGTTTTTGGATTATTCATACTCATTTCTATCTTTATACGACTTGCTTACGACTACGTGGTCCTTTTTGTGAGGTTCCGGAGGCATATATGAGATCTCGTCATACAGACGACCGGGTGGCCAAATTATAGATCTTCAAGAAAGATTTTATATCAGCACGAACCACTGTAATTTTTCGAGATACAAACACCGGAAAATCGACACAGAAAGGCCCAGAACGCAGCCAATCTCAAGTGAACGGCTTTTAAGTCATTTATATGGCTATCCAGCCAGCCATGCCAACCCCCTTTGCGCAACGGCCCGTCATAATCCTCGGAGCAGGCATCATCGGCTGTGCAGCAGCTTACCAACTGCTCCAAAATGGCTTTCAGGTAACGCTGGTAGGCGAGTATCTACCAGGTGACAAGAGCATACTATATGCCTCGGCATGGGCCGGAGCTGCATGGCATGCAGCAGCAGGTCTTGACGGAGACCAGAGATATATTCAAGCCGTTACGCATCGACATTTACTGAAGATGGCACTTGATGATTCTTCGTCAGGCGTTTGCATTGTAAAGGGGAGGGAGTATCTTGATCAGGTACCCGGAAAGAACTCGTCGGCATGGGGGAAGACAGTGTTGAAGAATGTGAGCCTCTCCCTTCCTTTGTTCAATTGTCTTCTTCTGACAAGTCAATAGTTCCGCACACTCAAAGCAGGCGAATACCCCTCTACCTTTGCCACAGCCTGGGAATACGACTGCCTCGTAGTCGACCCAACACTACACATGCCCTGGATCGGTGCCAAAGTAGAGGCTCTAGGCGGCAAATTCGTGCGTCAAAAGGTTTCATCTTTGGGTGATCTGTACAGTATGTATCCCGAGTCGAGCATTTTCATCAATGCCAGCGGTTGGGGTAGTAGAGATCTTACGGATGTCCTGGACTCGAAATGTTTCCCCGACAGAGGACAGAATGTGCGCTTGAGAAGTCCAGTACATGATACCATGTACTTCCGGAATGGGAAGGAGTATACGTATATTATTCCAAGGCCGATGACAGGACATATTGTACTTGGAGGGCATAATTCAAGAGATAACTTGTACGTTTTTGCCTAAAAATCAGGAAAGATCGGATGATGCTAACGAGGCGAAAGGAGCGGAGAACCGGACATGGAAGTCGTCCGCGACGAAATCCGACGCGCCCACAACCTCGTTCCCGATCTTGTGCCCGCCGAACCCGCAGAGGAAGATATCAGCTACATAATCGGCATCAGACCGGCGCGTGAAGGAGGATTCAGGCTCGATTCGCAAAAGATTGGGAACAGAATTGTGCTCTCAGCGTATGGGTTTGCGGGCGGTGGCTATGCTTTTAGTTACGGCATTGGGGATGCGTTGGTGAAGATGGTGCAGCAGGCGGAGTTTGACAATGTGATCTTACCCGAATAACTTCTGAAGATCATGAATGATCTTGAAGATCAGGGAGGATATTTGGTGCATTTGAACGCGTTTTTGAGTCTGCATATACATAGCACTTTTATATATACATACCTAGGTAGTCTTAGAGCTGTACTAAGTCTAGAGTACCTAGGTACCTAGGTACGAACCAGCATGAGAATGAGAACCATCGTAAATTGCATTGTGCCAATCGATGCTATAATTGTATCCTTATTAACAAGGATAAGCGTCGGTCCGGAGTCGATGCTTGAGTTTATGGGTTTGGCCGCCTAGATTAAATTAGGTGATGCATTGATATGATAGATATTTGAGGGTGGCACCTGAGTTGGGTATCTCCAGGGCAGAGAACATCATCCATGCCGGATTGATGGTTGACCATCCGTATTCCTTATGCGGCCAGATCGGAAGTTCTGGTGGACTTTTCATTGTCAGTCATTTTGTCAAGATTGCGAAGAGAACGCATACCCTCATTGGCAGTCTTAATATTCGAAGCTAACACAGTACGTAGAGGCGGCCTGCCCACTTCCTCATGCGCCTTGAAGCCGAACGCATGTGCTATCTGGCTATAATCATCCCGCGTCTTGATCGGTAACCCACGAAACAAAATTGCACCTCCATTTTGCTGGGCAAGGTCGAAGATTTTGTTATTGGAGCGTAATTCCTGGATTACAGTCACTGCTTGTTGGAGGATTGGGGTCCAGTTGTCTTTTTTTTTAAGGGCGAGGGGAAAGGGAAGTCGGTGGTAGGGCTTTTTTGTTGACCTTCAAATGTTAATGGCTCAAACTTGTTTGCGGCCATGATTATCTTTTTCTAATATGATATGAATCATATAAAGATATAAAGAAACAAATAAGAAATTGCCTTTTTTGAATACTAAAATGCAATTTCTAGGTTATTCTGTGCGAATACTTCTTGATACAAGGGCAGTATCGGATGACAGACTCCGGACCACCTCCGATTGTATACTTTTAATCGTCTATGCTTCCTGGTTTACTGCAGTAAACTTCTTCAATCGGCGTTGTCACCGACAATTATCTCGCTATCCCAGCCCATTTTTGACGTTATACCATTCTACAATGACGTGCTTTGCTCCCGCCAAGCATAACGACACTCTTAGTCCTTAGGGCACGCGTGGAAGACCATAGTAGACACCATTTCGAATAGCTTATCTGCAGACTAGATCAAGAGAGACCCAGTATTATGGTGCGCTACTGCAATTGTCAGTTTGACTTTTTCTTTCTCTTTTCGTCTGATAGAGCAATATCTTACGGTGTCGTGATCCGAGTCTCGGGTGCAGGCTACCTGCTAAATTCTTATAAAAGCTGAGATGTCAGTCAATAGTCCTGTAGATTATCCAATCGCCGAATAGCATAGTTGAGCTTGTCATCAGACTTGGTAAAAGGGTTGGAGTGTCAAGCATAGCTAAGAATTCGGTCGTCACCGAAGACGACCATTCTTCAGACAATGTTGCCGGATACAAGTGGCACGGAGATGTATTTTTTCAGGCCACCGTGGTAGGGATCACTGCCTTCGCGGCTCCTGGTCCGTGGAATGCAATGAACTCGGTTGGTGCTGGGGTTCAGCAGAGTCCGTATCTTGTCATGTTTGTTTTCGAGTCTTACTCCCGATCTAGACTGTATGGCTAACTGAGTTCTGTATGTGGGGCCGGAAATGCAATTCTGTTTGCTCTCATGGTAATCTCCTGTCTCACTGGCAGTCTGATTGCGGATCGTTTCGGGTTAAAAGCAGCTCTGATCTTCGGTACCACTGGATACGCATTGTACTCCGCAGCTCTCTATACCAACAATAGATACGCAACGGTCTGGTTCATATGTTTCGGCTCTACTGCCTGCGGTATCACAGCCGGAGTTTTTTGGGCTGCTGAAGGCGCCATCATGCTGAGCTACCCTAGTGTTGAGACCAGAGGCCGATATCTGTCTTATTAGTTGGCATATCGGAACAGTGGTTCGATATTGGGTGATATCATTCAGTTGACTAATTATTCCGGTGTCAAGACGGGCAAACTCGACTGGCGTACCTATATCGTGTTTGTTGTTTTGCGTGAGTA
The DNA here is from genome assembly GCA_022814505.1 of Talaromyces liani. NCBI lineage: Eukaryota > Fungi > Ascomycota > Eurotiomycetes > Eurotiales > Trichocomaceae > Talaromyces > Talaromyces liani. Next base: position 331,853 of record JAKLNL010000020.1, read on the forward strand.
GTACCTGTTATTTGTTTAGTATATTTTGTACTGACAGCATATTAGAATGCTTTGGTCCGGCAGTTGGATGCCTGCTCTCTCCACCTGAAATGGTTCTACGTCGGAACGGAATCCGTGTACAGGCTCCTGAGCGAATCTCTAATATTGCCGAATTGAAAGCTCTGGGCAATCTCGCTCTCCGCAAGGACTTTCTTCTAGTGTTAGTACCTGCTCACTGTTTTCTGTCTTGACAGTGCTGACCAATATAGGGTCCCCTTCTTCATGTATGTCACCTGGGAGCTTCCCTACTCGAGCGCATACCTCTCGCTATAATTTAGCGTACGAGCTCGAGATCTTGCCTCTCTCGTCTCTGCCATCGCTCAGGTAGTAACCACCCTCGCCTTTGGTGCCTTCCTCGACCAGAAAAGAATTTCTCTAAATAAACGTGCACAAATCGGATATATCTTCATTATGTCTCTCGTCGGTGGCTGCTGGATCTGGGGCACCATCGTCCAGGCGGCTATCAAAAACACAAACCCGCCCTGGACTGGGTTGATAGTGACTTTGGTCGAGGATGCGCATTGTACGTCCTCAGGCAAGTCAACGTTTCGTTTCTGTACAATTTCGGCTACTGGCTAGTTGGCTTCATGGCCAAGGAACCTGCTGAGATCGTGCGATACACATCTATTGCTCGGGCGTTGGAGGCTGCTGGACAATGCATTGCTTCCGGTATAAGCTCGACTTCTGCACCGTTGATTGCGTCGTTGGGAGCCAATTTTGCTATCTGGGGGATTGCGGTTATTCCGGCTTATTTGGTTGTGCGACAGGTTGGGATTGTTCATGTTGGTTTTAACCATGAACAACCGGCGACGAGTCAGATCGAGCGAAAGCTGTCGTCCACGGATGAAGAGATTCATGGGCAGGACGTTCAAAATGTCATTAGCAGATGGAGTTCGATAGGCGTTGTATATGGTACGGTATTGTACTCTATACGACAATACACGGCACATGTATCCGTGATCCGTGTCTCTAGTGCAGGTCGCTATCCCCAGAACAGATAATGCAGTGTAACAAAACCCACGAGGCCTGTAAATACCAGCACAGATTCGGTATTTTATTGTCTGTTGTGTCTGTTTACTTGAGCATAAGCACTAGGCTTGAAAACTCGGGGTCTGTACAGTCCTTCCTTATTACAAAATACGAAGCAGGAAAATGTGTACTAAGGACTTTGAGAGAGCAGAACTAAACCAATGGTGTGCATTTTGTATGCAACTACAGATGCGCATCAATTTGGAATTGGACGCTGTAACTTCCAGGTGAAGATCCTTTCCTGATGATGTCCTGCTAGCGTACTGCTACTAGCAGTAAGCAGTTAGTACTCACCCAAGTACCGCTAACGACGTGGCCATTTGACATTGAGGACTCATTCCCAAATAGACCTCTGCGTGGACACAAAGAGTAGTTACACAAAGATAAGCATGAATGAATACCCAGCCGTCGATGACCAGCCTCACTTGACGAATTCGACATGAAACACTGCTGTATAAATGCCCTTCTCAACAAACAGCACGCAAATACGTGAAATTCTTCTTCAAATACTGTATTTCAACCCAAAATAAACCCAAAATACAGTAATTTTCCGTTCGATACACGAGTGGATATCCTGAACCAATCAGCGCGCGACCCAGCCCGTCGCAGATCTTCTAGCCGTGGGTCAGCCTCCTCATGGAAGGAATCGCGGATGCGCCACCATGAACCGCTTTGAGAAAGCGTCAGAGCAGTGAGCACCTCCTTCTCGTTCTCGTTTTCCCGTCCCTGCTCGGGGCTGCATCTGTGATCAGCGACCTCGCAGTTTTCCTGTCCGACTCAGCGTCTCACGATTTGCGAGTCTCGTCACACGTTGATTTGACTGTTACAACACTTACTACGTAGGAATCTGTGAAACAGGCCATATATCCACCACTCCGACGTCGCGACTCGCCAGGAAACTTGTTCATCTCCCGGCAGAAGATCCTCCCCTCCCCATTCCCCACACATTCCCGAACAAACCGTTGTCCGAGTCGAGTCTCGACATAATGGTCTGGCCAAGCTTGTAATCGTCTGACCGTGATCTTGTACAACCAAGCGCCCGTGATCGAGTTCCATGTGCGGAGACAAGGCATCGCTGGCATGGTAGATTGAGGGCGCGGCGATCAACGAACGAACGAACAAACAGCATCATGACAAATAGCGCCGCTGCTGCTAGACGCCCGTCGGACAAGGGCGCCAACTTTCGTGGCCAGCTTGGCCGATTTCGTCTGAATCCGACGGTATCCTCTTCACACGCTCCGCCGCCGCTGTCATCGCAATCGCAAGCGCAACCGAGTAATGGCCATCCTACGCCGGTCGCTTCCCAGCGAACAGAACTGAGTGCGAGTTCGGTATCATCGACGAGTACCGCGACTATAAGAAGAAGGGCGTCGAGGTCGGACAGTCCAGAGACTGGTGCTGCGGGAAACGACCGAGATGGACATGTTTCCAAAAGCAAACGAGTCTCGACGGCGTGCGAGTTTTGCCGGAAACGGAAGAAGAAATGTGATTTTCGATATCCGAATTGTTCGGCTTGCACCCGCGCCGGTGTGGTGTGCACAGTACTCACCCTCGGTCAATCCGTTGCCCATCAACCGGTGCCCCGAGATCAGATAGAGAACCTAGAGAAACGAGTGGAATGGTTGGAGGAATTATTGCGGACGCAGGCGAACATAGATGTCTCCGGCAAGTCAACAGGCTCTACAGTTGATGACCAACAAATCGAATCACCCGTTGCAGAACAGTGGTTTACTGTCCCTGTCATGCTGTCACAACCACGAGCCGGAATAGGATTGACAGCTGTGGATGACACAATTGATAGCATCAACGGAACGAATAGTCCGACAACGCTGCCATCTTTAGATGGCGGGCAACTGCCCAACATTGCAGAGATTTTTCGCGATAAATTAGAAAACAGACGAAATATTGTTCCGCGACCTACATCGTCAGGTATTCCGCCTGTACGTCGACTATCCTCATGGGAGGAAGCAGAACAATTGGTGAGCAAATACTTCGAAGGAATAGGAACACAGTATCCATTCATACATAAAACCGAGTTCATGCGGGGAATGAGGGCGATCTATCAAAACAAGTCTGTTCCGCCGGACGTGCAGAATTCATATCACATCACCATGGCAGTGGCTCTGTTAACGACTTCCAACGATATCCAACAAGCCACCGCCTTTTATCGAATTGCCAGGGAAACACTAACTCCAACACTGCAGAATGAAGATCGGGTATCTCTTCAAGCACTTTTAAGTCTGGCATTGTATTCCCTTTCATCCCCTGCGGGGCCCAGTATTTGGCAAGTATTGGGTACAGCTGTGAAACTCGCCACTAGTTTGGGTCTGCACAAAGCGCGACCAGCCTCGACGTCAACAAAGGATATAGTTGATTATGAAATGGACAAACGTGCCTTTTGGAGTCTTTACAATCTCGATCGATTAATATCGGTTACACTCAGTCGGCCGTTGGGAATATCGGACGATGACATTACGATTGATATTCCTATTGAATATGATGAAAACTGGGTCGAAGCGCCCAGAAACTGCCAGATGTCGATATCTGTTCAGGTGGTTAAACTACGTCGGATTTATTCAAGGATATATCGATGCTGTCAGTATCCTCTCTCCCAATTTGGCCAGAATATCACTAACAGTTTCGCAGTCTACAATCCGCATGCGAAACCTACGTCAGATGTGGTTCCCCTCTTACAAGGATTCGCGCAAGAGCTTCACGACTGGCGCGCGTCTGCGCCCGTTATACAGACTTGTCTGCATTACTCAACCGCGTATTACGACTTTCTCTATTACGGAGCTTTGCTACTCCTCTACCGCCCGTCCGTTCTCAATCCCCACCCAGAGAGCAGCTGCATCATAGGATGCGGAGACGCTAGTATATTGATCATTCAGTCCTACTGGGATAATTATTCGGCAAACAAGATAAAATGGCTCTGGATTACATTATGCCATATCTACTCTGCCGGGGTCACAATGCTCTGGTGTCTAGAGCAAGACATCCGTGCCGTTCGACAGGGCATGTCACCCTTATGGGGCAATACACGGGTGTATTCATCCCTCGAATATGTTCACACTCTCCTCGACGAGTTCTGCGCAAAACGAAAGGGTGCAGATCGACTAGCCATTCAATTCAAAACCCAAAGTCAAGAAGTTACCCGACGCATGGCGCTAGCAACTGCTGAACTTCAACGGCAACAGCAGCAGATGGAATCTGTACAGCAACAAATGCAAAGTTCTATTTTCATCCCAGCGGCCGTTGATCCGTCGATGATGGTTCATCCCATGTTCTATAATTACGGATGGGCCGGGCAGGAGATTGCATCTTTCTACGGTTTATGATTTCTTTATCGTTTATATCACGTTATAGAGCGGAGGGATATCGGGTACCATGGTACATTGTCGGTCTTTTGATTTCTGTTTATAACTATATCACGATGTCTAAGCATATCGGCGGATCAGCGTTTTCAGCTTTTTGGATACCATCATTTTGGGGCTGGCGAGAGAGGATCATGATATCACGTTTCATTTTAATCATTTATATCGTATATGCCAAATGTATATACCTCCACAGTACATATTGTCGAATATTGAATAACTATATACCATGTCAATTTTCCGGAAGTAAGGATAATGGAAGATCCGCTCGGGTATGAGATTATCCATGCTCAAGACCTCAACATCACACAATCATTGACCAGCGAGTCAGTTATACTTTCAATACAAAAGTGAGTCACCATATCTATCTGCTTTGCGTCATTTTCAGCATATACTCGTGACTTTCTGCCACTTAAAGTCTAGAGATTGTCATCTCCAACGCTCTGAGAAGGTCCGTACCCCACAGTTAGGTATCGGAACGAACATCTCCGCATCGATTCTATATCTTCTTGACCACAACTATTCTTCATCTTGTTATTGACATTCTTATCTAGGTAAATCGAGGAAGGTCTATAACACAGTCTCTCGACAGGTATATAACAGTACCTCTCATTGCTCTGTAAAGAGTGACCCATGCTACGCCTCTCACGCTCCATACCACGACATCCCGATATCGGCCTCACTCTACATCACCACATCTATAGCTATTCTACAATATCTACAACCTCTACAAGATCAAGAATCGGCAAAATGTCATCACCCATCAAAGTCGCCATCCTAGACGACTACCAAGACATCGCAACCCCCAAATTTGCGCATTTAGTCAAATCCAACAAAATCTCTCTGACCCTCTTTCCGCAAACCCTCAATATTCGCAATGCCGATGAACGAGAAGCTCAAATCAAGCGGCTGCAGCCGTTTGAAGTCATTTCGACAATGAGAGAACGCAGTCTGTTCAATGCCGATTTGATTGGCTCATTGCCCAACCTGAAGTTGTTGTTGACGACCGGCAAACGCAATTTCTCAATTGACCATGAATTCGCCGCCACAAAAGGCATCGTCGTCGCGGGCACAGATCGAACAGTTCAAGATGGCGCTGCAGGTGGCGGCGCAGGACCCGATCCAACAACGCAACAAACCTGGGCTCTCATCCTGGGTCTTTCAAAACACATCGCCCGTGACGATATTGCGCTTAAATCAGACAAGAATTATTGGCAAGGAGACAGCCTTGCGATTCACCTCCCCGGTAAGACCCTTGGACTTGTCGGGTTGGGAAGATTGGGGACTGCGTCGGCAAAGATTGCGATCTTGGCGTTTGGAATGAAAGTTATCGCGTGGAGTTCGAGTTTGACGCAGGAACGGGCTGATGAGGCTGCGGCAGAGAGTGGGTTGCCGGTTGGAAGTATTCAGGTTGCGGCATCGAAGTTGGATTTGTTGAAGCAAGCGGATATCATTTCGTTGCATTATGTGCTTTCTGATCGGAGTCGGGGGTTGATCGGCCGTGAAGAATTGGCTGCTATGAAACCTACCGCGTTACTCATAAACACTTCTCGAGGACCGTTGATCGATCAAGAAGCGCTTCTGGAGACGCTCAAGGCGGGAAAGATTCGCGGTGCGGCGCTGGATGTATTTGATGTTGAGCCTCTACCGGCGGATAGTGAATGGAGGACAACGGAGTGGGGGAAGAACGGGCGTAGTGAGGTCCTGCTTTCGCCGCATATGGGTTATGGTGTTGAGGAGTATATCGGGGGAATGTATGATCAGAACGTGGATAATTTGGAGCGGTATTTGGAGGGTAAGGAGTTGTTGGTAAGGTATAACTAGATCTTCGCATCTCGGCATTAATACATAGTAAATCTCTTCCATATAAGACTACGACGATGTGTTATCTATCTTTTGTTATCAAGACGATTGTATGGCTATATGTAACGTAGCAGGGTGGCTTAATACTATTATGGCTAGCACCTGCCCTAGGCAACGTTATTACTCTATGTATTTAAGAATCTCAACTCAGATCCCATCGTTCGCTGAAAGTCTCATCCCAAAAAGATTTCAAAATTCTTCCGTATACAAACGACCATGGCCGAATTGACAATAAGACCCTACGACAATGACTCCGACTCAGCCAAAGTATCAACACTCTGGCAGGAGACATTTCCACAATACCCTATTTCCCCGCAACATCTAGAGGCACTTCTAACCCTAAATCTGGGAACGCACTTCGTTGCGTTAGTCGACCATCAACTTATAGGCTTTTGTGCGACTTATAGAGAGCCATCGAAAGGAGAAACTGGATATTTGGCGATTATTGTTATTCAATCCGACTTTCAGAGTAAAGGTCACGGCACAAAGCTGCTTGAACATGCAATGGAGCATTTACGGAAATCCTTCAAGAAAATCAAAGTAGGAAGCTCAATTCCTAGGTTTTGGCCTGGTGTTCCAACGGATTTGTGTATCAAGGATCAAGAATTCTTCGTAAAGAGAGGTAAGCAAATAGTCACAATCTCTTGTACTATACGTACTTATCTAGTTTGGTGGCAGGCTTCAAAGAAGGCACAAAATGCAAAGATCTCTACCAACCACTCTCCACCTTCAAAGCACCTCAGTACCTCCTCGACCGCGCCACTTCAAGCGGCATCACATTTGCGCCTCTAACATCATCTGGCGCTGAAGAATGTATTGCTGCCCAAGAATCAATTTTTCCTCAATGGGCTGGAGGCTATAAACTGCTCCATGCCGAGAGCCTACATGATGAGATCATGGTTGCATTTGACCAGAATGGTAGTAGACAAGTTGGGTGGACCGTGATGCTGTCACCGGGTAAATCCAGACTGTGGCAGGGGTTCGCGTTCTTGCCGGTTGTTGGCGATGTTGATACCAAAGGAGGGACTGGAGGGAATGGGAAGACGGGATTGATTGCCGCGGTAGGTGTAAGGGATGATGTTCGAGGAAAGGGAGTTGGACTCGGGCTGATTTGTGCTGCGATGGAGGAGATGAGAAGGAGAGGAGGGATTGATGGTGTTTTTATAGACTCAGTGGTGTTGGATAATTTTTACGAGAAGGTGGGATTTAAGATTTGGAGGGAGTATAGGGAGTTCACGGTTGAACAGTAATTGTGTATGTTAGACGCTCTACTGAATGTCTGAATTTTAAGTTTTTAAGGTTCTTAGATCACGGTTTCACTTTTTGGACTCGTTGAATTCTGTGATTCTTCTTGTTCTTGCCCGGACTTGCGCGAATATCTGAGCTCTTCCAAGGTTGTGAAATTGTGATAGTCAGCGCTTTGACAAGTATCGACAGACTCAGGAGATCAGAGCAAGTTTGTTTCATGCTCAGTTTCGTCTTGCCATAAAAACTGTAGCAGTAGCAAGCAAAAAAACAGAAGTCACTTTTCATGTCACAATTTCAGTAATGTCTTCCGGGGCTGGATGAAAGAGCGAGTCATATCTACTTACTCAATGACAAGCCATATACCACCTCAATCCTTTGGACAGCAGGCATCCAATCAAGGATCTTTACCTTCAACTCAAGGTCTTCGCCGTTACAGATGTTTGCATCTTCGGCTTGCTGTTGAAATTCTTGAAATATGATTTTCTTCTCGCTTTCATTAAGCTGTCCAGAGATATGTATAATAGTCCTTGCTTCGTAGAGACTCTCAATTATCTTCAGACTTCTGTAATTAATCTCCTGGTTATGACCCCCTGCGTGACTCGTTCATCATCTGGAGTATACTGAAGCCCGCTTGACATCCGGTCATTTTGGGCCTTGTTCTCATAGTTCAGAGCGTGACTGAACAATTATCTTGTTTGAGTGCTGCTAGATGAGAAAAACCTTTGTTGAGTTTCCTCCTCGAGGTAGCGCCGTGAGATGAAGACGGAAACCATTGTATTTATACATAGGAATTTGAAGGCTCGAGTATGAATGTTTCAAGTCTTTTACGTGTCTGAGCCTCACACTTGCAATCAATGTCATAATATTGATATTCCATACAAGGCTTTGTCAACATTCCTTGGCGGTCTCATGTCTTTCCCGCCTATTGGATGGAGTTTTGCTTTGAGACAAGTACGAATACAAAGCATCATTCCTTGACTGAGCACGGAACTGCGATGACTCGTGCAACACCCATGTCCGGTAATATCATTTTTAATGCCATCAGAATATGTTCTCGTATATTTGGTCTGATCTTCTGAATATTCAAGTACGAACAAAAGTGATAGCCTCCTCAATCTCCAGAATGCCACTTCTCGATATCCGATATAATTTCGCGCTTCCATCATCACTGACACCAAAACTTTTGACAAGTAGATCTCTTCCATCAAGCAGGTACAAATATCCCTACGCCATCATAAATTAGCCTGCAAACACTAGGATGAATGAAAATCAACTTACTCTGACGCCCTTCACGGGGTTCGGCTTCAGTGGGAACCACATCAACGGTTCTTTCAGCTCCGTCAACACGACTAAATCTGGCAGGCGGAAATCTTCTATTCTACACTTCTGCCTTTGTAGATCCTTGCGGATGAGATTGTGAAAGTTCCTCTGCAGACTTGCAAGGACGCGATGCGGAATGCAGTGGTAGACAAAAGGCGCGAGGATTCCACAAAGATGAGTATAGCCAAGATCGCTTGCTATCTCGGCGGCAGTCATATCGCTATAGGGAAGTTCCTCGGGATCTGTTTTGGCGGTACGAAGGAGTCCTACACTAGAATATTAGTCTTGATGCTGTAAAGCTTTGTGTAACGAGTAGGAGGGACTCGTGATTGATTTAACAGGAAAGGTCATACGCAGTGCTCCATAGTCTTGAATCAGGCGAGTAATATCCGCTTTAGATGCCCCTGTTACGACAGCCTGGTGAAGCGGCGTCCAGCAATAAGAGTGTTCCGGCGGAGTACCTATTAGTGTTAATATCATTTTAGTGATGAGAAAGCATCAACGAAAGTAGGTTGCTTACACAGACGCGGCACATTTGCCCAGGACTGTCCGCATGCTCTTTTCGCTTCTTCAAGTACTTTAAAAAGCTTATCAAAGTCACCCCAGTATGCAGCATCTGCCAATTTATCTCTAAGTGAGAGGTAATTGGTGTCAAAGCCGGACCGCGACAAGTCTCCGAACCAGATTTGAAGTCTCTTAGTGGTCTGTGGTGACTCGGTGAGCTTCATAACAGTCGAATGACTTGATTGACTCGACACATCAATTGTTGCGTCATTGGGAGAGCCTGGGAGGTTCTGGTTGGTAATAAGTGCAGTTACGTTGAAGCCGAACGGCGAGGCGATTGTGGAATTAACAACGATAGCTTCATATATCTTTCGGATTTCGTGCTCTGTTCTGATAGACGATGCTCTAAAATATCATTAGTATAACTCAATAAGTCCCTTTGCAAGAAACTTACGTTACAATAGATAACATCACCTGCATGATCTCTTCCTCGTGACGATGGAGCCTCTTCACCAGTTTATCAGTCACATTTTGATACAGCAAAACTTTCAATCGAAACCACGTTTTGCTTTGATCTATACTATGGACGAAATCCTCGAGCTCATCCAATGTCTCGCGAGGGCCGCGATCATCATATGTCAGAAGAATTTTGCTGCGATGTCCTAGTTGCTTCGTCAAGCTACGAAGCTGCTCTAGGAAAAGACCGACCCGCTTGGTCTGGGTCAACAACTCCGCGAGAAATTCTTTGGCGCCCTTTATTGTTTCGATTGTTCTCCAGATAATTTTTACGGCTTGCACGCATGTTGTCAGTAATCCTGCAGCGGAAGCACTGATTGAGAGGGGATCCATATGGTAGCCCTTAACGCCTTCTTTAATTGCAACCTATTATCGACTTTTTCTTGCTCGACTTTTTAAGATCATTAATAAGTTCAATAGAGAAAACATATGGATACCTAGGTAGTAATAAGACTCTTTGCCATTTATCGCGGTCTGTCATATGATTGTGGTGCAATGCATACGTGCTGTTCCTCCGACATGACTCCGATTACAGTGACATGACAGCAAGTGATACGTATGTCAAATGCTCTTTTATATGGCAGTGCCAATCATAAACTTATTTTACCATGATTTAGGTATGGCTGTGGATATTAAAAAGTCATCTTTGCCTTACACAAATCCACCAACTCCTTCTACCTAGGTATTATATACCAGTTGACCAGTTGGTTCAAACTGGTAGGCCCAGCTGGTTTTTTGTTGATCGAACTAGGTACCTATATGACTTCAACCTTGGAAGTTCGCCCTAATTCAAGTACCCAGAGTTAGTTGCTATACCTAGGTATCAATTGATATATACATACTGGCAAAGCATAGAGCGCGCAGACTATTCCAACATTAAAGTCTATATCCATGGATATATCGTCGGCTTTGAACTTAGTTACATATGTACCATCAAGGATATTTGTGGGCAAAGCTGATATATTATCTTTCACTGTCTTACCATGAGCTTGTCACCTTCAACTGAGAGCATCAACAACCAGGAGCTTGATCTCGTACAGATGTCAACTGGTAGAAGCCTGCCCTGAGTTGTACATGTACCTACACCGACACTAGCCAGAGCTAGGGCTTCCGGCCCGGCGGCCCCTGGGGCCGGGTCTTGTCTACACTGAAACGCTTGGGGTTAGCATTCGGGTCTGCGGAAATTCTGGTATAAGAAATTAAGAATAAGAATCCTATGAAATCCCGGGATGAAAAATGCTCTCAGTGGGGCTTATAAATGCCCGATATCCATTGATAGGTCAAAGTTATGTGAGACACTGCCTGTTACGTACGCAGACTAATCCAAATGCTAGAAATGCAGGCTATAGTTATGCTGCTAAGAAATCACACTTTTACAATGATACATATGAGAAGTTTTTCATGATGCAAAGAAGCCTACTAGTTTCGAGGCTTGAATCCCAACACCTGGCTTCTCTCCCAGGCACCCGGTGTAGTGGATCGTACTTTCGATGTGACCGCGACCTCCGTCTGCTTCAAAATGTGTCTCTCGCTTCCTCCATCCCCGTCTGCATCCCCATCCGTAGAGTTGATTCGCTGAAGGGTATCCATCTTGACCCCTGAACCCAATGCGTGATGTCCGCTTCTGGATCGTCTCTGATTGTTGCTGTTGCCGTAAGGAGCGTATGGGGTGCCGTTGCTTTCGCCCGCGGAAGAACGGCTGAAGATCGGGAGGGAGAGGAGTGGACGAAGGGCAGGGAGAGAACCTGCAATAATACCAATGCCTTCTTCGATGATGGACCAGAGACCGATAGCGCCGGTACTGAACATGAATTCGGCTGGGTTGCTGTAGAGACTGAGATAGCGCAGTCGGACGATTGTTGCGCAGCTGGCACTTGGGGGAAGTTAGAAACCATGCATACATACTCGCATGAGAGAAACTCACAAAGCAGCCATTCCGAGAATGATGCTAACCGAAAACTTGACCTTTCTCTTCATCTGAATGTTCCACAACAAGACCGCCGGCAAAATTGCCAGAGCGAAATCAGTCACAATCTCAATGGCCGAGAAGAAGAAACTAATATCGCTGTTGAGCTTGAGATTGCATGATCCAGTCGTAGTTTCACCCCATAGTGTCGTAATAGGGTGACAGATATTGGCAACGCCAGCCATGAAGATGATAGCGGCTGCACCACTAGCAACCATGATACCTATTATCGACCACGTGAAATATGCTCTTGAGCCTGCAATGCGCAGTAGAGTGACGGCGATACTGCATTTGATGACTGCTGCGCCGGAGGAATAGAAGAATTCGGCAATGAAGAAGAGCTTGGTCAAAATGTCAATTTCAATTGCCAATTCCTGGGACTAGGAGGTACATACCTTGGTTCCTTTCATTATAACGGCAGGCGTCAGCGCAGCGGCCAGCTGGCCAGAGCCTAAAAAGGAACATACGATACATAGGCTAGCGGTCACGGTGTAAAGTAGCTATTATGGCTTTAGCATGAGTGACTCGGTAGTAGTACCAAAGCAAAAGTACCCCAACTCACCAGACCACAGAACATCAAGTAATCATCCAGACCCAACGCTTTTCTCCATACTCGCACTGCCACCCGTGGAACGAAAACAGCCCAACTTAGGGTTAACAGGACGATTGAAGTATAGAGGAGTGGTACACCGTCTCCTGCCGGCTTAACCATGATTGCAGCGCAGTTGAATGATCTGATTCATGTCAATCCAGAGGAAAGGATAACGTGAAGAATGCGATGGGCATAGAAGTTATATATGATCAATATTGCAATCCTAAGCATATCGGCCCTTTACCATGAAGGAGAAAAATTCAAAGGCAAATGCCATGCCTTGAGCACGGTAAGCACTCGGTAGTTGTCTAGTCAGCAGTTGAAGAATGTGTGGAGAAACTAAAGTTAAAGTCAAACGCCATGTCGATGTGTCAAAGCAAGAATTCGGTTAAAAATCATGCTGATCGACTGGTTTTGACTCCACTAGCGGGAGTCGAGCCGTTGGGCCGTTTTTAATTTGAAACTATTCACACCCGCGCCTCTGCAGATCTTTCCATTGACAATCTGAGCGTTGGAAAACTTACCTTCCGAATTCATCAGCACTTAAAGTACTAATACGGATTTACATATTTAATATACATGTCGAATCGTTGACAGGCCGTTGAACAGGGGGGAGACGAATGGTCGGGAAAGTGCCTGAAACGGTTTAACAAACCTACTTCAACAAGCGCCGCGGCACGGCCAACTTTCGAACTCATATCCACTGGCCAGACTGTTGGGTGACCCAGTAGGGATCCACGAGCCCAGATCCCGAAATGAGTTGGTGGACTGAAAGCAGAACGTACTCCGTAGTCCTCGGACGCTAGCAAGGATTGCGCTGTCAGTTGCTCCTTTGGACCATTATAGCGCCGAGTTTATTGGGTTACGTTGCGTAGCATTTACTGGCAAGTCAAAACACATAAGAAGGCATCACTACCTACCCCTGGATCCGCTGCTTTATAACGTACGTATAAGTACATAATAAAGACTATTATATGCGGCAATAGCTTTGTAAATTTCTCCTTTACTTCAGTTCGTATAGTGCTTACGCAAACGAGCGAAAATGGCGGAATTTGTTATCAAGGATGAGGAGTTGGACAGTGTCAAGGGCAAAGTTGTGATTGTGACAGGTACGAACGTTGAATCTTTTCGCTGTCTGTGCTTAGTGACTCGTGTTGATCAAACCTTTTTTTATCACTGCAGGTACCTCGTCAGGTATAGGTCTCGCAACCGCCAAATTACTCCTCTCCTTAGGAGCCTCTGTCGTCGGCGCTGATATCCAACCTTCAACACTTACCGAGTCGTCGCCTTCCTGGTTGTTCGTACAAAGCAATGTGACCGTCTGGTCTGATCTGCTCAATCTGTTCAAGAAAGCAAAGGAACATTTTGGACGGATCGACTATGTTTTTGCCAACGCCGGCATTGGGCCCCGCGCCAACTACCTCGCACTCGAGACAGATGAAGCCGGAGAATTGAAGGAGCCATCATATGACGTTTTGGATGTCAATTTGAAGAGCGTTATGAACACAGCGACGCTTGCTGTTCATTACTTGAAGCAGCAACCCGAGGGCGGTAGCATTGTGCTCATGGGCTCTAGCACTGGATTGCAGCCCCTCCGCGCTCCGGATTATTGTAAGTCGCGTTATAGCCATCACATAACACACGAATGTGAAGCTTACCGTATTATGTAGCCACCGCCAAACATGGCGTCCTCGGATTCGGCAGAGGTATTGCGCGACTTGTGGAGGCAGCAGGACTGCCCATTCGCGTCAACACTCTCATGCCATCATGGACCTCAACAAACATTCTTCCAAACCTGGACGGCCTGATGCAGGGCATCTCTCACGAGGCACAGCCGGGTCTGATAGTTGCTCGCTGTGCTACTTATCTCATGGTCAACCCATCCAGGCATGGAGAAGCGATCTACGTGTCGGATGGAAAATACACGGAGATTGAAAAGGCCGTCCTCTGGCCTGGCGCCCAGACTATCATTGGAGAGGGAAACCCCAGTGATGATCAGATTTTGGAGCGTATCTTCGCACTTGCCGCGTAGTCTATTGATCAATTTGATAGCAGTTGAGCGTAGAGTAGTCAGCATTCTTCACGTCTAAGCATGAAATAACAATCTTGAAATAGAATCCATGGTGCCTCCGCATAATGACAAGAATGATGAATAATATTTCCCTTCCAACCTCGAAAGGGCATCATGAGCTGCAACCATGTCTCAGAGTGCTCAGCCGAGCTCGGGGAAGCTGTGAAAGGAAAATACACTGATCCATGTACTTTTCGTGAGTGACTTCATAGATAAGGAGCGGGTGATAAGCGATAAGCCCCGCGATGGGATGTTTACCTTCAACCTCAACTTCAATATTGTACTTTCGTGATTTCAAAGTCTCGTTTAAAGCCGAGGAAATTCCCCAGTGATCAGTTGTTAAAATTCTAATGAGATAAAGTCAAAATGTCACAAGAAACCACAATCCCGCAAATGCGCGGCCTCCCAATCGCCTTCCACGGCACCATTATCCACACACTCGATGTGGCACAGCTCGAGATTCTGCAAGACTGCCTTCTCATAATCGACGATGCAGGCAAGATTGAGAAGATATACAAAGAAATTTCCG
This sequence comes from Talaromyces liani, assembly GCA_022814505.1. NCBI lineage: Eukaryota > Fungi > Ascomycota > Eurotiomycetes > Eurotiales > Trichocomaceae > Talaromyces > Talaromyces liani. The sequence goes on from JAKLNL010000020.1 coordinate 346,904, forward strand.
CTGAGAAAGTGAATGACTTGATTTCTGAAGCTGGCCACACGCCCGATGTGTTTCCCGTGAAATATCTCAAGCGAGGGGAATTCTTGATCCCTGGGTTTATTGATACTCACCATCATGCGCCGCAATGGGCTCAGCGGGGTATGGGTCGGGACCAAACATTGTTGGACTGGCTGAATAATGTCACATTCGCGCATGAGCGGAAATTTGAGGATGTCGAATACGCCAGAAAAATGTACACGGCTTGTGTGCAAGCCGGAATCAAGCAAGGTGTGACTACCGCGTCGTACTATGGCAGTGTGCATGTAGAAGCAACCAAGATCCTGGCAGAGATTTGCTTGGAGCAGAATCAGCGAGCTCTGGTGGGAAAGTGTAACATGAACCGCAGCTCGCCGGAATGGTATCAAGATGCGTCGGCGGAGGAGTCTCTCAAACATACCAAGGAACTGGTAGCGCATATACGCCGGATTGATAGTGAGGGGAAGCTGGTGAAACCGATACTCACGCCCAGATTTGCCATTACGTGTGACGACAAGTTACTCTCTGGATTAGGTGACATAGTCAAACAAGAGGCTCCGAATACGATCCATGTTCAGACACATTTCAACGAAGCAACCGATGAGATGGAATTTACCCGTCAGCTATACCCACAATTTAAACATGAAGCGGACCTCTACGACGAATTCGGCCTGTTAGGTCCAAACACGATTCTAGCGCATAGCATCTTTCTGAAAGAAGAAGAAATGGATAGAATCAAATCCAAAGGATGCGGAATCGCGCATTGCCCCATTTCGACTGCGACTTTGGGTGAGTTTATGATGGCGCCAATCCGAGAGTATCTGCGTCGCGGTATCAAATTAGGCTTGGGTACGGATGTTGGCGGTGGATTCTCGAGTAGCATGCTCGAAATCATGAGACATGCGTTCATCATATCCAAGGCCCGCGAGACGATGACAAAGGGTGCTGATCCAGCCTTGAAACTACATGAAGGATTCTTTCTGGCTACACTGGGTGGTGCGCAGGTCTGTGGCCTAGAGGATAAAGTCGGTAATTTTGTCGAAGGAAAGGAATTCGATGCGCTGGAAATTCATGCTATAGGTCCAGATCCGTATAGTAGTCTCGGTGTGATGAGTCCAATTGAGGACGAGGATTCTATCCAGGTGATCTTCGAAAAGTTCCTCATGACTGGTGATGATCGTAATATTGCGAAGGTGTATGTTGCTGGGCGGTCATTGAAGGAGACGGTGCCTTGATCATTCTTTCGGTCTTTGTTTAACGACTTTATATGATATACACTGAGACGAGAGCTAATGATACATGAGTTGTGTTGCCTTTATAACTCGGAAAATCACCCCCATAGCTTCTGTTTTAAGAAAACTTCAAAAAAATCCGCCCGTCGTGCAGCCCACCAGCACTCCTCCTTCGGTAACAGTTGGTTAATCATTCGGAAGAAATGGTATAAAAGTACCAAAATTCTTGTATCACTTTCAAACAGCATATCCGTAAATTTTGGATGGAACATTAGCGGAAATGTGTATACTACCCTCGCGACATCGGGAAGCAGATCTGGACAGATCTCCAAGACGGATGGCTCTGACGTCTCTTGGGAATCAATTGGCAGCAATGAGAGAAGTGCGGAAAGACGATTGGTCACATGCGTGTAGGCAGCATGTTCGTCCGCGGACTGATAGTCTAACCATTGTAGGATCTGGGCGTCCTGTAAAGTGTTTCCATATCTGAAATGTTGTGGTGATGGAATTTCAAAAAATTTCCTGGAAACAACCTGGTCACCTTGATCGTGCCATAAGTGTTCGAAAAATGCGTGATATCCATTACAGACTCGCCCAACGAATGAAAGTGTCTCGTAAACGGACCATATAGGTCGATATAGCATGACATTCTTCAGCACAGCCGAGTTTTGTGCCAAATCCGACATAGCGTACATGCAAACATGTCTCATGCTGTTGCCCAATGTAAAGAGCTGATCTTTAGACGCACTATATGTTGAGGTAGGAGTTGTAGTATCGTTTTTTCCCGGATTACATTCCGGCGATAACACAACAGTATCAGACCATGCTTCGAAGTAAAGCATAAATGAGGTACATAGAATGGCATCCCGGTTTGCGTCCGTAATGTCAGACGACAGTGCCTCTCGGAAAAGTTGTATTGTGTTAGAGAGATATTTTCGAGATAGGGTCATTTCTCCCACCCCTTCTTTGTGTCGACACGAGTACTCAAGATGTCTAGCGGCCAAGCACAGGGCTGCATTCATCAGATATTCATATTCGAATGCCTTAGGAAGAATACCCTCCCAAATCTGGCCAATCACCGGAAGGGTATGTTGGGTTGTTGATTGGAAGTGATGAAATAGTCTTAATTGTTCCATGTTCAAGACTCCATCTCCAGGCGATAGAGGTGTTGGTGTTGGTGAAGGTAGAAGATAAGGCAACGGCTTTGTTTTCCCTTGGCTATTGTTTTCGTCAAACTTGGAGGGCTGTTGCTGCTGTCGTGCCGGACGTCGGCGACATACATCTCCTCTCTTCATGCAGCGTTGACAGGTTGGTAAGTTCTCATCGCACTACATGATAGATTAGAACCCTTTCATTAAAAGTTGTTGTATAAAGAAATATTTGTGCATGCTGGCTACTACCAACCTTGACTTTCCGTTCTCTACAAGTAAGGCAACCGGTCCGTGATTTGTAATGTGATTTCTTTTGCTTAGAAGCAGATGAGTCTCTGCACCATTGTTCGAAGCCAGATTTATCCGTAGCGACAAAAGTGTTTATGAAATATTCCGGGGATGAATAATCCGGGGAAGACGCCATGTTCGGATCGGAGGTTTTGGGTAGACCAGGTATCGATCGCACGATGGAATCCTCACAGTGTAGATGGCGCTTGTTTACGGGAGCATGCAGATCCAACAAGTATCTCTTCGTTATAATCTCGATGGTAAGTGTATATAAGATGAAATGGAGTAGTCGGTGATCGTTCACTTAAAGCTGAAAAGAAAATGGAGCTAAGCCATCCTAGGCATAGCTCCGTCGCCCTCGCTTTCCCAAAAAGGAAAGCGAGACTCTATACCTATCTAGGAACCTATGTAAATGTATGATCGACAGATGTAGGCTGTTTATTCCTGAAATAGAATCCAGTTTGGAATCTATGTGATATGAAAGATTGATATGCAGTACGGTAAATAGTCGTAAGTAGAAAATAATTTACACTAAACACGTAACAGAGTGAGCGGTACTCAAAATCAGACAGGAGTTATTGTAGTATGTCTCTGCTGACATATGAGTCTGCATCCCCGGCGCATTGAGATCATCGTGTATCCAAGTCTTGAGCAATATGTCTTTCAAAGGGTGCAACAATCCATGGGATTTGGACGCTATGGTCCGATCCAAAACGTCCAAAACGACCGCCCGGTCTCGATCTGTGCGGGCCTCGCAGCCAAATATAATGTATGCAAAGGGCTTGTTGCAATAAGGAATGCGAGAGAAGATTTCCAATGCATCGTTGATCCATTCGGTCTTTTTCATCGAGGGGCTGTGGCCGGTGGATGTTTGTTCGATGTAAAGAACCGCTGCTATGATAAATAATTCCTTGACGAGATTTGATTCCGACTGTGTTGTGGTTGTGTGCATTTCTGCATCTTCTCGCTGAAGTTGGGATCGTATATTCAGTAGCTTGTCTTTTATACCGTTAATCCACGATATGTACTCCACGGAATGGGCATGTATATGAGTGGTTGGCGCTCGATGAACGCAAAATCCATAAAGCAGGTTCAAGACGTCGTGACCAAAGATAGAAAAATTTGTTATCTAAGATAGTGATTAAATATCTCCTTGGAATTGTATTGCGACACACACTAAAGATTTAGGTAACGTACCTCATCAAGCACCAGACGGTCGAAACCAACTTCTTTCTGTAGGTGTTTCTGAAATGTCGTCTTTCCACGCCAGTGACTGACTCCTAGACGAGCCATCGTGTCGTAGTAAAACACCCACTGAAATAATAGCGATTTATCCTTATCTTGGAAAGAGCTCTCTTCATAGAATCGAGAAATGATTTCTTTTGCATTTGACAAGTGCAAATACCATGTGGAAGAGTCCAAAGCAAATAGGTGCATCTACTCTTCGTCAGTATGTTTGTCGGTATCTATGAAGAAAAAAGGTTGGTTCATACCTCGACAGAGCAAATAAGCATACTAGCAACAATGTGCTGCAAACTCATCTCTCGGCTCAGACGGGACTGCGCTGAGAGACGAAGAGATCTTAACGCCGCAACGGTCAATTCGGTGGTATATCGTCTATCTCCGGTTCGATAAAATGTCGCCAGGGCTAAAAGACTTTGGAGGACGGCCTGCGTTGAAGTGGAGTCATCTGAGAATGCTAATCGTGAGACTATACCGCTCAATTGGCTAAGGTTGATGTCAAATGCGGGCAAAGCTGACACGACAGCTGAAAAGACTTCTCGATGTTAGTATATTCGCCGCAGCGTTCAATCCAAAACTGAAGAGAGAATAATAGGTAAGGCATTACAGTATGGGACAAGGTTTATATTTTCCTCCACTAACGGAGACTGCATGTGCATGTATTTTGAGGACGGAACTCGAAGTAGAAATGCTAACGGCGTGACAATTTTATGACTGTGAATAATTGTTCCTTAGGAGATCAAAGTAGTCAGTGGCCAAGACTAACACTTCAATGTCAAATATATGAAACCGACATTCGATACACCACGTCAGCCAACTCAAGGTAGGACTCACTAGGGTTAATGCGACGTAGATGAACATTAACATCCTGGGAGCTTGTGTTTATGAACTTCCAATTGGTGCATTTATATGATGGATTTGGAAGGGTGACACTTAAAGCCCGTCGCCTATCACTGGCCTTGGGCCAAGGCAGTCGCAGTTTATGATATATGCAAGAACGATTTGATCGGATGCAGTTCTTGCAGATAGGCTGAGATGTATCACATGCAATTTTGCGATCTGTTCAGTCCTATTAGACAAGATCTCTTCATGATAGAGCAACTTCGCAGTCCCAATCTCTCAATTTGCTTTTCACACAAGCTCGTTGAGGACTAGCCTGAGCAAATCTGAGACTGCTAAAGTTATAGCCATACCTTTGCAGGTTGCACAACTGATCTTTGTTCCTGACTCCATCTTGTATGCACATGGATGTTACCCATTGACTGACGGACCCCAATTGCAGAAATTAGGTTTCCTGATGTCTCTTCTGATTATCAATCCAAGATGTATCAAAAATTTCGAAGTGTTTGAAAAGGGATTCGTGAGAGCAAATGTGAGGATTACTAAAGCTACATTGTTTAGGGTTGACGCTATACCCGATTCAAAAGTAGGGCAACTATCTGCGACGCTCGGACCAAAACGGAAATGGGGTCAAATTTCCTATTTGGGACTATGGGCAAGAATCTGCGAACGTGCCATAGAGCATTCCTCCTGCCAGAAAATGTATTTATTAGCATGAATGCAACTGGAAGAAAAGGGAAAGAATACCTTGTATTTTCGAGCCGAAGTCTAGGACGGCAGAAGACATAAATAGGGGCGTCCTCCCACTCTGGGATACCTCTTCACCGACAGAATCATTTCCACTTCGCCTCTAATACACATTACTCACTAGAAAAATTGTTCTGCGATAGCTTTTCAATAATTACAAGAATGGCTTCATACGTCGTCACCGGGGCTGCTCGGAACATTGGCGTAAGTATCTTCCGATAGTGATTCATCAAGTTAACTTTGTTTTACATGGACAGAAGTCATTTCAGCAGCTTCATTGCTAATCTTTTCATCTATATTGGGCAGTACGGGTTCCTCCGCCAGATCTCCGCAGACCCAAATAACACTGTCATCGCACTTGTTCGTGACAAACCTGCCACCGATACTCGCATCTCCGCCGAATTGTCTGATAGGAAGAACATTTTCGTGATCCAAGGTGACCTGACGGATGTCCAATCACTGAAGGTAATTATAACGAGTTTCAAGATAAATCACAAAATTAGGCTCACACCTTGAATACAGACTGCTGTCGAGGAGACCAGAAAAATTACCGGAGGCTCTCTCGATGTGTTAATCGCTAACGCCGCCTATACGGGTGGTTACACTCGCTTTGATGGACTTGGAGACTTGTCAGTCAAACATTTTCGAATTTCTAGTTCAAATTGCACATTATTAACACGTCAGTTGCAATTTAGGGACATCGAGCCTCTCGGTGCAGACATGCGCCAGCATTTTGAATCGAACGTCATGGGAAACATCTACCTATTCAATCTCTTTGTTCCATTAATCCGTAATGGCAATCTCAAAAAGGTCGTTGCTATCTCGACTGGATTGTCAGACCTGGACCTAATCAGAGAACTACGTATTGCCAACGCTGCACCATACTCGATTACCAAGGCGGCTTTGAATATGGCTGTAGCCAAGTTCCATGCTCAGTATGCTGAGGAAGGAATTCTCTTTATGGCTATTTGCCCAGGGTCTGTGGCTACGGGTAACTTTGATAATCGTAAGTCTTTGATCCCGGTTCCAAGACTACGCTACGTCATCTATGCTAATGTTCCTCCCTATTCTTTTTTGAAGTTACGCGCGAACAAGAAACCAAAGCCGGTGTCATGTTTGAAAAGCTTATCAAATATGCCCCTCATTTCACAGGCCCGGCGCCTATTGAGGATGCAGTCAAGGATGTCCTTCAAGTGGTGGACAAGGCTACGATTGAAACGAACGGCGGTATTTTGGTGTCTCATTTTGGAAACAAACAGTTCTTGTGAGGTCGTCATTTCTTGGGCTCTATATTGCACATGTATAGATAGAAAGTACAGTCAATGGCGAGGATTCCCATCTATCTATAGCGAGAATTTGTCTACCAATGTTATACAACTACCTGGAATATGCCCGACCGGCACCCCTACTATCCAGGTAGTTGACGCAACTTCACAGTGGTTGGATGTTTCATGTATACGTACCTCGGAATTCGACCAATGACTGAGCGCTAATTGCACCGTAGGGCATCTTGACGGACGTCACAACTAAAGCTCACGAAAATATGGATTTCCCACGTTTGCTAATCTTCTGCTCGGGGTGGAAACAGAGCTTACGCCGTTTAGGTTAAGGCACGCACCATTCTGTTTCAGTGGGAAAATTTATCATCCTTTCGACCCGGCCAATTATTTCTACCGCAGGCGATATCATTAGAGGTACCTTTTGAATTTCATCATCCACGCAGCTCAAAAGACACTTCAATCTTCATAGCGTATGGGGCTACCGGTCTTCATTTAATTCCTGGTCACACCTTGTCTCAACCCAAATAAGTTCTCAGCATACTTCCCTGGGTAATCCTCTGTTCTTGCTTATCCCAGTGATGAAGCCTCGCGATCATAAAGGAGTAGAAGAATCGTCTCCAGAATTTTTGCTATAACGCAAACTCCTTATGATTGGTATGAGCGCTAAGACATATCTCTCAGGGAATATAGTGAGGAAGAAATTCATGTGCTACCTGATGATCCTGGAATTAATATTGAGGCATGCCGCACTGAAGCTGATATCTACCTTATTCTAGGGCCGAGCCCACTTGTTGTAATGTATTTGTCTATTAGTCCTTGTAAGGATTTCATCGACTTAACATACTATCGAAACGGCAATTTGAAGTAACATATTGAGAGCAATTGAGACCATATCACTGTGATGGATCTAAAGCGTTGGGCTCGTTAAATAATTAAAAGCATTGCATATATCTATTCAAAGGTGCTGGACATTCTGATAGTAGGCTGGACTAATGGCTTGTAGATACTGTAGGCATAAATAATCTTTGTGCCGTTCTGCCAAGCGTTTCCGCCTTTGTACAGAATGTGTTATATTGACAAAGGCAGGCTTTGTGTGTTTTATATGCTTTGACAAGATTGCTTCATATACAAGTTTCATAAGATTGTCATTATTGAGGTGGAAAGTATCCCTATGCATGGAAAGGTATAAATAGTTAGATATTTCCCACAGCTAGTACAGATTTCTGATTGACAAGCTAATTAATAAAATCTGACTTTCCTCTTATATATAATTTCTACATCAACAGGTTATGAGCCTGGAGAATTATTCTCTAGATGCTAAATTGATATCTCTTATTATTATTTACTGATGATTACTATATTTTTCTTTACACACTCTTCTTCTTGAAGCTATACTTATCTCTTTGTAATAGCGCCTTCCGAGAGTCTTACTATAGTAAAGATTCCTCTATTAATAGGCCTAGAAAACTAGATAATCTGGTCAGAGAGGATTATAACTGAGCTTAAGATTAAACACCTTTATTAAATTATATATAGTATATATCTATAACTAGTTATTCTACCAGAGCTGATTCCTAAGCCTGGGGAAGTATATATGTTTACTAAAGATAAGGCAAAAGAGTTAGATATAATATATATAAAGTAGGAGGAATGGGACAAAGATAATGATGCTGTAATTAGCATTATTCTTAGCAGCCTATTAATATTAATTTATTATAAAGTTATATCTGGTAGTAGTAATTAGATCTCTTCTTAGCTAAGCAAATTTCTTAATAAAACCTACAATATCACGTATGGTATATAATCTTTTGAAGGCTTATAACTAGCTATTCACACTTAATATAATAACTATAAAAACTATAACAATTATTATACTAAAATAACTAAGGTATTAGAGAAATTTAATCTTAGCCTTCTAGCAGGGGATAAGCTACTAGAATTCATTAAAATTCAGTTCTTACTTAATAATCTTAGAGAATCTTGGAGTATCTTTCTTATCTTTTTTCTTAATAGTTGATTTAATAAAATAAAGGCTATATTAGACTCAGTATTAGCTGTTTTATTATAGGAAGAAATATGTGTTAAGTTTCATAAATCTAAAGCTAAATTCATAAAAGCTAAGAGTACCAATTCTAATAGGAATAAAGGTAACAAAAATAATAAGGATTCTAAGAAATCATCAAATAAAGATTCAAACAAAAATAATAAGGAATATAGTTACTGCCGCAAGCCTAGTTATAAAGAAAAGAATTATTTTAAGAAAAAAAATAATAAGAGGAAGAAGCAGCAGGAATCTACTAATAGCTTAAAGAAAATTGAATTTAATAAGGATGAAAATAGTAATAGCTATAATATTAAGAGAAATCTTTTCTTAATAAAAATCATTATAAATAATTTAATAACCTTAGAATTAGCTTCTCTAATAGAAGAAAAGTCTTCTCAAATTCACTTATACAAGTGCTAGCACTCTAACTATAAGCAATTTCTTTATAAGAATATCTTTAACAAAGAGATAGACTCTATTCTTATATCTCACAGAATCATAGAATCTGATTATGTTGAGCCTCCTATTAATAAAATATTATCTTAAGATAAGCCTATTACAACATGCTCAATCAATACTATTAAAGCTATTTCTAAAAGCAAGATTACTATAGATATTACTTATTATAACTATCTAGGCAAAAATTACTAGATCCTTAATTCTAGTGCTATAGATTTCTTTATTCAGTTCTCTAAATATTATGTTAAAAGTATAAGCAGGCCTTATAGGCATGCAATTTATATAGTAATAGATTAAATAATCTATTCTAAGTTATAAGGCAATATAATCTTATATTTACCTTATCCCAATAGACACGTGCGTGAGGAATGTCTTAAGGATTATCTCTACATTCCTAACATGGCTATTAATTTATTAGGAATAATACACTTTAATCATAAGGGTTATAGTGTCAATTTTCTTCTTAACAAAGTCATTATTAGTGAATCTAAGTCTAACAAAATCATTAGGTATGGTGATATCGTTGGAAATAAATATCTTTTACGCGTTTATAATAAAGTAAATGCAATTTATTGCTCCTCTAATGCTTCTCTTATAATAACTGACTCCTTATCTATAAATACAGCCATTGACCTTGCGAACCCCGCTTCTATATCTGTTGTTTCTCACTCTTTTAAACCTATATCTAGTTACAAATACAATTTGGCTTTAGACGGAGATTAGGTGAATAAAATAGATAAAATAAGAGTAAATATGATTACCTGGCATTGTTATTTTTATTATTTATTAATTCTAAATATCATATAAGCCTCTAAAATAGTGAAGGGAATAAATATCAAGGGACTTAACATCCCTAAACACACTTATATATTATGCCTAAAAGTAAATACTACTATTATACAAGGTCATATTTAAATAACACTAGCTACAAAATGTGGTGATTATATATTTATTGATCTTAGTAGTAATTATATAGATATACTAGATTCATTTAAGGAAGATACTTACTATTAGATATTCTTTATTAATTAATATAATAGTTAAGTTACAGTCTACTTTTTAAAGACTAAAAATAAAACCTTTACCTACATAAAATATTACTTAGAAGAAGAGAAGCGTATAGGCTTTCCAGTCTATCACTTTTACTCAGATTAAAAGAGTGAATTTGTGAGTCATGAGCTCTCTAAATAGGCTCACTTAAATGCTATTATATAGGAATACTCTGCTGCTTATACTTATAGTCAAAATGCTATTCTAGAGCATATTAGCTGTACTATTTTAACTAAAGTACATGCTGTATTTAGCAATAAAATTATTCTAAAAGACTTATAAGCAAAGATCATAAAAGGAGTCATATTTATAAAAAATATATCTCCTATTCACAGTAAGAACAAGGTGCCCTTTAAGATATACTACAATAGAAAGCCTGACACTTTAAAATTAGTGATTATTAGTTCTAAAGGTTGGTATACTATCCCTCCTGAAGTTCACTTAAGCAAAGGTATTATAAAGATCAATTAATATTTAATTCTTATATGACTTCTTAGCTATACAAGTCTTAATAAGCAATACATTATTTAGATATTAGAGATTAAAGAAGTTAAGCTTACATATAATATTAAATGGGTTAAGGGCACTAACCTAGAGCTTTATAGCTCTCCTAACAATAACTATAGTCAATCTATTAAGTCCCTAGCATTGCCACTAAATAATTGCAATCCCTATAAGATTGCTAGTGACATAGGATCTGATGAAGATCTTGATAGTGATTCTAAAGATAAGGAAGACATTAAAAATACATATAGCTATAATATCTTAAGTTCTATAAGAATTTTAGCCACTAAGATGAAAGTAATATTTACTAAAGATAATATCTCTTAGCTTTCTCTAACTCATAGCTATCTTAGCAAACTTATTAATGAATTTCCTGATTATTAATAAAGCAACACTGTACAACTAATCTTCTAGGGATGGTGCTATATAAGTATAAAAGACATTGCTATTAGAGATAAATACAATTCTACTATTAAACCTAATACTTATAAAGAAGTAATAGCTTCACCTGAGGCTTCACAGTGGTAAGCTACTATAAAAATAGAATATAACAATCTTGTTGCCTATAAAACTTAACACATAGAAAAACTATTATTAGGCTAGCACGCATTTAAAGGAAGATAGATTTATAAGATTAAGTTAGGAGCTAATAATACTATATCACGCTTCAAAGCTAGATAAGTGATAAAAGGATACTCTTAGATTGCTAGTATTAATTATAATTAGATCTTTTCTCCTACCATATACCCTTAAGGTGTTCAATTATTCTTTACTATTATTATAGTACTTAATTACTATTGTACTGAGGTAGATACTAAGCTTATTTTCTTATAAGATATCTTTAGTAATAGTGAAGTTATTTATATAGAATAGCTTATAGATTTTAATAACAGCACTGATCTTTTCTATTACTTGCTTTTACCTTTATATAGCCTTAAGCAATCTACATAATTATAGTATTAGCAATTTAAACAAGGCTGTATAAAAGTCAGTTTATTTCCTACTAAGACTAATAAATGCTTTTTTATCTCTAAATTAAAAGTGCTGTTTATACTCTATATTAATAATATTAAAATCACTAGACTAAGTAAGACAATTATTAAGGGGATATATACTACCTTAGAAAAGGAATTCAATATTTCCCTTATTAGCCCTGCTTTATATTATCTTAGTATAAAGATTAAGTATAACACTAAAGTATATACTTTATTACTTTCCTAGTATATATATTTATAACATATTATTAACACTTATAATCCCAACTCTATCAAAACCACTACTACACCTATAAAGGAAGGCTTAAAGTTATTCAAAAATACTAATCCAGTTAATAAGAAGCTTAAGAAGCTATATAGCTCTAGTATTAGCTTAATTATATATCTAATACTTCAGACTTGGCCCAATTTAACATAGCCTATAGCAAAGTTATCTCACTATACATCAAATCCAAGCAAAGCTCATTTTAAGGCCTTTATACGCATTATTCACTATATTTATAGCACTTTTAATCTCAGTATTAAATATAGTACTTATAAAGACGCAGAAAAGGACAACCCTATAAAATTACTTAGAGTTTTTAAAGCTTTTAGTGATACTAATTATGCTAGCAATTTAAATATACACCACTCTATATCTGGAATGCTTTTTAAACTATATAACAATCCCATTTCCTGGGGATCTAAGCTTCAAACCACCATTTCTTTATCGACATACGAAGCAGAGTTTTACGCTATTATCACCACTATTCGCGACACCATGTAGCTCATATTTCTCATAGAAGGAATAGGTTTTGAAGGTATATAACCAATAACTATACAATCCAATAGTCAACCTGCTATCGATCTTACACTTAATATATAATTCCATTCTCAATCAAAGCACATAGATATCCAATATTTCTAGGTGCGCAATATAATTATAATAGGCTATATTATGCTCAAGCACATCTCTATAAAAAAGCAGATTGTAGACATATTTACAAAACCTCTTAGATAAATCAAATTCCTAGATTTTCACTCTCAGTTGGGGCTTAAGGAGATTTATTAACTAGAAGCATATCTTCCCAAATAGATTGCAATTTCCTAAACAGGTTATGTGTATAGCTTCACTACACCTTAATTACAGGGATATATAGACATAAATAATCTTTATACTATTCTGTCAAGTATTTCTACCTTTATATAGAATATATTATATTAATAAAGGCAGGCTTTATATATTTTATATACTTTAATAAGATTACTTCATATACAAGTTTCATAAGATTGTCATTATTGAGGTGGAAAGTATCCCTATGCATGGAAAGGTATAAATAGTTAGATATTTCCCACAGCTAGTACAGATTTCCGATTGACAAGCTAATCAATAAAATCTGACTTTCCTCTTACATATAATTTCTACGTCAACAGATACAGCTCTGAGTGTTTGGATTAGTAATTTTAATGCATCAGGATTCGACTGTCAGCTGAGGCTAGAGCTTGAGGTAAAACCCGCTGTAGGGTTTGAAAAGGCTAGTCATTATCTGCCTAGAGATATAGATGTAAATAGCACAGTTTAGTCAGATCTCTTTACACTAGGATTATCGCTGTATAAACTTCTAGTCAGTCACAGTTCCTATGAAGGGTTGAGTGATGAAAATATAAAGTCATTGTATTAAGAGGAGAAATTCCCGTATACCAAGGGACTTTTACTTAGAGATATTATTAAAGGCTGCTAGAAACAGAACTTTCAGTTGGCTGAAGATATTCTGAAATTATATAACTTTCTATTAAGAGTGGAAATAGAAGAATATAGCTGTATTATTCTCTGACTTGACAAACTTATCCATATTCTGATATAAAGCATGCTATACTAATGAGAACGGAACAGTTGTCAAATAGGTTCAAAACATTCAGATACAAGAATAAGTATAGCCCCTTCTGCATCATATCGGTTCCCTTGTGTGATCCATCCGGGGCCGTGAACAATGGTACGTATGGTAAAAGATATAATAGGCAGCACTCTCTCCATCACCAGAATTACCATGATTATGACCAGGACGTGGTCCCTTCCTTCTGGTAGATCCAGCATGCTTCATCTTGTATTTATGGCAATTTCGAATGCTGCTAGATGGCTTGTTGGGGCAAGGAGCAGCTGTATACTTGATCTTGTTGTATACTCCAATTTTACAGCCACCACCGAAATACATGTATATGGTTTTGTATTCTGTGCACATGGTTGACTGCCAAGGGGCCTATCTTGAGAATAATAGAAAATCGGATTGTATCGAGAGCGGCCTTCAGAGGTGTTAGCATGAAACGACGCATATTGTCTCGCTTCAAGCAGCCCCGCAATTCAAAATGTCAAAGATTGTATAAATGACGCTAGTTACTCACTATTATGCACGGCGGGTAAGATAATGATGAAACAGGCAAGATTTGATGAAGGCGCCTTCAGCAAAATGATTGATGAAAAGAGGACAGAAGATAAGACAAGATATCACAGACTGGAGATCTAAGGTTGATTATACATTGCTTTGGGCTCGTATCACATGCTTCAAGTTTTTTCATTATACAGACAAGTTGAAAGAAGACATATCTATCTGCATTCATATTCAATGAGCGATCCGAGCGCTTGCCCTAGGCGCGTAGAAGTCCCGAGTGATTCGTGGGTTACTGGGTTTATGATAGCTCATTCATGAAGAGCGTCTTGATATTTTAAACTATTTGTAGCTTATTGGAAATCATGGCTAGCAAGTCCAAGGGTCATTTGGAGTACCCTGGCACATTATTCCGATTGAAATGTGATTGGAGAAGAATGATCCCGCTTTTAAACGGACCATAGAGAAACCAACACTATGGATTGATTCTTTCCTTTGCTTTTTGTCCGACATCTTCGCTGTCCCTTAAAATGGATATCAATCTGCCAATCGTGATTGTCATCACTGCAGGCTTATTAACGACCCTCTACACGGTGTCGAGGCCAAAAGGGAAGAAGAAGAAGAAAACCCTCCTCAAACTACCCCTCATTGGAGATCTTCATAGTTCGCCCATCGAGACACCTCTTAGCAACTGGGATGCCTGGGCCAAGAAAAATGGCCCAATTGTCGTCCCCAAACTATTTGGGCTCATCCCTATTGTCGTGCTTAATTCCTTTGATGCAGTAACAGAGCTGTTTAGTCGTCGCAGCCAATGGTACAGCAACCGCCCAGCATCAGTAAGCATGGAGATGATCACAGACGCCAAACTGGGACAGTGTAAATTTACCCTGATGCATGACTATGATGATCATCTCAAACTACACCACCGTATACTTTCTCCCAGCCTCGGGGCTCCAGCTGTTACACACTATCAGCCGTTAATGGAACTCGAGTCCAAGCAGTTGTTATTTGATCTCTGTCACAATACTACGGGGTCGTCTCGAGATGGAATAGTCAGTACTAGAGCAATCTACCCACTTCTAGAGCGCACCCAGTCCAGTGTGATTCTAGCCCTGCATTATGGACTTCGTATTCCAAGCTACGAGGAAGAAATCCTCCACGACGTCATCAATGTCCAAACCCAAGTCACTCATCTCGCGGCCAACCCAGGGCTGCCGGACATGATTCCACCCCTTCGACACTTACCGGCATTCATATCACCCTGGAAACGTTCTGCGGACAAGCTTTATGCTGCACAAGTCGACCTAAACCTGCGTCTTTTCAAGCACGGTAAGGACTCGGCCGGTTGGAATGCAACCAAGCAAGCACTTGCTACAGCGAAAAAGCACTCCACAAACGAGATTCCGGAACTTGATATCGCCTTTACTCTTGCAACGTCAGTACAGGGTGGCATGGAGACATCCCCACGGCAGCTTCTGTGGCTCTGTATAGCGGCGCTCCACCGGCCTTCTTTCATGAGTAAAGCACATGCTGTACTCGATGAGGTTGTCGGCCATGACCGACTTCCGCGATTTTCAGACAGACCCAAACTTGCGTTTATTGATGCTATTGCGCACGAGCTGTTTCGGTGGAGACCAATTGCCCCAGGGTCGATTCCGCGTCGAGCCGACAAGGACGATGAGTTTAACGGTGTCAAGATTAGCAAGGGCTGGACTATCATGGCAAACGCTTGGGCTATCGGACGGGATGAAAAAGTTTTTGATCCTTCATTAGGCGATCTGCACGACTTTGTGCCAGAAAGATGGCTGCAGCCAGGTGAAGAAGATGGAGAAACAAAATTACGGACGGACCTACCGCTGCCAGTTTTTGGACAGGGTAGGCGAATTTGTCAAGGGAAGAGAGTTGCCACGGATGGAGCATTTATGCTGATTGCGTGCTTGATATGGGCATTTGACATCGAGCCTGTTGATGGGGTGGTCGTGGACCCGTTGGAAATGGTTGTAGCTGGATTCATGACGATGCCAGGCGAGGTGGAATTCAAGCTACAGCCAAGGGGCGATTGGGCTGTGGATGTCATTAGACGAGAATGGGAGACGGCGGAGAAGGGTCTAGGGAAGATCATGGGGGGTGCTAATGATGTTGAGAAGTGAATGTATCAGATTTTCCTAAATGTCTGTATATAGCCCTTGACTACAACACAGTGCACGTATCATCAGCACTCTGGTCCATGGATATTTCGATGTCTTCGGCCGTGATTAACCACCCCTTTGATAGTAGTGATTTCACTACCCTGACGACTTCTCTGGTGGGGGATCTTTGCTTAAGGCCTATTTCAGATACATTTCACAAAATACCAGCCGGAAAACCTTTCATTGATAAATGTATAAATATTACGAAGAGGTAAAGACAAAGACATCTCGCTTTCTTAAGCTTTCAATTCTTCTGACCAGCCAGCTGGCCTGTATTCGATCTAATGGCCGTACAAACTGCTTTCAATCAGCGTGCGTTCTAAGCCCGTACAGAAGTAAATCCTAAGAAGGATTAAGGCCAAAACGAAAAATAAATCAACTCTCTACGAGGGGTTAGCTGACCTCATGAGAAAGACGTTAGGGCTAGATATAGGATAGGGTTATAGACCCTTGAATTCCGGACCAAATTCATCCGACGAGGCGCAGCGAAGTGGAGTCATATCATGATCATTATAACCAATCATTCAGCTCGACTTGATTCACTTCATCTCGAGAGCTTCTACATATTCTTCGTTATCTTGCGTGATTGAAGAAATTATTTCTATTATTCTACATTTGTTATCATTTTGTCAGATTCACTTGAAAGAATATCTGCGAGTAACAGTTGTGTGGTTTCATTTGGCTGAGAACGTTATACTGTCGCAAACAATTGGAACGTCTATCTAAGGAGACATTCTAGGCTACAGCTTTCTTCAAGAGAAACTTGGAAAGAGCGTATCATCGTTTCAAAATGGTTGCAATCTCAGAGATCCGACAGCAAATCACGACCGTCAAGAACCTCGGTTCTGGCCTAGTTGCTGTCTTCGGTACAATCCCTCCTCCATATCACGACGACTTTAGCTAACGGCTGGAAACAGTTGGTGGAACAAGCGGCATCGGCCTCTCAACAGCGCGAGAATTCACGCGATACGCCGCTGCTCCTCACATCTACTTGATTGGTCGGAACGAAGCTCAAGCATCTGAGATCATATCCGAGCTGCAGACCATCAATGAATCGGCGACAGTGAGCTTTATCAAGAGTGATGTCTCTCTACTCAAGAATGTCGATGAAGCCTGTCAAGAGATTTCCAAGAAGGAAGCAAAGGTGAATCTGCTATTTTTGAGTGCGGGTATTATGACCACCAAGGGGCGGACTGGTAAGTCGCCCTCTTCGCATTTATCTTTCGCCGCCAATTGACCTAAAATAGAAACAAGCGAGGGAATCGACAAAAAGCTCAGTCTACACTACTACTCCCGCATGCGCTTTATCCAAAATCTCTTACCCCAACTAGGTCAAGCAGCATCATCCGGCGGCCTGGCACGCGTCGTCTCCGTCCTCGGCCCAAGCACAGAGGGCAAACTAATCGAAGACGACCTCGATCTCCAAAAGAACTACAGTCTCCCTAATGCCGCTACTCATGCGGTTACCATGACGTCCTTGTCTATGATCCATCTAGCAGCCTCAAATCCCACCATCAGTTTCATCCACAGCGCCCCTGGAGGCGTAAAGACCAATATTATGAGGGACTTTAACCCGCTCGCAAGGGGGCTCGCACATGGTGCTTTTGCGTTACTATCGCCTATCGGGTCAAGGATTGGGCTTATTGGCATCAAGGAGAGTGGGGAGAGGCATGTTTATGCCTCTACTTATGGGGGATTTGCGCCGAGAGAGAAAAAGGTTGAGACCGTGGGCGCGGATGGGGAGAAAGGGACTGGAGCGTATAGAGTGCATTTTGATAGTTCGATTGTGGAATCGAAGCAGGATTTGATTAAGGAGTATTTGGGGAGGGGCATTGTGAAGACGGTGTGGGAGCATACGGTGGGTGTTATTGATAAGGCTGTGGGGAAGTAATTGTAAGTATATTGAAGTTTGTACATTGGACAGTTAATAATAGTACACATCTCCATTCTATTCACATTTTCCCTCAAGAGTCCCATCACTATATACACAACCTGTAAGCCCACATCAGAGACCTGTATATACCGTCCTATATATCACCAACATATCCCAAATCACTATCGATCAAGTCCTATTGGCCTGAGCCCAAATATCCCCCGAAGCAACCAACGTACTAACAATCATCGCAATACCCACCTGCGTCGACGAAGCCGGAATCCATCCGAGGACACTACCCGGAATCACAAGATCGCACGAATCAACAATAAGACTCTTGACTAGAGGCGTCAAATCCGGCTTTTTCTGCTTCTCAACAGGCTTCTTCTCAGACTGTTTTGCGCCTGAATGTGGGGCTGGCTCAGAAGCAGGAAAGAAAAGATCAACAGTAGAACCCATAACGCTCAACGCAAGTCCAAAGAACCACCATTTGTGGCATTCGAGGAAGACTTCTTGGGCCCAGGTGGTTGGCCATATACCCATTGCATCCAACTACCATCCTTGTTAGCAAGATTTCTTCCGCAAATGGTGAACAAGGCGAGAACTTACAATAGTCAAATTCTCCATAAAGAAATAAACACCTAGGAAAGACCATTTCCCAACATTGGCAATCTTCTTGACGGCATCAGCCTCAAGAGGCGCGGGGACAAGCCATGCTTTATAGCCTGCGTCGAAGCAGTCGATGAATTTGAAGAATCTTAAATACCGCCGAGCTATTGCCTAGTTAGCATCATGTAGAAGTAGAGTGGGTGGTGAGGACAAACCGAGAGCGATCTGATTCTTTGCCGAGGCAGATTTGACGGCGTACACGGAATTGGGTACGTAGGAAATGAAAATACTAGAAGACAGAATCGTGCAGACCGCTTGGATAAAGCGGAGAGTCTTTTCGATGCCGAGTGGGTGAGCGTTTGTGAAGTTTGAGAATTGTTTCCATACTGGTGGGGGAGAAGGAGGAGTTGGTTTGGCCATTTTGGTAGTGGCCGTGGTTGGTTTTTGTGGTGTTGCCATTTTAACTCGGATTGAGATTTTTGACGCAAATCTAGCCGAATTATACCTTTGTTGTGGAGGTAGCAGGATCTATAGTTAGTTGATCCTGCAATTAGATAGTCGAGCAAGAGAAGAATGAGAGGTGATATTCGGAGATGAGATGGCAGATATCTTATCGAGAGGATCCACCTAGCCTTACCTAAAAGGTTATGGACTTTGCCTACTCGTTGACCAATCATGGCATTGCACTCTGTGAACTTGATGTGGAATGGCTTCATGTATGGTTTCCCATTCCAATCAGGGCAGTGGATGTCTATAGATATAGACTGATATGTTCTACTAAGCATCATATACACGCGAAAAAACAATAGAGTGACCGCACCCCCAATTCAACTCTCACACTGACTCGGACAATCACCTTCCCTTCCCACCAGAAATATCCTGTCCCAACCGATATCCCCCAACCCTCTCCCACTCCACCTTCTGCCTCGTAATCGGCAACTGTCGTCGCAAACTCTTGAACGCGCCCTCCGCCAGACGACTAAACGCTCTGTTCAACTCTTCCTGGTGATCACGCTCCGCAGCACCGATCTTGGCCATGATTGATTCAGCGGATATATTTGACAAGGACAGAGAAATGGGCTTTGTGGTGCTCAGGGCCACGTTGCCGTCTTCGTAGTAGTGCACGTCGACGTGGATGGTGCCGGTGATTGTGGTGGAGGATGAGGAGATGGGAATTTGGTAGATGGAGCGGTAGCGGCCGTTCCTATTACACCAGTATTAGCATCAAGTCTTCTATGTTTGCGATGGAGAAGGCATACCAGAAATTATTCGGAGAGTATCGATTAGCCACCAGGACAACGGCAACGGCGGAATCGTTTTCGATGGGGTATACTCCGTAGGAAGAGCTAGGGTAGTGCTCCTTGGCATGGGTAGAGAGGGATTGAAGGAGAGATTTTCTATCTATCGTCAGCACCTTCTACCGTTTTCAAAGGCTGGAATGTAATATACACAAGGTCCGCATTTTTCGATTCGAGGGGATATGATTGCGCGGCTGAAGCGGTCTGTCAAGCACATAACATCAGCATTTTTAACTCAATTGTTTGGGTGCAAATAGACGACGTGCCTGTGTAATATGATCAAACTCAAAGGACGTCGAACTCTCAACATCAAAGTATCGATCTCCGTCCAGTTTATTGAACTCGCTCACAATCACCTATTCCCACAGAACGATCTCAACGTCAACAGGCCGATAGTATATAGGGACGCGGTGAATACCTGTTGACTACTTCCCGGAAGCTTCACGGTCGCCAATTGCTTCTCATTATAGCTTTTGAAGGCGGGTTCGAGGTCGGGGAGAATGTCGGGGCCGTCTGAGGTGAGGGCTTTGATATCTATGTCACGGTTAGGAACGATGTGTTCACGATGGATGAGTTCAAGGCTGGAAGCCTATTTTGGAGAAATTGGGTTTAGGTATACCAGCGACGACATCAGACAACTATCAAATGTGTTAGAGTCAGCGTATAATCTAGGTGATGTTTGCGGACAGTCTGGAACAACTTACCTCTCCCGGAGGGGCTCCCTCAATGAAAGAGGAAGCAATTTCAACCGCGCTCATTCTGATTGTTCAATGGAAAATCGGGCAATGAGCGAATAGATTACAGAATCAAAGATGCGCAGAAACGAAGGTGGTGGTATCTCGTCAAGTTGTGTTGACGCTGATCTTGCGGGGTTGTTGCGGCGTGTTGACACTCGTACAGCACGAAGGCGGTCAGCCATGAATCATGTCACCCTAACCCTAGGGCAGTGTACAAACATCTACCGATGAAATAAATACCCGAACACGTTGAGTGATATCATTATTTAGATCATATCTATCTGAGTCTATATATCCATGCAGAAAAACTTGGTCTCCATCTCCGCCCAATGACACTGCAACTCCTTCTCCAACCTGCCAGCAACCGAATACCCACTCAACCTAATCGATTCGACGACAGCGAGCACTCTATCACGCTCAACATTATCAGCCGAGAATTGGTGGGCAATAATATGTAAAATTGGGGCGTATGCAACGGCGTCCAGCTTCAAAGAGTGAATGTTATTCTCAACATACTCAAAAGCTCGTTCAGCCTGTTGCCGGGCGAGGGATTGGGTCATAACGGGTAGTGGGATGGCGAGAGTGCACCATGATCGGTGAGTGAAGATATGAGACAAGCTGGTGAGAAGCCAATAGTAATATGGTAGTAGGGAGCGACAGAAGATGTCTTCGGTGTAGGAGGTTGAGTAGAGGACGATGGTGGAGATGATGCGTTGTTGGATGTGGGTGGCGCGGGTTACGAGTTCGATGCCATTGAGCCTGTGCAAGGCGTCTACAGTAGCATCTGGAGTAGCATCTGGAGTGGTATTTAATGAATCTTTGATCCATAGTAGCAGTCTAGGAAAACGTAAGTTGGCGTAACCACTGCTATCAAAGCGAAGACTTACTTATGTTGCATCTTCCCACACTCTTCTAGAGCCGATGCAAGATCATCCCAATGTTTATCCACATCATCCAACATATTCGACGACATATCCTGGCCCGGCGGTTGAATTTCAAGCAAATTTTGCTCTGAGGTACTCCAAAAACAATCCTGATCAAAACAAATCGCCCACAGAGCACCACTCGTCCTCAAAAACAAGCGCAGTCGACGGTTCAGAGACGAGAAGTAATCATCACCATCAGAGGCGGAATCATGTTTCGGCGACACTGTCGATAGAATTTGATACACCAGCGACCCCCATGTACTCCCACTATCATACATCAACAGCTCCACAAACTGCAACAAACATGCTGCAACTAACGAAGCCGTCGAATCCTGCGGTGTCGGCGACGGGGATTTGAGTAATTTGAGCATATTCACTCTCAGCCGAGCAAGTAATTTACGCGAATCATATTTCAGTCGCGAAGCCGGTTCCCAGGATGCATTCCCATACGACCCTTGCGAAACATACGCTTTGCCCACGAGGCGGACTGTATCCTGCACCAGTTCGTTGGTATGAAGTAGTTTCCCAATAGATGCAAACGAGAACAGCTGTATAAACGGCGAAACGGAGGACTTCACGAGATCAAAAAAGAAGGAGATGTATTTCGTGTCGGTGTCTATTAGTGGTTGGTTCATGGGCATGACATGGTGGATTATGGAGGGGTGTTGGTAGGAGACTATGTTGAATTTGGAGGGTTGCAGAGAGGAGGTGCATTTCATGCCTCGTCTGAGGCATGTTGAACATGGTCGAGCGCCGTCGCACTGTTAACCAGTTCCAGGTTACTTGATGCTTTTCTTGAGATGCAATATGTCTATCATGACTGGCGGGGGGAAACAAATGCCATACCTTTGCATGCTCGCGCTGACAGTAGACGCATCGCCGTCTTCTGAGTCGACGGTCCGCTTGTCCGACGGGCATGATATATCGAGCGTCTATCACGAATTATAAATTGTTGAATTCTAGAGAAATACAAAGAAAATATGAAAAGGTCTACGTCAATTCAAGGTTCCGATGGATGATGAAGAATGGATTCTTCTTCTAGTTAGCCTCTCGTGTCAGGGCTACTACTACATAGTAAATCCGAGACCTTAAACCAAAATAGGAAGTGTTTGTGCGCCTAGCGCGAGTCAAGACTCGTATGGTACGTAATGATGTTGCCAATGGGTCCAGTTTTTGTATGTGTTTCGGGATATAATACGGTATTATTAAGGTATTATTACGGTACTATAGTAACAGCATGTTACGAGATTACAGCTTTAAATCCGGCTCGCATACGGAGTATGTATTATCAAAAAAACCGAAATCGAGATTATCATGTCATATGTAGCGCTAAACATATTAATGGGTATATCTGCATACAGAACGAAGATAAGAAATAAAGCTATACTCCCCGACCAACCACCTTCGCCATGTGCCAAAAAAGAAAAAGGAAAATAGAAGATATCGCTACTCAATACTCATATTCATCAATCCATCATTAGTCTCATTCATTCCCTGTAGACCAACTCTCTTGATCCCCGTTGGCGTTGAGTTGCTTGACGAGCTGTGTGTTTGCTCTGTCAACAGAGCCGAGGCCGCTTTTGAAGGGATGATCCATGATCCGTTTAGGCCATTGCTGTCCTTGGTAGTTGATTGCAAAACAGGACTACTCTGAACACTCATGCCGGGTGACACGGCGCGGCGCTTGAATGATTCGGCATCAAAGCCATCGTCGCGACGACGTTTGCGACGGATCTCGGTTGCTAGTGCGGATGTGACTGCTTGTGGTGTTGGGGATCGCCAGCGGCCTTCTTGTCCGACATTTGATACTGGTGTATCCATGTTTGTGTCTTCGCTGATGACGGAAGATTGCGTCGATAAGCGCCCTGGAGGTGGTGGCGTGCGGTAACGGCCATCAAACGTCTCCCAGAATTTGGCACCTCCTGAGTTCAACGAAGCCTGGTTTGAAAATGCAGTTTCAGGAACACTTCTAGTTGGGTTTTCGGATACAGAGGTTGTAGAAGTGAGTTCTTCTAATTGCTCTAGAGGAAAGCTGGGTGTCTTCGTCTCGCTCGTTGGGTCGCTTTCGCGGACCTGGCGAATAACCTCGGCTTCCTTCTTTGCTTCAGTATCAAGAGGCGCGCTTTCCTCCATTAGAGCCGCACGAATACGGGCGAATGTTTTAGTTTTTGGCTGAATAAATCAGTATACCATCAATAGCAAATAACTAGGGACAGAACTTACTAGTAAGTTTCCTCGTCGAGTAACAGCGCGACGAACTACTCCACGCGGACCAGATTCTGCATTAGCCCCAGGGCTATCTGCTCGTAATGCACGAGCTTCACCGTCGTCACTCAAATCTGACAAGTGAAGATCCCCAGTTCCAAGACTCAGACTCTCGCGCCTCGATTGTAAAGCACTTTTGGACATTTCACGAGCAAAGTACCCCCCATTTGACGCCTCGATGCTCTTCAGTACCGGCGGAGATAGTGGTCCCGGACTGGGCTTGTTACTGTTTCCACTAGCACTACTAGAGCTATGACGACTGTTTCGCGACTTGCGAAACCGTGCTCGCTGAAAACTGGCCAGACTAGCAGCGGCTGAAGAATAAGTGCCCATCCAGTCGTTCCCCGGACTAGGGACTGCGCCTCCAAAGGGGTTGGATAAAAATCCGCTGTGTATTTTGGTCGCCTGTGGTGTGGAGGTAATCATCATCTCGTCGCGGTCTCCGTTCATTGGCTCGTCATCGTCTTCTTCGCTGCTGCTGGTATCTGATTCTAGCATGTTCACGCTGGAAAGTGAGCTGGACATTGTTGTTTGGTTTGCTGATCCTATGCCTGATGGCTGGACAAAGCTTGTTCCAGGTGAGCCAAAGGCAGATGAAGTGCCCGCTCGTCGTTGAGGGATATTGACACCACGACCACCTACGTTGGGTGAAGAATCAGGTGAACTTTCAGCGAGGGTAGAGTGATGTAGATTCGTACAGGCGCGTGCAAAATCTAGACCTCGTGATCGGCGAGGAATTGCAGATGCTGGTGAGCCATAAATTTGCGCTGCATCAAGCTTTGGAGAGAGAGGCGTTCGGTTAGCAGAAGGTGTAGAGAAGGATGGAGTAGACTGTCGCGGAAGTGGAAGAGAAAGACCGTTCAGAGTCGACAGACGTGGCTGTGGCGTCCTTTGCGGGGTTGACGGACTATTGTTGTTATTGTTGTTCGTGGTGTTTGTAAGTCCTATGTCATCTTTGGATGTGGGTGGAAAGTCCCGTAATGCTGAAGGCTGCAACGCTCCGTGTTTGGAAGCATCAGACAACGAGCGCGACTTCGGGGATAGACGCGGTATGGGAGGGCGTTTGGAGTCACTGCTTGTTGTAGTGCCACTGCTATTGTTCTCATCGCTGTCTGACTGTTCAATGTGTCTTGACATCTGCCTCTGCAGCCAGTACGGTTCTGCCACTCGCATTTCGGTCTTCATGAGTTCGCGGTAGGTGAGGGGAAGGTATCGATCGTGGCGTTGATAGCGGTATAAAGTCCGGTCGTAATTTCAGACTCTTGAAGAGATGGTAAGACAAATATGCCTCTAAGGAGCCATGTTGGCAAAAGCGTTGAAGTAGTAGAGAAGCCCTAAGCAGTGTACTAAGCGGGTTATCAGCAACTGACGGTCGGAATGGAGAAAAGTGGACACTGGTAGGAGACAGACATGTGATATAATGATAAAACTAAAACAGTTCCTGCAGATGAAGCGCTTGTAGAATTGACTAGGTGGAGTAAGTAGAAGGGTGATTCCGTTCACGTGGAGTTAGCAATGCTGAGATTCTTTGACGTCGTCAATGACTTGAGCGCGAAGGCAGATTGGCCAATGAGGGCAGCCCGTCTACCCGCCCCCGCCGTTCCACCTGATTGTCAGCGCTAACAGTGACTGTCATTTCTTGGCGATAATACAGATAATTACTACTGATTGATTAACGCTGGTAGAAATCAAATTGAATAACAGGTAATGGTATGCGACTAATGTACACGCAGTACACCAAAAAGATTGTTGCCCTGTGGTAGAGACGAACCCGCGTCTCAGTCATCCGGAACTCCATCGCAAATCACCATATTCCACTTTCTGTCTCATACTTTGAGATCGCCGGGTCTCCTAACTGAAGCTCCAACGCTGCCTTCATGGTATGCTGGTGGCGGTGCCGACATTTCCGAGTGCGGTGCATATGTTGACTCCGTGGCGACGGAGGATTTAGAAGGGGAGTGGTCTCGTCGTGATTGGGGTGGTGCCAAAGAGAACTCGTTATAATCCGGGTCGCGACTCAATCCGTGTGGATCATTGAAGGGGTCGGCGTAAGCGGCGGGATTGCGGTTGCGATTGTTTGCAGTGGGTTCGTAAATATCGATTTCAAAGGATTCGCGTTCTTTTGCTTCTTCGGCGTCGAATTGTCTGCGTCGTTTTCGGGCGATGATGAAGAATACGACACCGGCGACGAGGAGCATACTATACTCGATTTAGATCTTTACACAATCAAGTCTTTCTCAAAATACTAACACTCCGACAATCGCCGCTGGGACAGCATCGAGAAGAACCTTGCTGGTGGGTTTGTCGCATGCGGCGGAATTGGGATCGGACTCGTCGCAGGCCCGTCGGTAGAGATTCGTAATCATATCCATATTTGCTGTAGAAAATGAGGGAATAGCGATGGTGTGTATGTCGGTAATGCGAAAGGCGATCGGAAGTTGAAAGCGTCGCTGAGTTAGTGTGTCTGTTTTGGAACGAGGGACTACGGTATGGCGCCGCGGACCTTCTTTGTAAACAGAAGAATCAGAGATACCGCAAGGAAGGAGTGTATTATGCAAATAAGTCGCTAGTCAATAGCATATCACATCAATAATGAGCGTAAGGTGCGAAAAGGAGCGTGTTGGGATATGTTGTGAATTGCCTCAACAGGTGTCCGTCCCCCTTATTAAGAGCACGATGAGACAGAGGCGCTCGTGAGACAGACTTTCTCCGTACTCCGTGTAAGCAATCGTGGCTGATGTTCTCCCTAGGCTGGACGCGGTTAGCGACTGCGGAGAACCCGGGCGTCCCTGGTATGGATACCGTTTTTATGATACACTTGACCAATGACAGTTTGAGAAAGTGTAATTTATGTTTCATGATACGTACTACGGAACAATCAAGCATTTCATCTCCGAGGCGGGATGGATCATGTGCGGATATACGCAGAATCCTAGTCCTGTGTTAGGTGATAATTGTGCACCAAATGAAGCATCGACAGCCTTCTAGTATGAAGTTGTCGAGTGTCTGTTTACAGGACTTCGCAAGAGGGCCCTATGTTTGTCTATACGGAAGAATCTCATTAATGCATAGCGAGTTCATAAAGAATTAGAGAGTAGAAATGGAGAATTCAGAAGACAAACTGGTGTCATTACGGAGTACTACATAGTATTAAAAGACAAACGATATCGGTTTGACGCGCTATACCCGATATGGATTAATGGAATTTTATCTCGTTACAAGGGACGTCGGTTTGGACCAATCACAGAGGCAATAGCCACGGCGAAAAGATGCCCCACCGCCGCGTGGAAGAGGAATTGTGACGCGATGAAATATTGCTCGTCGACAAACTTGGACGCAGATTCTTTACAGACAGACCTGCAGCGTTGGAGGAAGGGCAGCACCGTCAACGACACAGAGCCCACATCCATCTGAACTTCGACCAAGCGCCTCCTGCGATTCGCCCGGTCACCTCCGACCTCGAGCCTTGTCGTATTTTTTACCGGGCTGGTCCTGCCAGCAAGTCTACGCCGCCTCGCCGCTGGACGTCTCATAAAAGCTCCATCATGGCTTCCTCCTCTGACGATATGTCCATTGAGGACATCATCGACGAACTCGATCTGAACAAAGCCTTGCTCGAGAGCCTCATCGAAACCCGCCCTGACGACCTAGAGGAGAGAGAAGAGCTTCAAGCGACAGTAATGGATCTCGAAAGAAAGTTAGCTGAGCGTCGAGGGGTGCCGTACAACCCACCAGATGCACAACCATCTCAGTCCATTCCTCGAGTGATTCATCAATATGATGGAGCATATTCATCTCAGGGGTCAGGGGTCAACAATGGTTACGACGATGATGACGCTACATTTTCCTTACCACATCGTGAAACCCCTCATCGCAAGCGCAATCTCGATCCCTCTGATATTGGCCACTATTCTGGTTCTCCAGTTTCGAAACGAGCTCGCTCCCGCCACTCAAGATCGCCAACTCCAAGTGGCCTCTCCAGTTCCAGTGTTTCGAAAGACGATTACGATCCCCTCGATGACTACTTTCAAGACGATGACATAGACTTTCGAGAGGGACAATACGAGGCCGAGAAATGGTTGGAAGAACGTCGTCTACAGGAACTCAAGGATGAAGAATTTGCTAGACGTCTTCAAGAGTCGTTTGAGGATGAGTTCTCTTACGTGCCATCGAAGCAAGCACAGCCTTCTCAACCAGAAGCGCACAACCCATATTCCACCAATCCTCTCATGCCAGTGCTGAACACGCAGTCTCCGTTCGTGCAGAAACCAACGGCTCCCTCGTCTTCTCGCGATCAGCCAGCCTTTGGCACGACGGGTTTCGGCCACCCCTCCTCTTACCAGTATCCTTCTAATGGACCTTCGTCGTTTGGTTTCCCATCCAAACAACCACAATACCCGACTCTGGGGGCTCCATCGGCCTATCAGGTCATTGATAGCAGTGATGAAGATGAGGATTTTGCTGAAATCGGGGCGAATGATTTCTATGGGAATGGCCGGCTTCCAATTTCGACTAACAAGAAGACCAAAGCAAGCATGGGGACTGGTATTGGTAAATATGGCTCAGAGATGTTGAGCCGGAAGACTGCGCTAGACTACTTGCCCGCTGGTCGCCCTCCTAAGCCATGGATGGAGAATTTGATCGATAATTTCACTGACCTGCCTGGTTCCGCCCCGTGGCTAAACGTTGAGTAAGTCCATCCGCATCATCGATTATTGTTGACGTGAACTAATCCTTTGTAGGGTCGAAACGGTGGACAGCAAGCAGGCAAACCAGGAACTAAAGTCCTTACTAGAGGGGCTTCGGCCTGATTTCGATATATCCCGAGAGACAACGCCTGAGCAATTGAACTTTCCTCTCTTCGAACATCAAAAGCTAGGACTGGCGTGGATGAAAGCCATGGAAGAAGGGAAGAACAAAGGTGGAATTCTAGCCGACGACATGGGTCTCGGCAAAACCGTGCAGGCTTTGTCGCTGGTAGTTGCGCGACCATCCACGGATCCATCACGGAAGACTACACTGATCATTGCGCCTGTAGCCTTAATGCAGCAATGGAAACGAGAGATTGACAGGCTGGTCAAACCCAAACACAAACTCAGCGTTTTTATTCTTCACGGCGAAAATCGAAAGACTGGTTTCGATAAGCTGAAAAAGTACGACGTGGTTTTGACTACATTCGGTAGCATGGGCACAGAATTGAAAAAGAGGCAGCAATTTGATGAAATGAGGAAATTCGCACAAAACAACAACAACCTCATTGCAGAAGCTCGCGGTCTTCCCCTTCTTGGGCCAGACAGCACATGGTACCGCGTGATCATCGACGAAGCGCAGTGTATTAAGAACCGAAACACAAAGGCTGCACTGGCCTGTTGCTCTCTGAATGCTACTTATAGGTGGTGTATGAGCGGCACCCCTATGATGAACGGTGTTCACGAGCTTCATTCATTGCTTCGGTTCTTGAGGATTGGGCCGTACAATAGTTTGCAATTGTTCAACCACGTGAGTCGAAGTCTGAGAAGCATCACTTGGAATGTGTTTACTGACCGATACAGACATTCACGCGACCTTTGAAAGGTGCACGCAACGAAGACCGAGAAAAAGCCCTTATACAACTCCGCGTTGTGCTCAAAGCTATTCTCCTTCGGCGTACCAAATTTTCAAAACTAGATGGCAAACCCCTCATTCAACTTCCACCCCGTACCACCGAAAAAGTCCATGCAGTCTTCAGCGAGGATGAACAGCAGTTATACGATGCATTGGAGAGCAAAACACAGATCCAGTTCAATAGATATCTCAAGGCAAATTCCGTTGGCAAAAACTATTCCAACATTCTTGTGCTATTGCTTCGTCTTCGCCAAGCTTGCTGCCATCCTCATTTGATCCGGGATCTAAGCGTGGATATCTCTGGCATTACAGAGCAAGCCGATTTCACTGAGAATGCGAAACAGTTCAGTCCTGATGTTGTGCGACGTATCAGGGAGGATCCGCCTCTGGAATGTCCTGTTTGCATTGATGCCGTCCAGAATGCGGTCGTTTTCTTTCCTTGCGGTCACGCTACTTGTGCTGAGTGCTTTGCTAGAATTTCAGATCCTGCTCTCGCCGTTCAGCAAGGAGTTGACGGGTCAACCGAAGCAAAGTGTCCCAACTGTCGTGGCAAGGTTGATCCCAAGAAGGTCACGGATTATTCCTCTTTCAGAAAAGTCCATTTCCCCGAACTAGCCATTGGCGATGGCGAAGAGCTCCCGGAAATTGCTGCTGGTCCGGAAAAGTCTGACTCCGATTCGGACGACGATAGTGATGACGAAGAAGATGATGACGGTGACGAGGACTCGGATCTTGACGGCTTCATCGTCCCTGATGACTATGACGAAGAAGAAGTCGACGAAGACGTAAAAAAGAAGACCTCAAAGAAGAAGGACGATGACTCCGATTGCAAACCCAAATCCAAAAAGTCCAAACCCAAAAATTCCAAAGGCAAGGGCAAGGGCAAGAGGAAGGAGAAAAAGACCCTCGCCGTCCTCCGCCGGGAAGGCCAACGCAATGCATCCGCCAAACGCAAATACTTCAAACGCCTGGAGAAGAACTGGATGGCAAGCGCCAAGATCGAAAAGGCCATCGAAATCCTGGAAGAAATCAAGGAGTCTGGCAAAGGCGAAAAGACAATCATCTTCAGCCAGTTTACGTCTCTGCTGGATCTACTGGAAGTCCCCATTAACCGCCGCGGATGGAAATATCGCCGCTATGACGGTAGTATGAACCCGCGTGACCGTAACGAGTCTGTTCTTGAATTCACCGACAAGCCGGACTGCGATATCATGCTCGTCTCCTTGAAGGCTGGCAATGCAGGCCTCAACCTAGTCGCGGCATCACAAGTAATCATCTTCGACCCCTTCTGGAACCCCTACATCGAAGAACAAGCCATCGATCGCGCGCACAGATTAGGCCAAACGCGTCCTGTGCAAGTTCATAGGATCCTGGTTGAGAAGACAGTTGAGGACCGGATTCTGGAACTACAGGATAAGAAGAGGGAGGTTATTGAGGGGGCGCTGGATGAGAATGCCGCCAGTCAGATTAGTAGATTGGGAGTTAGAGAGTTGAAGTTTCTTTTTGTGAGTCCCCTTCTCCCTCTGACATCGTTGTATGAGCAACTACTAACCCGTATTACAGAATGTGCAGTAGAGACCAGACCCATCTTAGGGGTCTTCCCTTCGCTGTGTTCCTTTCATTTCGATTCATGTCTAATCTTTTCAACTACCCTGAGAGGAATATTTTCTGTTTTACCAGTGTCCGGAGGAGCAATTGTCCTACATCTTGATTTGGTTGATACCCCTAGAAGAACTAAGAGGAGGCGCATTATGGTATGGTATGGCTTGCTACAGAATGGGACGCGGGCGGCTTTCTCTCTTCATTCTTTTTATTTTTTTCGTTTGTTCATGGTTTCTTTTTATTCGCTTCGATGTATTAATTTGTCGATTCTTTCGCAGATAATTATGAGATTGAAAAAAAAAAAAAAGGCTCCTGCGCGTAAGCAGATACTGGACTGAATGAGATTCGATTTCGGAGATTCTTTCATTACTTTCATAATCTTCCTATTGCGTAAACCAACAGTCATAGCTGCGGTAGATAAAACAATTATATTCTACTTTGCATTGCAAATTCGATTTCTCGTGCAACTAAGCACTGACTGGCATTCATTTATGGCATAACACAGAGGGACATGGGTAAGGGGGTGGGCATTTTTAAATGTAAAAGAACAAGACCAAAACAACCTGACGATTTAAGGGAAAGAAGTTTCGTGCAATCAATCCGTCAATCAATAAATCTAAAGGTCGGCGTCCTCCTCATCGGGCAGAGGTTGAGCAGCGGCGTCTGTGAGTTCCTGCTGGTACTTGGCCATGACTTCGGGGTCGACCTGGACTTCGGGAGGAGCCAAAGCGGGAGCGGCGACGAATTCCTACAATCAACAAATTAGTTTTGTTCGAAATGACTAGAAGAGGGGGAGAAGTACCAAAGTCTGGTTACCGACAAGCTTGCGAGCGAGCCACAAGAAAGGCTTCTCAAAGTTGTAGTTGGACTTGGCAGAGATATCGTAGTATTGGAGGTTCTTCTTGCGGTGGAATGTGATGGTCTTGGCCTTGACCTTGCGCTCCTTGACGTCGACCTTGTTACCGCAGAGAACGATGGGGATGTTCTCGCAGACTCGGACCAAGTCACCTATCAAATCGTTAGTATGTGACGAACCAAAGACGCGAGGTTGAGGGAGATAACGTACGGTGCCAGTTGGGAACGTTCTTGTAGGTAATACGAGATGTCACGTCGAACATGATAATACCGCACTGGCCGTTGATGTAGTATCCATCACGAAGACCGCCAAACTTCTCCTGACCAGCAGTGTCCCAGACATCGAACTGAATAGGTCCCAAGTTCTGCGTATGTCAGCCATGTGTTCCAGTATTTTGTACAGAGAGCGAACATACGGTGGTGAAGCCAAGAGGGTGAACTTCCACACCCAAAGTGGCAATGTACTTCTTCTCGAATTCTCCAGTCAAGTGGCGCTTGACGAAGGTGGTCTATTCAACTCGTTCGTTAGTACATAGTTCGGAAACGCGAATAGCGATGATGATGATATCGATTTTGACGAGAATGTCGCTAGGATGGAGATGGGAATCAAGGGCATCGAGCAGAATGCGGGGTCACGCGATTATCGCATCGTCAAATCTCGTATAACAGTAATACGGATGGATGGTTCGTGATATGGAGAGCGTATATCCTGATGACTTGCCTTTCCAGTACCACCGTCGCCGACAAGGACAAGCTTAAAGGTGGGAATTTGTTCGGCCATGTTTGATGACGTGAGAGGGGTGAAGAAACTGAAAAAATAAACAACAACACAAGACCTGAAAATCGCAACCTTGTGTGTTCAGAAATCAAGCGGTGCGTATAGATTCTAGTAGACGAGCAAAATGCAGAGCGTGTCTCAGAGCCCGTGGAAGCAAGGGTTGATGATGTTTTTCAAGAAGGGGAGGGAGAGGAGAAAATCGAATGGATTCCTTTTGGGGATGGAATTTTCGACTTTGCCAGGGCGGTGACCACAGCGGCGTGGTCACGTGATGCGTAAACAATTTTTGCCCCTCCGCCATTGAACATTCAAGAGGAACAAAGCCCCGCCAAGACACCTACAAGGCAGGCTGATATGGATATTCATTCAGCTATTCATTGATGTGGCAGTTCAGAGGTCTACAAAATATTGCCTAATTCTTTGACATGCGCTCTACAACCTCACCGCGGCCCAATCCTCCGACTACATACATTCAAATTGGTTGGCGGGGTGTAGTTTGCTAAGGGCAAGACAGGATATTCGGGTTTAGAGACGCCAACCACGCGACAAAATATCGCATTGATGCCATACCAGGGAATGTAGTGTCATGTCATGTTATGATTTCTTCGTGGCTTATTACATAGTAGTCTTCGCTTTGGGCAGCTTTTGCTGTCTTCAAGGCGGAACAAAGCCAATGACGTCGGCTAAGGCTGGCAAAACTGCTAGTCAGATGGTTATGATCATGATCAATTTTGTTGCACTCTGTGAAATGTCCAGCATATCTCCAAAATTCATTTGCGTAGCCTTGTAATTCATGCCTAACCAGTCCAGAACTCCATGAATGTTGTCTCATTAATCATTTTTATTTCTTATCTCATAAATCCGCTATAAGGGCACCAAGTGACAGCCCAAAAGACCACGCCCACCCCAGTTCCGACGTGGTATCAGACTGACACTCAATTCTCGAGTACCCTGGCCCGATTCGTTTGGTCGCGATACCTTCACCACGAGAGGACGCTACAACAACCATTTGTCAGCACAACTTCACCTACGTGGCAGACGTGCTCTTCTTACCCCTTCATTCTGCTGCACAACCTCTCCAACCTTTGTCAGCCGCTCGTGGTTTACCCAGTTGACGGTTCCGAAACTCCGAATGGCATCCCCAGCTTTCAAGCCAGCTTGATCGGCGGGACTGCCAGGCGCAACGCTGTTTACTCGTGCGAAAGGTGTTTCGGTTATTCCGTTTTGTGTGGCATGTGTGCCATTCTGTTGTTGGGTAGGGGTAGTAGTAGCCGGTGTCGTGGAGGAAGCTTGTGCCTGTTGTAAAGCTTCAAAGTGTGCGTGTAGACCCTTTTCCAGATGTTTCATAACTTCCTTGTGATCGTTTCGGAGGTGAATAATTCGAGCGCGTGTAGTTCGAACTGTTCCTCAATCCATCAGATTATGCACATTTCAAAACATTGGGGGTAATCGTACTCTGTGCCACATCGATGTCGTCGCGAGGGAATCCGTCAAAAGTCGTCAGGCTCGTATCCATGGTAACACCTTGCTAGAATCGAAGTTGTATTAGTTGCGACCAAAAGACAGGATGCAAAGGACCTATAGGTATCTTACAGATGTCAACACGCTACTATAAGCTGATAGCTCTGCTTCGATGCGTTCCTTCTCGCTCATGAGCTCAACCATCGATAGCTTTGACAGGTCTCGGAAGCCCGTCCCCGCGGTCGTCGGACCGGAGGGGACAGTTGGCGCATGGATATCTCTGTTCATTGTGATGCCTTTATCACGAAGGTCTTGTCGAAATTCGTGGATGCATTACCGTTGAATTAACGGCGGTGATATGTTGGTTGATAGCAAGGAGGAAGCTCTGGTGGAGGAAGTGGCGGAGTCCAGACGGCAGCTACGAACGGTTCCATATAAATCGGAAATGTTAGGTAAAGTTGCCGCTCCATCACCAACAAACAACACCAATAATTCGACAATCAACTACTCATTTTGAGTTGATAGATGAAGATCCGAGCTACATTGTCAGGCAAGAAAATCAGATGTAGAGGCCTATCCAGTTGGGAATGTCCATGGATATGGAATCTTAAAGTGATGGATCTGAATATATACCTTTCACAGTCAGGAGGGTACACATATGCATGACAATAATGACATCCATGGATACCTAGGTAGCTCAGAGACAAAGAGAGATAACTTGGTATTTGCTCTCGGGGCCCAGCTTCAACACAAGATGATAGCAAAGGCTGTTTCAGTTAGGAGGGTTGTTGAGTGTTTGCATTGTGCTGAGGTTGAGGGTGAAGCTGGCCGGAGATGGCCATTGTGCCTTCCCAAAGGGTGCCCTGCCTTCCCTTTGCACACCCATGGACATCATCCTGTTAGCTCTTGCTGCCTACCTCAAAGGACACTGCACAATGCTCACCATATTGCTGGAAGGATGTCAATCTTTTCTTAACCCATGTATCTGAAGTATCTATAGCAAATGTCTCCACCTTCGAAAAATGCCTGAATGCACAGAGGATCCCCCAGCCATCACGGACGGGGAGGAAGAGGAACAGGCATTCGAAGACTTCGACTCGGACGCAGAGACAGAACCTTGCGAACTACTGCACTCTCCTCCCTCAGGTTACCCTCCGCTCACGCCTTCGCTTGCAACTTATCCGTGGTCAAAATGGGTCGATAGCCTTCGCTTGAAGAAACGAGGCTATCAGCCAGGAAGCTATGTCGATGGATGGTTTGATGGGCCCCCGGTTGATCGAGATGATATTGCTTCGACACTAGGCAACAAAAGACCTTGGGATCAGGTATCGGGTGGAACAGCGTCGATACTCGGAACGATGAAAACGGCCAGCTTGAGCGTACCGCCGTCCAGTGCCCCGAGGTCGAGAACGAATACGATCACCAGCAACAGCATGGCGGTTTCGAGACAATCGATGGAGAGCACACGGTCCAGTATCTACGATATGACACAAGCGAGCAAGGTCATGGCCATCAGACGTCGACATGTGCTACGTGAAATATACAGCTCCGAAGCGCATTATGTCGATAGTTTGCAAACTGTGGTTCAGGTAAGCCTCCTAAAAACTACGATATGCGGTTGGAGGTACTGATGGTGTCAGATTTTGTCGACTTATCTTACAATGAGGCCTGCTATATTACGCGACTTGCAACGATTGTATGACATGCACGACGCCTTCAAGAAGCAATTAGAATCCGTTAGCCCACAATCTGCAGAAGCCTGGATTGATGGAATCCCACTCCGAAAGTTCACCATTTTGCAAAAGTTTCAGAATCAGTCACTGTTGACTAGACGGCGAGTAGACTCTCATATCGTGAAAGAGGGCGCGGATCCGTCCGAGGCATTATTGGTTACAAAAGAGATTGATAAATTGGTAATAGTCATCATCATGATTACTTACATTATTCTGACACCGATAGACTGCCAAGTTCCATCTCTACGAAGCTTTCATCAGATCATATGATGTGCTTTCCGAAGACCTCACTCTTTTACGACAAAGCCACCCAGCCGATGGATTCTGGACCGAGGGCATTGAAGCTTTACAAAAGTCTGTGCATTCAACCCAAAAGAAGAAAGAGAACCATAAGAAGGCAATGACACTGGACGATCTAATTGCCAAGGTACGTATATCCAGTTTTGTGATTAGCGATGACTGATAATCGAATAGCCTGTGCAACGAGTCTGCAAATATCAACTTCTTCTTACCGAGTTGCTCAGAACAATTCCGGAGACCGCTTATCCCCTGACATACTCGGAGATCAAGAAAGTCTTGGATAAAAATGCGCAGGCAGTCGACCGTATCAATACTGTTGTCGGAGACCCTAATCTGCGTATTCGGATCAAGAAGACAATTTCTTTACACGAGCGTCTGGATTACGGTGATCAGGTTAGTCAACTGAAACAAGACTTTGTGGCGTTTAATAACTGACATTAACAGACTGTTCTCGAAAACGTTTACCAAGAATTGGGACCCCTTATTCTCTGCGGAGTCCTTCATGTGGCATACCAGTCGCCCAGGGGCATAACAGGACAGTACCTAGCGTGCATACTGTTTCCGGGCTACATGGTTCTGGCTAAGCCTGGAAGCGATTCACGTAGGCTGACTCTCATTGCATCCATCTACCTATCGGATATGACCGTCGACAGTTCAATGAACGGACAAGGTAGGTTAGCTCCTTTGCGATCTCAACATATTCAGTGGCTAAAAATGTTAGGACTTGCTTGCTTGGATACCCCATTTACATGGAAAGTTATCTTCCAGTACAATCAGAAACACTGCGAACTTATCTTTAGCGCCTCTTCATCAGCAGAGGAACGGGGCTGGAAGACCGAGATTCTAAAAGCATCCGTCATGCCGCCGAATGAAGTGCCAAATATATCGTTAGAACCGCGACGATTTTCCTGTGTGTGCATGTCTTTGCAACCATTAGAAGACGATGGTAGATCATTGCTCCTCAAGCGAAGAGGTTCTCTTCGAATTTCATCACCACGCCCTCCTCGACATCAACAAAACCAAGTGACTATCAAAAAGACACACAATCCTATTTACGATACCGAGGTTCGACTTCTTCAGGAGACAGAACCAATACGCTCTCGGTCGCTTGCCAAAGAGACCGCATGTATGCCGACTGTCCTGATGCCCGCAAGATCGCATCGTGTCAAGCTTGAGCGCAACATTTCGGGTATATACAGTCAAGAGCTGCTTCCATATCCAGGAATGACCCTAGGACGGGGTGATTACATGAGTCAGACTATGGTTGGCAAGACCGTCATGCGTGGATTGTCTATTCGGGGTGTTTTTCACAGCCGGCGCTCTGCATCTCTTAGTAAAACGACATCGATTTCTTTGGATGACAGCCTAGAACAAGATGAAGATGAACAAGGCGGAGGAACAGGGTTGGAGAAAGCTGATGCAACAAAGGGTCCTTGTGAAACGTTATGCAGATCGAAGGATTTGATGGAGGATGAGAAGCTCATGGTTACAAAAACGGCATTCGGCTCCAATCGACAGAAGAAGACCAGATCAACTTCTGACCATGTTATCGACGGAAATAACGTGGCCAAGACCAAGACTAAGCCTCGGGTGCTGTGGAAGAGATGGCTTCCTCCGGCTATAGTGGGATATTTGGATACAACAAGAGCGGTGGCATGATGAGTATGCTCTAGAATGGGATGGATGAATGCGAAGGAGTGGGTCCTGGCCGATAGACACGACGTAATTGATATTGGAGTCGAGCTGCTGGACCTGAGGGAACCCCTGTATGACTAGACTCGGAATAGAAGACAGAAGAAATTATCATTAGCAACACAACCAATTGAGTGAGTGAACAGAATAAAACACAGCAAAGTGTTGTACTATATAATAGGTACTACAGTAGGTGCTATAGTAGGGAGAGAATGTATGCGGGAGATCCGCAGTGAGCGGGCCCTATGACGTCGACGTTGGCATACCTACATCATCGCCGTCATGCTGAGTATATAAGCGGTACACCTCTCACTCCTCGTCTACAACTTCATCTGCTATCAACAGTCTTGCGATACCTTACTGCTTTCATCAAGTACGTTCTCTCCATCAACATCAACATCCTTTACTCGAGAGACAGCTCTAACAACTACCACTTAGACTCCATACAACCAACTACAACCACACTACCTAACACCACAAACATCAAAATGCCTCGCGGAAACGACCAAGTCACCAAAGTCTTCTACCGCGGCAAGGCCGACGACTTTGTCATCTTCGTCGACGACGTCGCCGCCGCCCAGCAATGGCGCCATGACCGCACCATCCCTCTCGCACGGGTCGTGTCTGGATGGAAGGTCTTTGTAACTCACAAGTATGTCCCCGAACCTCTCAACTTTTATATAAAAGGTATGGTGCTGATGGTTTCGGTGAACAGGCAAGGAGCACAAGGCATCCTCGACGGTGCCAGCAAAGCCATGCTCGAGAACGAATTCGGCACATATCGGGACGAGGATGTCGTTCAGCAGATTTTGGAGAAGGGCGAGATTCAGGAAGCTACCGTACGTCTATTCCCTTTAGGCCTTCAATAGATTGAATTATGCTAACTTACTTTTGGTAGAACCGCGAACGCCAAGGTGATCGCAACGTCACGAACGGCGGTACCTTCGTAAACACTTTCCAGGTTTAAATTCCTTGATGATGATATCTGGCTACGACATTTACCAGATTTGGCGTGCAATGGGTCATGGATCGAAGGGGCTTTGTATTTTTAGTTAGCATGCATTGAACGTTTTCTCCTCGTGAAATGGGAATGAATGATGATGACCTCTATTTTTCATCGGATAGTTCGTAAGCTCGGTAACATATTTGGGTATCAAGCTATGACTGTGATGGAATAAGACTACGCTCCTCCCTTCGTTGTCTCACCCACGTCCCCAGCTCATTCCACACCTCCTGCTTCTCCTGCATACTCATCGTGGCCGCTAGTCCACTCGTCGTCGTAGCCACAAACACCCTCGCTCCATTCCACCCTTCGCACCTCCCCATATTCTCCTCGTCATCTTGCCATCCATACCGAAACTCCTCTTTTTTTATGTTTCGTCCATGCCGGGCCCTCCATACACTTTCCCATATACTCTTCCCCACTAGGGCAACCGCTTCCGGTCTCGAATTTGCGATTTTGGCCTCGAGAATGGATACGCCGGCATCCATCTCCGCCTTGGAAAGCATACTTGCGTCTCTGGTCGGCCTTTCGACGATATTCGTATTCCCGACACTATACAATTCTGGAAGTTTGTAGGTATCGCTGGGTGGGTGGCGAATAGATGTTATCCCGGAGGAATGCAGGAGTTTCCAGAAGAGGTTTGAGGGGTGTGCGTAGGCGTAACCTGTTGAGCCGGTCAACAGGCCAGGGTTTACGCCGATGAGGAGGAGGATTAGGTTAGGAGTTATGGAGTCGCGGAGGCGGGAGGGGGGTGAGTAGATTGTTGTTGTAGTTGTCGCCTTGGGTTTGGATTTGCGTTTGCGGATTGGAGAGCGGGCTTGTTCTTGTAGAGTCGGTGTCTTGCTGGGTGAGGAGGATGGCGATTTTATGAATTCGTTCGGCGTGGTGATAGATGGAGACAGGGATGAGGATTGCGAGCGAGTTATCCTTCGTTGAGGGAGTGGTGTTGTGCTTGTCGTCTCTATGACTGTGGTCGTTGTCTCGGCTTTGTGAAGAAACTGAGTTAAGCGACCTTCGAAGCTTCGCGCTCTGTTCACATCATGGTCATCTTCATTCTTGATGTCAACGTCTGCACTGGCGTCTGCTTCAAGGTTAGTAACATCCATAGCTGCCATTCTGATCGCATCCAACAATCTTCAGCCTCGCACGACTTGACTTTTCCCGCTGTTCACTATAAAATGAGTCCCCGTTAGTCACCCAGTAAGTTCAGGAAGACGTTCGTCAAATTCCATGTAAATCTACACGGTTCGCCACTTGTGCTTCTGCCTGGACAAAGATTTTGTAGGTCAAAAGTTTGGACGGTCAGGGACACGCTGGCGATTGGCTCGCGGTAGGACACTTTTCAGCCAATCAAATCGGATCAGCCGACTTGTCTAGCCCTAACTTCTCGACATCGATGGGCATGCATCGTGACTTAGTTGTGTGTGTAAAATGGATTTATCGCCGAGTAGTCTGACACACTTCTACACTGCAACAGATGCGCTTCTAACATATTCGCCGCAGGGTCGATTGTTCGTGAGATCTGGCGTAGACCTGCAGGAATTGGCCGCAAAATAGAGAGCCAAAACCATTAACACTGACACGGTCTTGATATAGGTATTGTAGGGCCTTCTCTATAGGGCTCGAATTCCGCCGCTATTAGACCGAGATCGGAAAACGAGATGTCATATATGGAATAGTCCGGGAATGCAGCGATATCACAATATCGTAGCGGTGGAAGAAGCGAGGAGTT
The DNA here is from genome assembly GCA_022814505.1 of Talaromyces liani. NCBI lineage: Eukaryota > Fungi > Ascomycota > Eurotiomycetes > Eurotiales > Trichocomaceae > Talaromyces > Talaromyces liani. The sequence goes on from JAKLNL010000020.1 coordinate 387,771, forward strand.
TGATAGGCCCTCTCGTCCATAAGAAGGAGTTTTCTTTTAGAACTCGATCTTCAGAGATGGCTTGGTTTTATGTACACTCCTCATACATATTATCTTAATCTGTCATTGTTGTGTTTCCTAAAACGATCAAGTACTTACTGGGAAAGGCAAGGAAGATCGTACAGCTGAGGTCAATGCGTTGTAGTCAAGGTATACCAATGAAGCCCTTTTGATTATTCTTTATATCCAAATGTGTAACTTAGTAGCACAATACTTTAATATTTGCATCAAACAAAGGTGTCACAGATCTCTTTGTAATTCGCAAATCACATGCAGAAGAAGAAACATCCATGGATGGAAGCTATGTAAACAAAGAATTGGAGATCCCTCCCTTCTTACAAGATCCATGAAAAGAGTCAATCCAATTTTCGTCTATAAATATATAGAATTGCCCAAGTCTCAACGCCCAAAGTATCATTTTTCAATCATTTCTCAATCAGCCCCTGATCTAGAAACGTTTCTGAGACACTCGATAAAAGTCTCCAACACCAAGAACAAAACGAACAATCCAACGCCAAAGTCGTCGGTTTCAAAATGACGATTCAGCCTGAAAGTCGAGCGATTGTGGTGAATGAAGATGGGCCTCGGAAGCGGAGAAAGATTGGAGTTGCGGAAGTAAGACATGAGATATCTATTATTCTTTTTCTTCGGAGGCGTTAACGAATACGACGGCACATAGGAATGGACTGCAAGTCTCTATAAAACCACATCTCCTCCTCCCTATCAGCCCGTATCGGACCCTACAAGCAAGAGCGAGCTCGAAAAATTCAAGAAGACATTGTTCCCAACAGACGAAGTCATCATGGAGCCGGAATCAAAGCGAGCTGGAAACAGTGGAGGGTTCAATTTGATTGAACTTTTAGATCCTATGACGGAATTAGAGAATTCGAAAGAAGAACACGAAAGAAATGTTGGGGAACAGCAAATAAAGATCGAAGAGCTGCAACAAAAGCTCAAGGAGAACGAGTATAACCTATTAATGGTTCATGCAAATGAGCTGGAATGGAGAGTTGGATTAGACGACACGGAGACTCGCTACAAAAGGAACGAAGTTACCCATGGTGGTGATATCAAACTTTCTATCAGAGCAATTGCATTTCTTGAAAGACGGGGCGAGATTCGTCGGGCTGAAAATGCATCTATTGGATTCAAGACAACCTACGGTTTCTCTATACGTGAGCTAGGACCTGTGATTGCAACTGTCCCGGAAGAGATAGTGGAACTTTTTAATTTGGGAGGAACACTATGAAAGCTTGATATATGGAGAAATAGATTCGCTATCAAAAGCAAGCCATGGATTGAAGGATGTGATCGGATTATCGTTGCTTGGTTGCGTGCAGGTGGAGGTTTGGATTCATCTATCAGGAATACATGAAAATAAGCCAACAGATGGCTGATTGTCGATGATACCAAAAGGTCCAAGACGTCAAGACATACAACGGCTTTATTTCTGTACGCATGATCATACTAGAGGATGCTTCTTACTATTTCGGTTTTTGTTTCATCTGGTCTTGCTTTTTATGTCTCCGAAAACAGGTTCTTCTTTTCTTTTTAAATTGCACAGGCTGCCCACTACTTTTGTTGTACGGAGTACTATGAGACTCGAGAATTGGTGGATGGCTTGGGTCACACCTGCTTGTAGACTAAGATATACCCAGTGGACACAGTGGAGATTTTGGCGGTTGCGGGCCTACTTAAGCGAACAAATAACTAGCTTGTTTTTGGCGTCCATAGTTAAACAGACTTTACAGGCTGAGGAGAGACTTGAGTCGGCGGACTCATAAATTCTGAACGTTGACACGGTTGTACATAGTTTGACAACTCTCAAATCACCCAACATCTGTTTATTAGTGTCAACCTCATCTTCATTATCCGGGGATAGAGATGCAAGCTCTTAAACCCATTGATCCTTACGGAGTAAATCATAAAAAGAACGATGCATGGGAACAAGTATCTTGTAGTTTTGTGAAGAGCTGACTGTATCAACTGGTGGAGATATGCCATTTCCTCTGGAGCACGGGGCCAATGTTGATGGATTTGCTTCTCCTGGCTGAGGCACAACCCAACTGGCCGTTTTAGATGCACTGTTATAGGGCCATGCGAGCACAGTCCGGTTTTTATTCATGCAGAAATCTCCTATACAAAAGCCTAGTATGGAGCTCGGAGGCTTGGTAAATTGCGCAATTGCCAAGGAAGAGATATCTCTTCTCAAATTATTGGTCGAATTTGGAGCAGATCTCAACATTCCTTGGCAGGGGCATATCCTTTAAACAGAGCTGTATCGTCTCTCAATCTCAACGGAGATAGTTCAGTTTCTGCTAGACAATGGTGCAGATATAGATTTGGCGAATGGTAATCGTGGCATCCTCTTAGACCAAGCGATCCACGGCACAATTGGTACCCTTCGTCTATTGCTTGATCGTGGAGTAACCTATCCGCCAAATAGATTTTAGGAATGGTTTGAGACATGGGTTGGCAGGTGCACGCTCGAGATAGTGCATCTGTTTCTCGAATACGGCTATGCGCCGAATATCGAGATGTCCATTGTAGAAACGGCTCGGCGGGGAGGCAGCTCTTCATTGACTGCAGTGTGGAGCTGAATATGAAGAGCACGAGGGATTGACACTTCCCCACGAGGCTGTCCTTCGCCGTATACTCTCAGAACCTCCGATGGGAATGGCTGCAGAACCACTGTATGTGGCCGACCAGGTGAGGAGAATCCGGTGCGTAAAATAGAGTTTTGTAGTGACATCTGGAGTCGCACCTACGTGTATGAATGACGGTGTCGAAGAGGACATACCGGAGAAATTCGTGCGCTGCCTGATTCGCGGGTGTGCAGACCTCAATGGCTGGATGCTTAGGGACGCACGCCGCTGGCTCTCGCCAGAGAATTTCGTACAGCGATACAGCAGATACCTGTCGATGCAGGTAAGGAAAGATGGTACAAATAATAAATTTCTAGCAGCAAGAATATCCAGATATTCTTCAACAAGTATAAATAACTATGACCTTCACCAGGACCCTTGATGTCATAGCCATTTATCCTTTCAGATCCTTCAAGCCTAATGATGAAGTTACCCAGGCTCATGATATGATATAGTACGAAATCAAGATTGCACATGTTTTTTGCAGCTCACCCGCACAACCTTACTCTTCCCACCATCCTCAATAATAAATGCACTGAGATCACCACCATGGACACATCCAGAGTTAAGTCCCTTAGTATATTGTCGAATTTCGAAGGACTGGCCGCCATATATGACAGTCGTCAGATTGGTGAATGGAGGTGCAGGCACAATTGAGCCTTGTGAGAGGAGCATATTGAACTGATTGTAAATCTAGGAAGATTGTCAGAATCCGAGTTATCCACTACTAGGGGGAGGAATGGAATAATTACTCTGAACCATGGAACGGCTCCGTAGAAAGTTGTTCGCATTGACATTACACTTGTCAGTTCTTGCTCGTCGAGGGCCACAGCAGGATGCAGTCCGTCGTGAACAACAATCACCTCGCCCATGTCCCTGATCTGTCCAACCTTGAGGATCACAGGACACTCTTGTAGCCATGCAGCCTGGTCATCGGTCAGAGAGCTGGCTAGCTGACGATCATCCCTATCATATGCGGGTAGATCGTATTCGTTCACAGATTCCGAATTCAGAACTCCACGAGATTGTAAATCTGATCGGATGAGTAATATGCGGTCTTCATGATTTCCCCGGACGCACGAAGCGCCTAGTCGTCGTGCAAGCTCAACGACTTTGCCGCTTTGGGGACCTTTGTTGATCATATCGCCAGTGAAGATCAAGTGATCTCGCCGGGTCAAAGAGATCTTCCCCAGGAGTTCGTCCACTATGAAGGAGTCAGCGAGAGTGATGTCTTCGCAAGTCCGAAACCTACGTTCATCAAAGTTGCCATGTACATCGCCAATGAAAACAAGCCGTCGACGGCGAAACGAAAAGAAACGTTGCTCGTAGTTTGGCAAGAAAACAGGATCTAGGGTGTTCATGGCAGGGAAATCTGTAAACTCTGGCCGCCTATTGGGCACTGCCCAGTCGCTTAATGATCCAAAGATATCCATATTGAGCGGCTCAAAGATCACTGGATATTCCTCCTGGCTGGGCGGCTGCAGCATATAAAACTCCCATGCCATATAAAGTAGCATTAAAGAGGCAGCGCTGCCGAGCAGGGTCCGCCTAACTGTCGGTGCCATAAGGAGAGATATTATCCAGGTGAGCCTAGCCATGCCTTCTGCAAACGGGGCGATGCTAACATCGAACGATCGTAATGTGAGCGCTTCCGGCTATTTGTCTTTAGGAAAAGAATGCATTAATTGTTGCCGGTTAGGTGTACGCTGCAAAAACCAACGTTCTGGCTGAGCGCACGAATGATGTGATGGATAAATTTGCCAGCCTTACGCTACGCTCACTTAGGATTGACTGAATCAGATAAGACCATGAACCATGTCTGGTATATTTATTGGTGGCCTTGTACGGCTAGCCTATCAGGGCTCTTAGTGATGTTCCTATTTGACAACATTTGAATAAAATAGCTCACTTTTATACGCTAACACTTGCATCACTTTTGGTTTTTCCACCCTCTCCGAACCCCCAACACCCGTCCCTTTTTACAAGGGTTAGCCGAAAGTCTCTCATACGATGACTTGTGCTGTGTCCTAACAATTCACTTTCTCCTATAACTAGCTAACGACTGTACCTCGTGCTATATTGCACACCCCTAGGGTACGTTTCTGATAGATCAAGTCAGTCTTCAGTCTTTTCTTCTGGGACAGCTTTCCGTTAATTCCAAGTAGATTACTAGCGAAGACCCGGTGAATACGTACAATATGCTTACAACCCCATCTATAAGACGGATATGATTGGCTTCAAAGACTGTGGCTGTAGTAGTGTAGTATCGTCGACCTCTTGGGGGCGGCCGTCTAATCTTATGCACTTAGTTAGTTCCACTTTGGGCCTAGATTCCAGCATGACAGACGATACAAGCTTTTTGTGTGGGCCATGATTCTGATCAGGTCTCGCTCATTCAATGGCTAGCACAAATTGCCAAGTACTAGTCAAATACCACGTTGGAATAGTGCACTAATCTAAGTTTTCCTGTCATATTCGAATAAAATCCGTATGCTCGAAGCCCGGACTTGAAGCAGGAGCAGTTCCCGGATATGTTTCGCCCTCGAAGACGTACTGTAAAACTCGTATAACAAGTGATTTAGATTCCAGACCACTCTTTTCACAATCACAATCAATGAGATTGTTATAACCGAGACGATGTTGTTTTTTTGTGTTACCCTACCTCGCTCTGATTGCCGGCTTGAAGTGAGCAAATACTGGACAAGTTTGCAATAGGACTTCCCAAGTGAGGCAATGAATCAATTGATTGTTAGGACTTGTTTGGCCCTCGTAAATGTGGTACCATATGCTTACTTTCAATAATTACAGGTGTACCAATCATCATTTAGAGCTGAAGTAGTATTGAAAATATGGCCCTGGAGTGGAAGAAGAGATCACAGCCTCGCTCGCGAAGACATTTACCTAGGTATTTTGTATTATTTTTCTATTATTATTTTTTTTTTATTAACGCAAACAAATTAGCTGATCACTCCTTATTTTGATGAATCAGACAATCTCCATGGGTACGGAAACGTGATATGCTATTGTATGACGAGTTGTATTTCGCTCCGAAGCAACTACCGTGCAGTCATTCTCTTGGTTGAATATTGACTTTAAAAGAATGAAGTTATGAGGAAGTCTCATAAGTGAGAAAATTACAAGCCCGAAGCAGGCAGATTCAAAACTCAAGAATAACAGCATTTGCATGTGTTCATGCCGAGGAAATCTTGTGTATCAAGAAAATTGATTACAATATAAGATTCTTGTGCTCCCTACATTGATTGTTTTGGGGGTTGCCCACTCAACTTATACATTCTTAATACTTTCTGCTACCTGACCAAGAATAGTCCCTATGGATTGATAGTGAAAATTTCCTGTAAAAAGTATTACTCATATCAGAGATTGTCCAAGCAGACACCTAAATCACTATTTCACCGGCCCCAGGGAGCACTTGGCGCAGTTTATTACTGCTTTTGCTTTTACATTTGTTAGAGGCTTTACAAGGTCTAGGATCACTATGAGCATTTCCTGGAATTCTTTGGGCCTTTTTCAAACCCGCCGGCAGTTGTCAGGGTTGTTGCTAGAGAATCTGAGTGCAACAAGTTATAGATCTGCTTAGGCTTAGCCATGCTGGGCAGATCCCTGGGACAAGCCCTTCCAAAGTTATGATGCATAGTAAGCGAAATCATAAATAGAAGAACCCGCTTTTTAAGACCTGATTATAGAGTATATTTTCGCCTGTATAGCATTTTGGCTGATACCTTTCGTACTCTGCTTTGTCTATAGCATTAGCTTTGTTAGAAGATTGATTAATCTCCATGATCCGGGCTATCCTAGGGAAGAAGTCGGGCCACAGTTAAGCTTGTGTCAAGATGCCGGCCGACAGACGGGTAATCAAGACCATGCAGTCGCAAAGAGATGAGAAAGACGCTAAGAAACCCGCATTAGAATCGCTCGGAGAGAACCATTCCTGATCTTGCATACACTCGCTGTCGTGAACGAAAGATCCGCTGTGGTAGAGAACGCCCTGAGTGCAGCAATTGCCAGCGGGACGTCGACACAACTTGTGTCCACCAGAACCCTGTCAGGCGAGTGATTCATACTAAATTACTGTATGTTATTAGACTCAGGGGTATTCGGAACTAAAAGTTACTGACACGAAGTAAGATGTGACAGCGTCGATCAGCTTCAGAACCGCTTGACTTCCATTGAATTGCAACTTGGCCGTCTTTCTAATGCCATGTGCCGGAATATTGACTATGACGAAGACGAGTATGTCGGCACGCAGGCTTCTTTGGGCAGACCAGATGAAGATGGAACTTATGAACATGACGAAGATGAAGGAATCCAAGCCGAAAGTCCTGTTTCTCCGACAGACGATTTGGCCCATTCCCATATTTTCCACAGCGATGTTGATATGATTGACCGTTATCACGGAGTCTCATCTCCCTTTGCACTTTGCAACCGCCTGTATCTCGAACTCTGGCAGTGGCAAAGTCAACGGACTTCGATGATCTTCTAGGGTTGTTAAGAGATCTATGCGAGACAGCTGGTGGAACTGAACCGTTTCCGACATACAACGACCACTTCCCAACTCAACTACCTCCCAAACAACAGGCTATCGCTGCTGTTAACTATTACTTCAAAAATATCGACTGTACAACTGATATAATTGTGCAAAAAAATCTGCTTAGTAACGTTGAGCGTGTCTACTCACAACCACACAGGCCAGGAGATGATACATGGGCGGTATGTCTGAAGGCTATCACACTGCTTGTACTAGGCATGGAAATCTCGACACAAGCAGGTAACACATTCTTTGGCGACTTTGCCTGCTCAATACTCCCTAGTCGTGCTGCACTGGTCAGCTCTTCCTTATTGAATACGCCGCGACTGATCAATGTGCAGACACTTATCCTTCTAGTAAGTTTAAATTTGTCTTTCTCAGTTTCAGTACAAAGCTGATCTCCGTACTCATAGAGCATTGCAGCCCAACAATTTGATCCACCTGGCTGGTCAGAGCTGCTGTTTGTCAATGCTTGTATACTGAGCTAGGACTATGCGATTACACAGAGCTGAGCTTTTACCTGACGCTGCAAGCCCCGATGATGTTGTTGAACGAGCCAAAGTTCTTCGATCGTTGTACGTTCGGGACAAGAGTCTGTGCATTACCAGGGGATCTGTGTTGTGGTTGACCAGCTACGACTGCAATATCACCACTCAGCTCAAAGTCGCTGTCGAGCGACAGGTGCCTTATTCGAGCCACATTCAACTGGCAATAATCCAAGATGAGCTTTACCACATGACCGGTGCACCCTCGGAGTTTCGAAAAGCCGTATTCTCGAGAGTCTCGCAACCAAACTCAAAGTCCATTAAACAGCAGTTAGATCAACTCGCTACCGACTATACTATACTCAGTGGTCAGGGTGCACCCTTTCTGCCTCATGACGTTCTCATCGCAATGGAATTTCTCAGCACACGCATTGTGGCGCTAAGCCTAGACTCAGATACGCGTCGAACGGAGAGCCTTATGTCAAATGCTAGAGCTAGTTGCTTCCTCTTACTGATTGCGTATGGGGACCGAAGTCCTTCTTAATAGAAGCGTACCACTCTTCCACTAGCACAACTGTCTCGTCCACCAACAAACGTTCTTCTCTCACCAATGACGCAGACAATAAAACTTTCACAACCCTACTTGATACGTTGTCGGTACCAGCATTTTTTAATCTCTTTGCAAGACTTGCTTTTCAAAAAATCGAAAGTGATATTGATATGGAGTCAAGTACTGACTGGGAGCTGTTACTCAAGGTCTCTTCGTGCTACACCAAAGGCTGCTCACAAACGCCACCCCAAAGCTACCATAGCAGGGTAGCCAGGATATTCAATCGACTAATTGAGAACGCTCATCTGTTCAAACGACGTCAATCAAGCTCATATACGTCTACGTTCTCGATGGTAGTGGCGGCCGAATCAACGCAGTCAAACACATCTGCAAATCAACAACTAGCAACAGATCCGGAGACTACCGTGATCCCACCAGTACCTTCGTCACTCTTGAATGGGCACATTTCCGACTTATCCAACCTAAATTCATCAAATGCGTCATTTTCATGGGAGAGTCTGTTCTGTGCCGACTACGTTAGATACGTCAGTCTCCATGAATACACAGAATTCAATTCTTCCATGAGGAACAAACGACCTGCTGAATCAGCTACTAGAGGTGCCTCAACATCATCAAAAGGAGTCTATGCAGTGGCATCATATGCCTCCAAATCAGCATCGTGCAAAGAAACCTTTGAGGACGGCTGACGATTAGGTAGAAATCTCACAGTTTATCGAAGTCATATTACCTATTACTCTTCTTGGTGTGCTTGATACGTGAAGGTAGCCCTAAACCTACGATTTCGTGAATACATGGATGTATTAGAGTTTCGGTTTCAATGTACTGTTAGGTAGGTAGGCTTTACATATCTACCTAGGTCCAACTATACCTAATAAAACTATGTGTTTCATACTTAACGATGAATAGACATGAACAAATCGCAGGTGATATCCATCGAGGTATAGAACAGACAGTGCCCAGACGATACAATAAATACGAAATTAGGGGGCAACCCTACCTAGGTAAAAGACGATTCATTCCATATTCGAGTACAGCGTCATGCAGTTACATTTTTTTTCAAGTGAACAAGCAAGGGCGGTTTGTCCCAAAATCCCCAAACCTTCTGATGTTCTGTCCACCGATTGCCAACACTTTTATCCAGCCCCACATCAAACAAATATATTAGGTTAGCTGTAATGAGGCGAACCTCATCCCAAGCTAAGCTCTTACCCAAACAATTGCGCGGCCCGAGAGAGAGAAGGGCTGCAGACAATTTCTCACATCCTGGCCAAAAGGGAAGTTATTTTTCGGCACTGGGCAACCAACGCTCGGGAAGAAAGTCATTGGGACGATGGAAATTTCTGGGATCATGGTAGCATGCGGAATGACTGACACCCACCGTTGTGCCGGCTGGAACATATCCGCCACCTATCACCTCTCCACCCTCAGGGACAACTCGTGGCAGTTATACAGCAACGGGGGGATAGATCCGAAGACATTCATGTAGAACCGCGTTGAGATATGTAAGATGATGGACATTGCTCATCACAATTTGGTCATCTGATTGAAATGCACCCCCTAATCTCCTTGACGAGCTTTTCGTGAACTGTCGGATGGGTGAGGGTATAGAAGATAAACCCGCACAGCAAGGTCGCCGATTGTTCTGATCCGGCAAAACTTAATGAGAAAGTATTGACATTTAATTTTCTGCTCGAGACATGCCTTTGTCAGACTCCATAAAGTCATTTTACAGCAACAACATACTAGTGAAATTAAACCACTTGACCTTATCTTGTGGCCCCTTCTTAGATTGCAGGCAAAGTCGATCCGTCAATTTCTTGACATACATTACTTCCAATGCTTGATACAATACTGCCCCTCATCAGCAGGCGTTTTGTCGGATATATCGAACCATGGATATATCCATGTAATCAGTCAGGATGTTGTTGGATGGGAACCTGAGAATCTGATGCACCCGCTCCATATATACGAAGATTATTGTCAATCAATATATAAAACTTCCAAGGTTCAAATGTTAGTTATGTGGATAGTACCCAATTTTCATTTATATAACGACATCACGGAATATAACATTACATGAACAACTCACCTGCCTAGGTACCTAGGTAATAGCATGTGCAATTAACTTCATACTAAAGTATCAAAGACTGAGGTTATATCCTCCTCCCCTTCCCAAAATTCCTCCTCTCTTCTAACATCTTATCAATCTTGGGAATAATCTGATCCCGCCACGGCGTATTCGTCGCTTGCTTAAACTCCTCCGTCTTGAACGAGGCCATACTCTCCCATTCATGGATAGCGAGAAAATCTGACACTTTCTTCTTCTCTTGCCCTTTAGCGTGGCTGAATGATATCGCTTCTCTCAATACCCAGCGAGTCGACTTGAGCCATCCCGTCACAACAGAGAGCAACGGGATATGCTCTTGTTCGTACCAGTCGTTGTAATCCTGCACCTGGAGATCGGGACCGGGTTGTAAAGCGAGGGTGCGGAATACTCTTTCTCCATTGGCGCCGGCGATATCTGCATGAGCGTGTTTGGGGGATATCTTTTCGCTGTAGAGGATGTATACCCTCAACTCCACCGAGGCGAAATGTGTGGTTTCGGCATTTTTAAGGATTTGAGCGAGGTTTGTGCTTGAAGAGTCGGACAGTTCGTACACGGCTAGATGTTCTGGTTTTTGGCCGTCGAGGGCTGAGTATGTTGTTGCGGCGAGAAGGCCAGGGATCTTTGATTTGGTGGTGGTGAACCAGGCGTAGACTTGTTCAGTTGTGGCCCCTTGGCCGGGGGAGACTAGAATGTAGAGTATTCCCCTTGCCATTGTATTAACGGTTAAATTCCTCTTTCTTGCGGATTTCAAATGTTCAATTATGCCGTACACATGGATTTGGTGGGGACCCGGCCCGCCTTACACAGTAGGGTTAGACTAGGGTTACGATGCAAACAATTCCTTGTGTCCAAGGCTTCATTTTCTATTATTCATGCAAGACTCAAATGTCATCGTGCTATGCTAACCCAGTTCCAATCGCAACGCCATCCGCTAATAATTCAATGCAATCAATCAACCAAAAAATCCAACAGGTTACACCTTTCCCACCATCGATCTTTTCGGCAGTGTCCACGGGACAGCACATACCACCTATACTTCATTAGCACAATGCCCAACAATACGAAAAGAAAAGACAAACCTCTCCCTCACTATAAGCCCAGAAATAAGCCCCCATCCCAATCAGATAATAAATCGCAACATCGCCCGACTGATACATAAGCGCACACGCCAGCGCACTCAATGGGTATACCAAGAGCCTCAATTCGATACTCCGATGCGGCGGTGTGCCTGCCAATGGTTTGAGTGGCCATTCCCATGCCAGCGCCGCGATGCCCAGGATCAGGTTGATGATTTGGAGGATTGGAACGGGTTTGACGGCGGCGTCGAGGTTGTGCGTGATAAAATCCCAGAAGACTTTGGGCCAGAAGAAGCCTTCTATTGAGGCGCCGACTTGCCCTGTAGACCGAAAGTTAGGAGCGGAAAAAATAGATAGGATGAAATGGAGACTTACAGCCTGCGGCGGACAGGATGATTAGACGAGCCCAATGGTTTTTGATCAGACGACCCATTGTGGATTATTGTGTATCGACCGGCGACACGAAATATAGACAGAAATTGAATTGAATTGAAGGAATGAAAGAGTACCCTCGGCCAGCGAAGGTCTAACGAACAAGAAGAGAACGAAAGAAATGGGCGCACGACTTGATTGTTGTCGCCGTCACCGATTCCAATCCTCCTTCAGTATCGAGTCGACCGGGTCGCAGACATGAATGATATATTAGTGAGCTTCGAGTTCGTCGGGGTGATTAAGATGAGGCTCGAGACAGTCGTCAGTTTCGTTATGGCGTCAAGTTGATTATTTGGTATTATGTGTTCCAGAATATCGGAACGTTTATGCCTCATCAGATAACCGGGTACAGTACATAGCAAGTATCAAAGGGATGGGTCACACGGAGGCGGTTTTATTTGAGCTTTGAGTCGGCGGCACCCCCGCGATCACACTAATCCGTGATCAAGTCCATCTCGCTAGATCATGCAACCTGTGACTTGCTTAGAAGAATGCAAAGTGCAAACCGGGCATTGCCGTGTTGAAGTTAGTGCTGGTGAGCTGTCGGCCAGTCAGACGGAGAAGATGCATAAAATACCGACTCTAGAGGTGATGGCGGGCGCTACGGTGCAGGCGATCAGCCAGTCAGCGCAGAGAGAGCTGCAAAGAGTCCGTGCCGAGGGTGATCCGCCATGCATGCAGCAGAGTCTTGGCGTGATGGTGAGGCCGGAGATGCATCAGCCAGACTCTCCTTCAGACACACACTGCTGCAAATACTATTCTATTATTGTATTATCTATTATTATGCTCTTATAACTATTGTATATTATATATTATCAGATAATCATTCGAATATTGTTATTCTACGAGTCAATGCTGCCTAGAGACTGGAAAGAGGAATAAGTCCGATTGATTATCAGATTATACATAGTATGTAGTTAGAGGATCGATAAGATAGTAGTTAACGCACGGATCTGTACCATCACATCACCATCACAGTGCTCGGGCAGTCACCGGATGTATGAAAGTACGTAGTACAGAGCATACGAGTACTCATGTACGGAGCATGCTAAAGATAACTCGCCTGTTTTTCCTTTCGAAGAGAAATACACGTGCTTCGATTCTTCAGAGTTGAGAGCAAATATAGTAACCCTAAAGCACAAAAGCGCTTGTTCTGGGACGCTGATTGGCCCAACTAAAAAGCCAAAGAGCGCCCCGCCATGCGTGGGCCGGGCCGGATTGGTAGCTCTCCAGCCAATCAGAGACATAACCCTAAGTTAGTGATTGCCCGCCCCCGCACCATGATTTGCCCTTGGTACCTCCTAGTACCTCTTAGTACCTCGAAGTATCACCGCTCTTCTCTGCTGTTGGCGATACATACTCCGTACCACAGAAAACTTCTCGGATACGTACTACGTAGGACCTAACTAGCCATCTGATTGACTCACAACTCACTTCGCTAAGTTCGAGAGAATAGACACTATCGATCCATCACAAGGTATAACAACACTCCGTAAAAGCTAAGTGTTGGTAGTGGATATGGATCTGTAGAAATGATGATAGCATCAATTGATATGCCTTGGCATACTTCCTAACACGCGGTACCTTGGTAGAATTGGCACTGCGAGCAACGACTGGACATGCGGTGTTAAATATATCTACCTTCTCGAAGCGAGATCCTCGATGCTAAATATACTGTTGAAGTTGGAGCCCATGCATCCAGCATGCAGAGCAGGGATCGTAAAAATAGATCGAGAACTCTTCAGCGATGAAGCCCTCAATCGATTGGGTACTCCCTCATCAGTAAAGCCGGAGTATTTACAGAAAACGGTGTAGTGGCCTCTAAGAATAGGCCCACTATGTACTGCAGAGCTAGTGTGCTGCACCTGCCACTAACCACCGAACTCAACTTCCTCATCACCTCACACCACACCACACAACATCGCATCCCAACAACAACACCCAACATTGAACGATACCAGCAACCAAATAGACTTTGCACATATTCCGCTGACTTGATTGAAAAATTCGCATCCGTATACGTACTCGTCGCATCCCACCGTAATTCCCGCCAAGCCGCCCTCATCTAGCCGCTCATATACTTGCCGCAATCCTAAAACGTCCCCTGTTCGAGCGCACATCCAACCGCCATCGTCTCGTCTTGCAACAGAAAATCTCGGTCTATCTGATACTGTCGCAGTTTGGAACACCACAGAGCCGCAAGAAGATTAAAACCGCTGCAACATATTCATCCCGAGATAATCTCCGATCAGCAATTCTGCGGAAATACATCTCAAAATGGCTACGTCGTAGTTCGCAAACTCTGCTTATCTGATCTCGCAACGCACCGGGTCTCGAAGAGGTTGATCAGGGGCTCTGCTCCATACGGTTCGTGGAAGAGATAGAGGGCCGACGAAAAGCTTAGATTCCCTGTCGTTCTTCATCATCCACCTGGACGCGAACAAAAGAGCCGCAAGCCCCAATTTCTCTCTTCCTCTTTCTATTCTTTCACCACAGGGTTTGCAGGTCATTCCCAGCCAGTCTTTCTTTCGTTTCTTCGCTTCTACGCCGTCAATTTTATTATTATTCGCTCTTTAATATACACTCACTATATGCGTTAATCGCTGGTCGGTTTTGCTTTAACAAAAAATGGATATCAATTGGAAATCGCATTTGGCGCCATCCAAGTTGTTCTTTTATACCGTCTTCTGGGGAGGGCATATCGGTCTTTTCGCTCTCGGATGGTATCTGCAAGCAGTGAACCCAAAGCTTGCGCCACTCAACACATTGAGATTCTCAGTATGGATTTCACGAGGTGCTGGTCTGTGTCTGAGTGTGGACGGGGCGTTGATTCTGCTGCCCATGTGTAGGACGTTGTTGCGATATATACGTCCGAAGATTAAATGGCTTCCTCTTGATGAATCGCAGTGGTTCCATCGCCAGGTTGCATACTCTCTACTCATATTTTCTATCACTCACACGGCGGCACATTATGTCAACTTTTTCAATGTTGAAAAGGCGCAACTACGACCAGAGACCGCCATTCAAATTCATTATACCCAGGCTGGAGGTATCACAGGGCATATCATGCTGCTATGCATGTTGCTGATGTATACAACCGCCCACCACAAGATCCGACAGCAATCCTTCGAAACCTTTTGGTACACGCATCATCTCTTTATTCCTTTCATGTTGGGACTTTACACCCATGCAACCGGCTGCTTCGTTCGAGATACAGCCCAACCTTTCTCGCCCCTTGCCGGAAGTATCTTCTGGCAGCATTGTCTGGGGTATGAAGGATGGCGATGGGAGCTCTGGGGAGGTGGAATCTATCTGATTGAACGACTGTACCGCGAAGTGCGAGCACGTCGTGAGACAGAAATCACCAAAGTCATCCGTCACCCATACGACGCGATGGAAATTCAATTCCGCAAGCCGAGTATGAAATACAAAGCCGGTCAATGGCTCTTCCTTCAAGTACCAGAAGTCTCCACCACGCAATGGCATCCATTCACAATCACCTCCTGCCCTTTTGACCCCTATGTCAGTGTGCATGTCCGTCAAGTTGGTGACTTCACTCGTGCCCTCGGTAACGCACTCGGATGCGGTCCCGCCCAGGCAAAAGACTTGGAAGGCCTCGACCCAATGGGCATGTACGAAATCGCCATGCAAAACGGGCAAACAATGCCCAAACTCCGCATCGACGGACCCTACGGAGCTCCCGCCGAAGACGTCTTTGACAATGAAATTGCTGTCCTGATCGGAACAGGTATTGGCGTTACACCCTGGGCCTCCATCCTCAAAAATATCTGGCACTTACGTGCCGGCCCCAATCCACCTCAACGTCTCCGCCGAGTCGAATTCATCTGGATCTGCAAGGACACCTCATCCTTTGAATGGTTCCAAGCCCTCCTTTCGTCTCTCGAACAACAATCCGCCATCACGGCCGGAGCCCAAGGTGGCCCCGAATTCTTACGCATACACACCTATCTAACTCAACGCCTCGACCAAGACACAGCCACAAACATTTACTTGAATTCCGTAGGCACCGAACTCGATCCCCTAACCGAACTCAAATCGCGCACAAACTTCGGCCGTCCCGATTTCAAGCGCTTGTTCGGCGCAATGCGTGATGGGTTGATGGATCAGACTTATCTGTCCGGGTTGGAAAGTAACATCACAACGAAAGTAGGTGTGTATTTTTGCGGACCCAACTCAGCAGCGAGACAGATTCGGCAGGCGGCGCAGGAGTCGTCGTCGAGGGAAGTCAAGTTTAACTTTTGGAAGGAGCATTTCTGATTTTCTATACTCTTTTGCGATGTGGAATGCGTGTATACATGTATGCGTGTACGTATCTATCGGCTGACTTTTGTCATGGATTTTATTTCTTCTTGTCCTTGTGTATGTATGTATGTATGTAGTTCAATTTCAAGAGGAATTGATTCATCAACCTATCCATACTATTCAATATATTATGCCGAATGGTCCGTATCAGCATCATCAGGTAAATAAACTACTTCCCTCGCTTTACCCTTCCTCTTCCTCTTCCCTTTCTCTTGACCACCTCCACTGCGAGTTTCAGTCTCAATCCGTCGTCGCTCCTCCCTCTCAATCCACATCCTCTCCCCCTCTTCGAGCAGGTCATCATCAATCTCAACATGAACCCTAAGCTCCTTGTCAAGAAGGACATTGTATATCCTGCGCAGTTCCCACCAATCTTCTTCACCAGTCTCACCGTCGACAAACAATCCACCCTTTCCTTGTTTGTCGGTTGATGGGGCAGAAGGGAAAGCGAGCATGAGTATGTCCTTTGACCAGGGACAGGCCCTCATAGCCCTGAAAAAGAGTCTTTGTGCTGCGGATATGTCTTTGGTGCGATGCTGTTCGAAGAGGATGTATAATTTCCAGAGGGAGGGAGATGGTGTTGCGATGCCTGAAGAAGAGGGTTGTAACGCACGCTCGAATGCGGCGCGGGCGGAGTGGATTGTTGAGCCTGTATAAACGGGGCGAGTGAGTTCGGTAAGGATGCTGAGGAGGGATGTTGTTATTGGTGTCTCTATTGTTGATAATGATGTCGGTTGAAGAGCACTGCGGATACGTTCATCAACGCGGAAACGGGATTCGTTCCAGGTGAATAGTGACAGTAATAAAGTGTTGTGGGGAAAGAGGGTTGTGCTTTCGATGAACAATTCGCGTATAGCGGCTGGCTTGTAGATGTGTTTTATTGTAATGTGATGATATACGATGCGGGAGCGGGATTGGTGGAGAAGTTCTAGAGCAGAGGACTTAAAGTCTTCGGAGACAAGTGACGATGATGCGAGACGACTGAAGGTACTGTCATAAACCTCTAGAGCGGAGGACAAGCTAAACGAGTTGAGAAGATAGTGCAGTAAAGCTGTCAAGTCCGTCCACGCTGTAAAGGATGTCAGATCCTGGATGGATAAAGAGTGATCACAAGACTCTATCAGAAACCGCTCCGTCTTCAGACGCTGTGCTGGTCTCATGTCGCTTTGCTTGGCCTGCTGCAGAGTTTCCAGATTGATAGCAAAGTCCGGAATTGATCCCAATACCTGGGTTGCTGATTCTGGTTTACTTTGGGCCAGGTATTCCCACACCCAGCTGCGTATAAGCGTACCATACTCCAATCTTTGAGCCTCCGACAAGTTTGCAGCCATGGAAAATGTAGTAGCCCACACATGCGAGGCTGTCGTAAAATTGCCAGAACGACTCTCCATCAATGCAAAGGCATTATAAAGCCGCAGACTGGACGATCGCTTTTTAAGTAATGACTTGGCATACTTCTTGCCCTCAGTTGGTTTGATAGCATATTCAACGGCCAGCGCAAACTCGGCTAGTTCGTTATCTTGAGAGAATGCTCCGACCAAAAGCCTCATAGACCGTCGAACCCAATCGCCGTCAATTATTGTCTTATCATGCATAGTAATCTCTCTCCAGGTTGCCATTGAATGAAACCAATTATCATCTGCAAATAACGTATCGACCGAGTGTATCATATTTTGCAATAGAGCCGTATTGAATACCGTGAAAGGGCTTGGCTGTGTCGTTTCGTCCGGACCAACATTGACCAAGCTGACAATAGACGAATCTGACAAGTGGAGTAGCTCGGTACGCAAAAAGGCGTTTCCTCCTGAAGCTGAAGTAGCTGTCTGCCGTAATGGGGGCAAATAGCAAAATTTTAGGTATTCCTGGATCAGTATGCTCTTGTCTTTCCAGCTGGTGAAGAATAAAAGGAAAGGTTCAATGTCAGACCACAGAACTACACGAAACGGGTCGTCATTCTCAACAATATCCACGGTTCTTGCAGGTAAGCGAGCGCTACCAGTCAATCGTCGCTCTTCAGTCCCCCATGATGAGAATAATTCCTCAACCTTGACTTGCGTATGAGTATCATTCGTAACCGACTCCAGATCGGAGGTTTTGTCACTATTCCAACCTTTCGATCCAGGCTCTCCAATACGTGAGACTTCTGACTCCCAGAATGAAGCGAAGTCGTTCAATAAATTCGCTTTGGATGCAGTCGAATATCTTTCAGGACGGAGCAAAATAAATTCAAGGACAGCCTGCCATAGGCCAACCGCCAGTTCAGTATATCCTGCTTCACGCATGAACAACGTCATCCGCAGGAAAAGATATGCTTGAATAGCTTCTCGTTCAGCGTTACTTTCACTCGATGCATTCAGATTCATGCACTCCAAGTAGACGCTCTTACATCGCTCAAAAGTAAATCCGAGGAAAGCAGTCTGGCGAAAATCGATGTAACGCATCCATAAACTAATGTAGCCTGGATTGTGTTTGAGGATGGTATGCCATTGCTCAGCTAGTCTCTTGGATTCCCATAACGTAGATCCCTCCTCCAAGTATCCCAACAGCAAGCGATCTTTTGCAATATTCTTTCCAACCTTCTTCAGCGCTTTTTCGTATAGTGATAGTTTGATGTCAGCAAGACTGCGCTTTTCGGCTGCCGTCAATTGCCTACTACTATCCGATCCAGTCAGAAGAGTATTTTGGTACTGTATCACTTCAAGCCAGGCATCGACATCCCCGGGATTATCTTCGGCTCGCCTCAGAAGCTCTGAATTCTTCTTATTCGCCTCTCGATCCCATCTGACCGAACCGCCTTCTTCGTCTGTATCCGACTCGAAAGATGCTTCAATGTCGCTCGGAATGTCTTCTTCTGGTTTCGCTTTTCCATGAATCGACCGATATCCGTACTTGTCAGCTTCGTCATCAGAAACGTCACTAGGAAGATATCCACCCGACATCTTTCGTCTCTTTCGGCTGCCGTCGTGACTGAGGGGAATGAAGCCTTTGAAAACGTCATCTTCATTATCCGTGATGAGCTTCTGGCGAACCCGAAAAACATTTCTTTCTTTCGTGTCTGCCTTTGCAAGTATGCTCTTGGTCCTGTGGCGTGCCCCGTCAGGAACCCAACCACCTGTTCGAATTATTACATAGTCTTCTCCGTCGTAGGCGCGATCAATCTTGAATCGTGAAGGTAATCCGACAACGCTACCGCGTCCTGCGCGGCGATACTGAGGTATGCTGTATCGATGGATTGTCCCGTAAACTACATTGTGAATGTCTCCCTTTCGATCGATTACATAGATGTCCTGCGATTCGTCTTTGGTTGGAGGCGGGGCTGGAGAGGCTTCCTGAGCTGCTCTTTCCTCTCTATGAGATCTGCGACTGCGGTGTCTATCTCGAGACTTCGAGCGATGGCGATGACTATCATGTCTCGATCGGTGTCGGTTTCTTTCATCTCGACGTTCGTCATCCGCGCCGCGCGATTTCTTCACATCTTCGATCGGCGGGGTAGGCTTCGCCTTGAAGCTGGCGAACTTCGGCACAGGCTTCGCTTCTTGCATTCAAGAGTATCAAGAATTAGCCTTGGGCGACACTTCCCAGATGTTGAGCTCGTCGAAGTCCATGTTGTCAAGATTCAAGATGAGTTGCGGCTTCCTTCTTTGAACGGCTCGGTTAGAGTTGCTCTTGCCGCCACTTGGAGCTCCGCGGTCCCGGGAAAAACTTCCCTCCCGACAAAACAATTTTTTGATTCTTCAATCCGCAGACTCGACCAACTCCATTTCCCTTCAACACCATCTCGTCTTGCCTAGAGCAATCCCACAACACATTTTACCACGGGATGGGGCATTCAGACTATAAAGCGCACAAATAGTTCACTGATCATGGCATCCTCTCTCGCCGCGCAGTTGGCACAGGTTGCCGCCAAGTCGACGAATCCTCTCGACCTCAAGGCGCAACGGGTTGCGCATTCGAAATCTCTGATCTACGAGTACAAAGTCGCCAAATCGCAAGATTTTGACACATTATATCAAATATGCAATGATGCTTTCCAAGAGCTGTGCCGGCTCGACGCACGATTCACAACATTCGAGCGAACGATATTCAGCATCCACAGCAAGACTGAAGATCGTACGGAAATGACTGCGGCACAAAATAAAGAACTCGATGTTGCACTAGAATCATTCATGGGCTTAGTAGGAGGGAAACTGCAATTGACTCCAGCAGTCAAGGCATTAGAGTGGCTTATCAGGCGGTTTCGGTGCGTTGGACTTCCAATCATTTGGTGATGTTCTGCTAACCTCGTTACAGCGTCCACGAATTCAATACTGCTTTTCTTATCCTTACCTTCCTTCCGTACCACTCGTTACCGATTTTCCTCAGTCTTTTGAATATATTACCGGACGATTTGACGCCGACCTTCAATTTTCTCCAACCCTACAAGACCGAGCGGGTTAATCCCCCCATGGAAGCCATAGTTCGCACTGCAGCAAAAACTCCTTCCTTCTCATCAGCTCTCAACAATTATACCCTACAAGTTTCGAAACAAAGGGCACATTACCATGGATTATTGGCATTCTGGTCCGGAGTGATGACACAGGCATGTTCGGAAATGCTAGTAGCTGGACGCGCCGGACGTCGAGACGTTGAAAAGAAGAATCACGAAGATATCTTTATCCGACTTTTACCAGTTCTGAACGATGGCTTGGCAATGAAGAAAATATCGGAATTGGTTATCGGTTGCTACATGATCATTGTCGTGTTTGTCACGAAAGCGGCTCTTACAGAAGATGTTCTTGATACTTTGATGTCCGCAGTGGCCGGTTCCTGGACTCAAGAGACCGTGAATTCTGCAGCAGTCACTTTAGCAGTACTAGCCGAGCAGAAAACCAGCCCGACACTACCCAAGAGAGTTATTCGCTCTATCACGAAACTCGATAACCCTATCAATCTCCTAGCGGACGTTGCTTCCCAGCATAGAGTGTCTCGACTCTCTCTAGGGTTGATCAGTGGCTGTTTTGAGAGCTTGCAAAAGGACGATTCTCAAAAATTCCTTACCTTAGTGTCGCAGATCTTTCAACAAGGACTTTTGGATGAAGCCACTAGCAAGCAGGCTCTGAAGATGATATTTCAATCCACCATGGATGCTCAGAAAAGCGATAGTTTGTCGTTGAATGTGCAAACTAGAGTGTCCGAACTGGTGCAGACTCTCAACGCTTCCGAGACTTATCGACCACTCCTACAAGCTGTGACTACCGAAACAGACATGGACATAGATTCTCTAGAGCACAGTCTACAAACTACCATCAGGACTCAACCTGCTCTTCCGGCCAGCGAAGACGTTGTCATGATAGACCTGGAACAAGAGGAAGAGATTGATACCTTCGCTCCGTTAATAGCTTCTCTGGCCAAGGAGCCTCTTGCAAGCTCGTCGTTCCTTTCCGGAGAAATTTCGCCTACTTTTGAGCAGATCATTCAAGCTTACACAATTGCTGGCTATTCTTCCGACAAGCTGAAGCAAATTTCCAACCTGCCATTTATTGGAAAGTCTCAACTGATGCAGAAGCCTCAATATTTGTCCTTCCTTGTCCGGGTGTTCTCCGGACCATATGCGATTCGCACCAGAGTTGCTGCTATCGAAATGATGTCTTCCACTCTTAATACAGAAAAGCCAGCAGCAGATTTGCAAGCACTACTTCCATATATAATCGCAGCTTTCGCTGACCCATCACAAGCCATCAGGACTGAGGCTGCAAAGCTTTTCAGCAACCTCATTTGGATACAACGCAAGGCAAAGAAAGAAAGTGATACTATCATCTCATGGGGCAAAGATAGCCTCTACGATCAACGAAAGGATATTCAGCCGGTCTGGCTGTCAACTTCTGATGCACAAAAGATTGTTGAGCGCGTGCTACTTGATGGCTTGGAGGGCTTTGTCCACGATTCCCGTCATGTTATTTCCACAATCCAAAAGGCGCTCAAGGGCTCTAACTCCGATTCCGACAAGGATGCTAATACCGAGTTGAAGAAGAGTCTGAGACAGAGTCTCTTACAATTCCTATGCTACCATATCATTGCTACTCCAATCTTCCAAGTCAAGCTAAGCCTCCTCAAAATCGTCAATGGCGTGGGCAAGGTCGGTTCTGTGACGCGAACTAAGCTATTGGCACCCTTCATTGATTCCTGGCGAGCTCTTTCTGAAGTGCAAGTCTCTCAGATCTGCAAAAGAGAGCATATTACTGTGTCCGAGTTGGAGCAAGAAGTTGCTGCCATTATCAGTCCCAAGGATTCAGATGCTGAGAAACTGTTGTTCAGCAGCCTCGAAAATCCGAGCGTCAGGCCTACCTTCGTTTCTGCTGTTTTCGCCCGCGTTGAACAAATATGGAACAAGCTCGGTGAAGACAGACAAAATGCATCCGCACGGCAGATCTTCGACTTCTCATTCAAGGGTCGTGAATCGGTACAAAGCTACGCAAAGGAAACACTACGAAATGTGTCTCTCAGTGGACCAGTTCTCGTTGATTTCCTCAACAGGATACCCGAGTTTGTTGCTACTTTGGAGAGCCACAGCCCCTCTCCGAAGAGGCGGCGCACAAATAACAACAACGCCGTGGCTACCTTGTCCGACTCCCCCGAGTTGGATGAAGTCATGGGCAAGGTGACATTCATTCTTGAACTTGTCGACAATTCCGTTCCCGAGGATCATCCAGAACTTGCCGCCGGCCTCTTCAAATCACTAGCAGCTCTACATCACCTCAAAACCAGAATCCAATCCAGTCTCGGCTATCTACTCAGTCTGGTGCTCGGCAGCTTGTTGGCCATTGTCAACAAAGCCAAGAAATCTTCCAAGCCGTCTTTTGACACTTCTGCTATCCGTACTGACCTGGTCGTTGACTGTGTTAGAAGCTCGGAGAGCCCCCAAGTACAGAACACGGCTCTCCTCTTGGTATCAGGCCTTGCCGTCATTGCTCCCGAGCAAGTGCTTCACAGTGTCATGCCAATCTTCACATTCATGGGATCCAGTGTGCTCAAGAAAGACGATGACTACTCGGTTATGGTCATTGATCAGACAATCGACCAAGTTGTGCCTGTTCTTGTTCAGTCACTACGCAACCAAAAGCGCGATATTGTTGCTGGGACTTCTGAACTTCTTCTCAGCTTCACGGCCGCCTTCGAACACATCCCATCTCATCGCCGACAGCGTCTGTTCCAGGCATTGGTTACCAAACTCGGCGCAAAGGACTTCTTGTTCGCAGTCTTGGCCATGCTTGCAAACCTTCATGGCTTGGATAAGAATGTTTCTGTCTTGATGACTTCCTTGGCTTCTAATCTTGATCCTCAAGACCAGCTCATCACTTATCAAAAGTATCTCAGCCTAATTAGCGATGCTTTGAAGCCAAAACCCGGCATTTCTCAGATACTGTTGGGTGTTGGAAACGAGGGTGCAAAGGACAAGCACGTCATTGCGGAGGGTCTTTTGCGATCGCTTTCATACTGCTTGAAACATTCTAGCTTGAAAGCGCAGATGGCTGTCGTCTTCAATTCTGATGCGGAGGATACTGTCACTCAAGTGGCTGGTCTTTTCTCTCAGATTCTTGAACAGGTCTTGGTCATGTCCGATGCCGTCCAAGATGCCAAGCCTTTGAGCAACGCATGCAGCGAGACTCTTGGTTCGGTCTTGGGAGTCTTGTCTCTTGTCGATCTTCTTGACACTGTCGAACAGCTTCTGCAGAGACCAAGCCCAGATCTCCGCCGCAAAGTTCTCCGATTACTAGAAACTCGACTCCGCCAACAGCCCGAGCGCCAAGGTGCGGCCCAAAATAGAGTCTTGGAATTCATCTCCTTCCTCAACCAAGTTGTTGAGACCTCGGATGATATTCTTCTCAAACATGCCGCTATTGCCTGTATTGACAGAATTGCTGAGAAGTATGGCCGCAAGAACCCAGACATGGTGCTCCCAGCAGCTATGGTCATTAGCAGCGATTCATGCCTTGGCCAGGAAGACAACAGAGTACGCGTCATGGGGTTGTTGTGCCTTGCATCGATGGCAGATGTCCTTGGAGAAGGAATCATTCCTGCTCTCCCAGAAATACTCAAGAAATCCCTCGCCCTCTTGGAAAGCAGTATCGAAGGAACCGTCAACGAACAGCTTCACAATGCTGTTTACTCTTTGTTGTCTGCTCTCCTCGTACAAGTTCCATTCATGCTGTCTGGCAAAACACTTGACACAATTCTCCGACTATCTTTCAAGTCCGCCGAGCTTGAATTGTCCGAAGAAGGAAATGAGACTCGCCGTGATGCCTTGAAGCTCATTGCAAAGAAGTTCGATGTCAAGGAATCATATGGCGCTGTCGAGAGAAATTGGAGCATTGCAGTCTCATCCGGGCCGATTGCTACGAAGGAGATTCTCGATATTGTCATTCTCGCTATCGAAAAGCATCCCAAATCTGGTACATCAAAGAATGTTGGAATACTCTCGAAGCTGTTATACCGTGCTTTTGATCTACGCCGGGAACAGCAGTCCGAGGAGACAGGTGCTCAATTCGAGGAAAGTCAACTCCAAGCAATCGAGGACCTCGTCAATAATGTTGCCATCAAAATGATCTTCAAACTGAACGACACCATCTTCCGTCCTCTTTTCATGGAGATTGTAGAATGGGCAACGAACGGCGTATCCAAGAGCGATGCCAAGGGTCGCATTCTCCGATTAACTTCCTTCTACAAATTCTTGCAGAAGTTCTTTGGCACACTCAAATCGATCGTCACTAGCTACTCAAGCTACATCATTGAGAATGTCATTGAGGTTCTTGAATTTGCCAAGCCGAACGTCAAGGAGTCGAAGGACTTGTGGTTATCTGCAGTCCGGACACTTAATGCCGCATTTGAGCATGATCAAGATGGTAAGTCAACAATCCCCCAATCTTATGCTTTTCTCAAATACACGCATATTATCATTTATTTTTTGACAATCGCTAACATATGTGATAGCATTCTGGCAATCTCCATCTCACTTCAGCGGCATCTCCAAAGCCCTCATCTCTCAGCTTCCACGCGCCACCAACTCAAGCACCGCGACAATCATCATCGATG
Source organism: Talaromyces liani (assembly GCA_022814505.1). Classification (NCBI taxonomy): domain Eukaryota; kingdom Fungi; phylum Ascomycota; class Eurotiomycetes; order Eurotiales; family Trichocomaceae; genus Talaromyces; species Talaromyces liani. The sequence continues at coordinate 413,064 of JAKLNL010000020.1, forward strand.
AAGTAGTCCCAGCCCTCTCCGAACTTGCAGTCGCAACCGACTCGCCCGACAACTACAAGGAAATGAACACTGCACTCATGAAATACCTCCGTCCTTCAACCAGCACAGCCACAGAAGGCGGCGATAGCGCCCATACCCGGCTCGCCGCCCTCAAAGCCGAGCAGGCATTGACCGACCGCTTGGGCGAAGAATGGCTTACCTTGTTGCCGGAGATGTTGCCCTACATCAGCGAGTTGATGGAAGATGAGGATGAGATGGTCGAACGAGAGACGAGGAAGTGGGTCAAGGGTATTGAGGATATACTTGGAGAAAAACTTGATGATATGTTGACTTAGATCTGTGTATATTGAGGTAAAATGTTGTGACTCTGAGATGATAATAGGCATAATTGGCGTTTTTACTAGTTGGGTTATTTGGAGATTGGTTACATTAGCAATCAAAAGTTGATATTTATTGTTCAAGCATGAAGCAACTAGACCAAAGATTACGCTCAGACAACCTGCCCTGCCATTATGAGCAGAGAATACCAGTTCAAGCAGATTAGAGAACCACACTGCCCTCCATTCCATACTAAATAAAATTTCTAGCTATAAGATCTAGAAATTGGGGGAGTTTCGGTTCGTTATAGCCAGGTTCTACTCTACTGTATTACAATTCGAAGCTCACATTGGTCAGCTGCGTGCCTGCCTGATAATTGGGCTTCAACCTCTCCATCTCCCAATGTTAACAACATCCTATTATCATCTTGGCATCTCAAGACTTCCGTGCTATTCTATGCCCAATGAGGCCGCGGCGGTGCACCATGCATAAACAGCTCCGCGCTAGTCTGAAGTGGCTTGTCGGGAATCCGAGTTGTCGCAGTTCATCCTCGTTGATGATTGTGTTGACAACTCCCCGGAATCGAACCTGAAGGAGATAAGAAGAGATGAAGTAATCTTCAATCTGTATTGCTGCAGATCTTCCGACATCATTATGTGACGAACAGGAAAAAACGGGTTATTCTCGCTACATAACCATCCAACATCGCGGGGTTCACCCGATCTAAACTCCGACTTCATCATGGCATTGGCGTTGGCAACCGCTTCGCGACTGAAGCCGGAAATCAGGCTGGCGCAAGCCGTATCCGAATTCGAGGCCGACCTGACTATGGAGCAAAAAATTCGTTTTAATTCATATAAAACCCAAGTCCACGAGTCCCCGCCGGAGATTCACGATGTCATGCGACTGACAGCCGAGATCGATCAGAAAATCTCGCCCAAGATTGGTCGGGGTCGTTGCTACGGTCCGCGACTTACAAACTTTCTACAAGGTGTTCAACAATTCGTTAGCTTGGGTGATATTCTAGTCGGCGGCTCTCAGAATCTTGTCGCATGCGGCGTGTGGTCGCTCGTACGAATGTCCTTAATGGTGAGTGATGCCGTTGCATGACCAGGCGTTTTTCTCTCTTGAATCGCGTCGCATTGATGCGAATCACTGCTCGTGACATAACTCTGGATATGGATTTGCATGGTCATTCATTTGTATATGAGCATGTATTTATATGAGTTCCGAACATGTATTCAATACAGATCTGTGCCCTCATATGAACCCATGCCCAGAGCATGTATTGATTTGCATGGAATTATTTGTATCGGGGACATGCCTCGGTCCCATATCTGCCTTGCCTGTATAAGCACCCGTTATTTGACGCAAATGGGATCCGGGTGCAGGTATGAGATCCAGGCATCCCCCCATGCAAATCAATAGCCCAATACTAGTACAAATTAATGGCCGGATCCTGCCCACGCCCTATACAAATCATTGATACCCTACAATGGGACTCGGCTGACACGCTTTAGTCGCTAGTCAACTCTGCTTCATATCTCGAGAAAGTATCCCGACTGCTCATGATTATTGGTCGAGGAGCGCCCCGATACCAAACTCTTGCAGCCATATATCCTCGTTCAAAGGAACTACAAGCAAACCTCTGCGAATATTTTATCGTGGTAGTCCGTCTATGCCATCATATCCTCAAGTACACCCAAAAATCGACAGTTATGAAGTTCACTTCTACTCTCAATACCTCAAACCTGGAATCTTTCCAACCGGAACTTGAGATTTGGGCTACAGCAATTAAAGAAGAAGTGAATATATTGATGGCCAAGAGATCTGAAGATGAAGCGGACAAGAATTCAAAATTCAGAGATTGGTCCCTTGGCTTCAGAACTCTCGAATCCCACCAAAAACAGCTCGCGGCAACTCGACGACTGCTTGATTTGTGCTCGACGTACGATTACCAAGTGAAGTGGAAACAAACCCGAAAGATCGGAAACGCGACGATATTTCACTCAGATGACAAGTATCAGTTTTGGAAAGGCCTCCAAACTTCAGCCACTCTCATGTACACGGGAAGATTGGGGTCTGGCAAATCCGTTTTGATGGCGAATATTGTTGATGATCTGAACTTGCAGAATGACACCATGGTGGCATATTTCTTTTGCCGGCATGATGAAGCAGAAAGTTTGAAAGCCAAAACGATAATCGGTTCTTTGGCCCGACAACTTCTAATCACCGGGAAGACTCCCGCTCTTACTTTGAAAAAATTCGATGAGAACGAACTGAAAGACGTAGAAAGTCTTATGGGAATGCTATTTTCCGCTTTACCAATCAAACACAGAGCATTCTTTGTATTGGACGGTCTTGATGAATGTGGCTCTTCAGTGACAAAGGAAGTGATTCAACATCTTCGATTAATGCAAGAAAGGCTCAATTTGCATCTATGTGTCTCGCTGAGGTTGGACCCGAATAAACTACTGCGGTACCCCCCCGAACTATTTGTTGAATGTACCGTGACTTCCATTCCGGTCGAAAACCCAGATATCGAAGTCTTTATTGAGCGCGAATTGGAGAATCGTATCCAATCAAATGAGCTGGCAATAGGCGACCCAGAGCTAATCCTCGTCATCCGAGATAGCCTCATGGCCGGGTCACAGGGGATGTTCCTCTGGGTGGCCCTCCAGATCGATATTCTTTGCACAATGAATACAGATGATGGGATTCGCCAAGCGCTGGCTAATCTCCCCAAGGATCTTTCAGATACCTTTACGCGTATTTTGAAGAAACACGCACCCAATACTACGGAACCGGATCAGCGAACCATTTTAGAGGTAATCGCGATGGCTCAGCGCCCTCTCACTACCGAAGAGCTTCGAGAAGTTTTAAGCGTAAAACCTGGTGAGACTACATGGGATCCAGGGAAACTACTCAACGATGTTAAATCAGTCTTGGCATATTGTGGAAGTCTTGTCACTATCGATGAGGAGGACTCCACCGTCCAATTTGTACATCACAGTGTCAAGCAATTTTTACTTGAAGAATACCGTGACTCGAGTGGCATGGAGTTTGATATTGATGCTGCCAATTTGAACATGGCAAGGTTGATTCTCACATATCTCAGTTACGACCAATTTGACAGGCAGCTATCGACAACGGTTGTTCCTCGCATGAAGGTTGCGCCGTATAATATCATCAGGTCAACAACATCTTATTCTCATAGCAGCAGCGTTCAAAATGTTGCTCTGGGGCTCCTCAAACTCAAAAAGACAAAGGGATCCATGGATATAGGAAGAACGATACAAGCAATGAATCCGCACCATCGTAAAGCCCATGAGTATGCCTTTCACTTTTTGAGCTATGCGAAGCTATATTGGATATACCACTTGTGTGCAACGTCAGCAAGTGATATGCCAGAATTACCTTTACTGGCAAAAATCCTTGAGAGGAATGTTGTCTCCATTGATGAAGCGGTTGCGTACTCTGAGTCATCCTCTGATGGCCGGAACCCAGGAAGAGCGTTAATCTTTTGGGCCTGTAGCCTAGACGATTCTTCTCTTTTACGAAGATTGATCCAGGTCGATCGTATTGACCCAAATCAACAAAATTCGCAAGGACAAACTCCTTTCTTACAGGCCGCTATGTGTGGATATCACGGGGCCGTTCGGGAGTTGCTACGTACCGGCAATGTCAATATTAATTTAAAAGATACGACCGGTTGCACAGCACTTATATGGGCTGTGCGGGGCGATCATACATCCGTCGTGCGTGAGATCTTCAGAGTACAAGAAAGGTCACCCGCACCATGGGGAGAAGCAAAGAGTATCCGAAGTCTTGATGTCAATTTGGTAGATCCGCGCGGGCGTACGGCACTATCATATGCTGCTCAGGTTGGTTCATCCGAATTGATTCGTTTATTACTTGAATTCGACGCAGACCCTTATATAGTTGACGGCATGACACGATCACCGTTGATGTATGCTGCAATGTCTCGCAAGGCAGACGCTGTTCGGATGTTCTATGACTCTCCCTCTCGGATTGGCCATATCAATGGTTCTAACACCACAGATGTTGACGGACGGACAGCTCTATCCTATGCTGCTGAGCGAGGAACATCAGAAATTCTCCGAATCCTTCTGTCAGATCGAAGTATTGACCCAGATTTACGGGATAAGAAGAATCGGTCACCTTTATCCTATGCAGCACAGTACGGGACACTTGAGATGGTTGAGAGTCTCCTGGCCGAATCTAGCGGTGTTGATGCAGATTCATTGTGTTCCGGCGGGCTCTCGCCTCTATCATGGGCCATCGAAAGGAAAATCAATTCAGTGAAAAGGGGCGACGTCCTCTCGAAGGACGAAGATACGCAGCGCTCAATAGTCCGAGCTTTTCTTGATACGGGGCGAGTTAATATCAATACAAAGGACAACGCAGGCCGAACGCCGCTGATTAGGGCGGTCTTTCACCAACGCTACTCTATCGTTGCACTTCTTCTCGACTATGGCTGCGACATTCATATCCAAGACAATGGAGGAAAAACCGCGCTAGATTGGGCTGAATGGAATAGAAACGAGAAAATCATTCAATTGTTACGTGAGCATACCCCAGGTGCGAATGGAAAGAAGATATACATGTCCTACGGTCACTTAACACATCGATTCAACGACTAGGTTGGTTTGCTTGAGATCGTCATATTGTGACAGAGACATTTTCAGAATCGAGGGCTACGTTACTACCTACGGTACATGTATTCCTAGAGTACATGTTAGGGTTACACCACGTTTACCCTAATCACATTTAGAAAGAAAAAAAAAAGTCAAAATCAAATTGAGCGTATATATTCATCAATGCCTCTTAAACAAGATTCTAACAACATAATTAGATATTATCATATGCCTAGGTACTCAAAACATTTTCTAGCAGGATGCATTCCATCCCAAGTCATAAAACCGTCAATGCGTGGTATCTCCCAGCATGGCCACCTTTTGGGACATTATACTAACCATTATTCATATGCAATGCAATAAAACGAGACAACAGACCAAACAAAAATAATATATATATATCAGTGAAGACTATCAAGCATCCACCCCGGTGACAGCGGGTTCGACGTCCGCACCCCAGCCCCCGACTGCTGCGTGATCGTCGAGTACTCCGGAGGTGCATGATCACCACCGCCGGTTTGAGACTCGACATCATCTTGGAATGAGCCCCTCGATGACCGCTGTGGCGAGTATGACGACGAGTAGTGATCTTGATAATCCTCTTCAGATGGCGGCGCAATCGTTCGTGGGCGATAAAATTCTTCCTCGATTTGGGTATCGGGGAGTAGAAGGTCGGACACATCGGCTAGAGTGGCGAGGCCATTGCCAGGCGCGGATGTGATTTGGATGGGGATGTTGAGAGAGATGCTTGGTGCGAGGGACAGTTTTGTGCTGGCGGATTGGTAGGATAGCGACAGATCGAGAGTGTATACTCGCGAGACGAGACAGGAGTGGAACGTGGGTACGAAAGTTCGGTTTGCAGGTAGGGTGACGGGGACGAGTATAGATGCGGTGTAGAATGTCTTTCCGCAGTATGAAGATGATGCAGATGGATGATGACTCAGACTATCCGCCAGCGACGATGAGGATTCTGATACCAACGAACTTCGTCGTGAGCCATCCAGCGAAGCATCTGTGCCATCGTGCTTCTTCCACTGCGCTGATGCCACGCACAAAGATGACAGGTTGATAGTCTCGGGATATACACCATGAGCCGTATGGTTATATGCCGCCGCAATCTCCTTAGACGGAAAGTTTGTCCATGGCTGCGTCGCGTAGAAAGTCGATACTTTCAGCTTGCTTGATGTCGACTTGAGTCGTGGCGGCTGCTCATCCTCTGTCTCCGGATCAAATCGTACATGAAGCTTGACATGACTGCTAACCGGCGCTTTGAACCCTGTACTTCCCGGTGCAGGTAACTGCAGGGGCTTCGGCTGTGCAGCAGAAACCACCAATCGACCCGTCTTCCCTCCCAGCAACGCTTTGCGGACATGCTTTTCCCGTCGAACTCGGTATCCATCTGCATTACTACATCCTATTTCCAGCGGTGGCTGCTCCATCGTCGCAGGGATAATGCGCACTTTCTTTGCTACTGAAGCAATAGCATAAAACGGCTTGGGGCTTGCAGGAGGGTTCTTCTTCATGACGGCGACTTTGAGTTTGTATGCGATTTCGCTCATCATGGGGGCCATGTCGTTGATCATTGTCTTTCCATCGTCGGAGAGCATTGCATCGCCTAGGGTTGGGGGGAGTTGTGTATGCGCGGCTTTCAAGTGTGGGTTGTTTGTGAAGTGGTTGCAGGCATGAAGAAGTAAGTTTTCGGGCACGACGAATGTGAATGGAAAGATGTAAGTCTCGAGGGGTTTGAATTCGCGTGGTTCGGGGTATCTGTTTGGGTCGATTGGTTGGCGCAGTTTGAGAAAGGGGTGGAAGGCGTTGAGATTGTTTGCTACATGTGCAACTGGTGATTGTCGTTGGATGATTGTTTTGGATGTACCTGTATCTTGAGTTAGATGCATTCATTCCCAGGATTGAAGAATAAACGAACCCTCGAAAGTAATCTGGACATGATCAAATTCTGTGTCCCGTTCCGCTTGGATATGGACCTCGCCCTCAATCTTATCGAATGTAGTATACGACGGAACAAAGCCCTTGACTTGCCCATTTAGGACAATATCAATCTTGAGACGAGAGCTTCGCATTGGCAGAGATGGCATTGCGTTCAACGTAGTAGATGTGAGGAACTGACGATGAGTCAGGATTGATATCTGCAATTTGTTGATATGTGTATCAACAATGACTGCGCAGAATGAAGTTGAGACTTAAGATTATTGCAATCCCATAAACAGCCTTTTATACAAGACCAGAGATGATCCAAGGATAATGAATCAATTGACCCCAAAATGACGAATGAAGAACACAGTATGAATTAGAAATCAAAAACTTATAAATCAGAAAACGCAATTCTGTAGCCTCAATATATACTCCTCAACTATAAAAATATCGAACAAGAATAATGGATCAATCCTCGTGTAAAAAAAGTTTAAGCCTGAGTCATCCCATCCATATTACCAGCAACAATCTACGTAGTAGGGTAAACTTGGACCACAAGGTTCCAAGTCTCTAGATCAGCCAGCAAACTACTAACGGGCACGGTCAACTAGCGGAACTCCATAAATGTATGACTCGATTGGCAATAACCTGCCTCTAAGCGTTAGCCTAACCATTCATGTCTGAGATAAGTTGGTAGATGTATTCACGAATTGGGTATAGGCTGGAGCTAGACTCCGGGAATCACAAGCCCATGGAGAAGGGCTGGCTTGGGGGACTAGGCAGATGACGAAGATTGATTAGAAATACGTACTTGGCGCAGACAGACCGCTTGCATAGCATAGCCCTAACTTAACTGTATCCCGCCCTGTGACAATCCATCAACTTCGATCGTTTAGAGGGTGAGCATTGACATTTCCAAGGCCGCGCTCAATTCTGATACTGATGACCTAAGCGGAAGGATTCGCTGGTTTCTAATAACTACTCAAGCATGTTCTTTTTGATTATCTAGGAGAAAACATGTGAACCGATATCGCTACGGAGTAAGCATTCATCGCCCGGAATAAAACGTGCACAATCTATTCCGAAGGGCTATGAAAATACGGTGGATCTATTCCGAAGCTACTTTGTATGTACCCTGTACGGAGTACATGGCTGTCTACATCCACTCAAGTATATATGGAGTATAGAAGTAGACGCTAGGAGAGTCCCCGAATGACTCACGATGCAAGTTACTTCTCTTTGACTAGGCATAAAGAGGTACATTTGAAGTAAATAGTATATGCGATTTGAACGACAGACCCGCTATTCATGTTCGGCATCTTAGCCGTGTTGCCGTTGAGTCACCGTTAATTGACCAACTACAAGCTAGCTAAGTATGTACTATGTGGTAACTAGTATGTTAGGGCTTCTAGGGAATGCTTGTCCTTACTGTTTAGCGTTCGGTGAATGATCCGGAGTCGATGAATAGAATACTTACAGCGTGGAATATTCGAGTATACAATTCAGACAGAATGGATATTGATTTTTGTCCAAGTATAGAGTGAATCCCCTTTCATGACATTCTCGAAGATTTCCTCCTAGATCTGGTTTCCACATGGTCTACTTAGGTATAGTCAATGGCATGTCATAAGGCGCCAACTTCAAAACTTAAACTTTTATACAAATGGGTCTGGTCCCTCTCTTCGTCAAGTAGTGGATTCCATTTCTCGCGCCTTATGACTACATTCCTGAGGAACCCATACGAACAATCTATTTAACCTTCTATATCTGTCCCTGTAAGTATATAAGAAGCGAGGGAGTACGTAATTCAATTGCTCAATCTACACACCTACGACGTAGGTACATAGGACTTCTTTCTCCGCGCTTTGATGGATGCTAACCGTTGGAGGTGAATCATCCGAGAACTTGAATGAATATTCAATAGATTGAGTCACCCACCACCATCAAAGCCCTACAACTTGACTTGACTAGTTGTCAGCCAAGATTGTCGCATTACTAATCTGGACCTTCTCTCTCTCTGATTCTGTCAATCGGTCAAATATCGCATAATTGACCAAGTACTACAGATGAACTTAGTTGTCTTGATTATTAATCAGCTAATTACCCCGTAAATCTACTCCGTATTTCTATTCTGAACTCCGAACATTGTCGCAACTGGTAGGTGAGGACTGCTGCCTAGTTCTTGAGGTATCCAATTGCAGTTGTACCAGACTCCACCACGTGCGGCAGACAGCGAGTCGTTTCGTTTTGCGCCTTCCAGCTACAGTCAGTTATAACTATGTAAGTAGGTTATGGATATAATAATCCCAGAACGTCAACTGGTGGTTACGTATCGGAATTAGAAAATTGATATTATTTCTGCCGTCGTGTACTCCGTAGCAATTTGTTATGCGAAATTAATACGTAGCAGTGAACAAAATTCATTTGAAAGTGTTTATTTACGATTTTATTTTGCCATTGAAAGAAATAAACTATAGACACGAACAGACAAATCATATCTATCTGATAATCAATCAAGTTACCTTTCCAAGGTCATCAGACACATAAACCCTGTTTTATCAACCTATCCTCATAGGCCCATGCAGTACTATACCCGGCAAACTAAACAATTGCGTGCTATGCATGATAAGAAAACAGAACAGACATGTGAGGGGCAATCAGATAAAAAAGATCTAAGGGTATAAAAACACAAATTGCTCGCTGAATCGTGCAACAACAAAGAAAAAAAAAAATCGTGAGTCATGGGACTTTATAAGGTCGGTTGATTATTGATTGGCCCTCGGACTAGTATTGGTTCGTGGGTGCTGGGGCATTTGCGGCACGCGGCCAGCGAGAGAGGTATTCGACGTTGTCAAGGTTGCCTTTGCTTTGGTTGCGGACATATTGGGTGCTTGGGTCGATGCGAGGTTCGTAGTCCCAGACCGTTGGAACGCCTTTGATCAGTGCGGAATAAACGATACGTCGACGACGCTGAGAGCGGACTACATCCTCGTGAATGGCGCGCAAATTCCAACGGGAATGGACTTCTTCGACGAAATGTTCATAGACGGTTGCTGGGTCGTCCTGCTCGGGGAGAACAAGAGGCAAGCTGGGACTGGGTGTGCGAGGAGGTGTGGGAACCACTTCAGCTGGGATCTTCGGGAAAAATGACTTTTCGGTGCTCACAAAAGTGACTGCGTCCGGTGCTTCGCCATTCGGAGGAGTAGGCAATCCGGTTGGTTTGATCTTGATTTCTTCGGTCTTTGGTCCTGGGATTGGGAGGCCTGCAGCCAAGTTCGTGGTTTCCAGAGGATCGGCTTCGAGATCAAACAGCATCGGCGGGTCAATCAATGAATAGATGAATTTCCACTTTCCGCGACGAATCATAATAACCGGAGTTTGCGATCCTTCGGCCATGTACTCGCCAAAAACAGTGTCGGTCTTTAGTCCTTCGCCGCCGGTCAAATAAGGAACCAACGAAACTCCGTCCATGGGCAGGCTAGGCTCTAACTGAGCTCCGACCAGCCCGGCAAATGTAGGAAGAATATCCATAGTCGAGACATTCTCCTTGACGCGCTTTGGAGTGAATCGGTTCGGGGCGTGAACGATGAATGGAACGCGCGCAGAGTTCTCGAACCAGGTCATTTTGTACCACAAACCACGCTCGCCAAGCATATCGCCATGATCTCCGGTGAAAACAATAATAGTGTCGTCAGTCAAACCGCAGTTGTCGAGCGCTTTCAATAGCTTGCCAATGTTGGTGTCGACATAGGTGCATGCTCCGTAGTATGCGCGACGAGCGGCCTTGATGCGCTCTTCGGGCATCTCTTTGCCCCAGAGATCAATACACTTCAACACGCGCTGTGAATGAGGGTCTTGCTGGTCGTGTGGAATGGCCGCTGTCTTGGGCAGAGGAATTTCCACATCTTCGTACAAGTCCCAGAATTCCTTGGTCATCGCATATGGGTCGTGGGGGTGAGTCATGGAGACTGTCAAGCAGAATGGCTGATCACTGCGATGTCGAACATGGTCGTACAAATACTGAGTCGATTTATAGATGACCTCCTCATCATAGTCGAGCTGATTGGTGCGAACCACTGGACCAGCGTCTAGGACAGAGGACATGTTGTGGTAATAATCAGGGCGAACCTCCTATGCTTTGTTAGCTTTTATGCACGAATTACGCGCACAACAGACAACATACAGGCTCATCCCAGTTCACAGACCAGCCATAGTCTCCAGGATAAATATCACTGGTCAATCGCTGCTCATACCCATGCAGCTGGTCCGGACCACAAAAGTGCATCTTCCCAGCCAAAGCAGTGTGGTAACCCTCACGACGAAGATAGTGTGCATATGTGGGAACATCAGCAGGCAAATCAGCTGCATTATCGTACGCGCCAATTTTAGATGGAAGCTGGCCAGTCACCATGACAAAGCGGGATGGCGCACACAGAGGAGAATTACAATAGGCATTATCGAAAGTGACACCTTCCTTTGCCAATCGGTCCAGGTTGGGAGTTTTGATGCGCGAGTTGGAGTCGTGGATGGACAGGAGTGGCGCGGCCATCTGGTCGGCCATGATATAGAGGATGTTGGGTCGTTTGGCTGCCATGTTGTGTTGCTTTCGATCTGTCGGTTTGTCGGTTTGTTCGGATTTGAAGTTCGATTATCTATGGAACACCAGCCAACAGTATGGACAGGTCGTTGAGCTGTGTTCAACCAGGACTTGCCTGGCTACTGGATTACAAAGAGAAGAAGCAGAAAAATATATTGGCTGTTTGCAAATCAATGGTTGACAGATGAAGAAACAAACAAAGCACGCTGAAAATATGGTTGAGAAAAAGAAACGAGCAAAGGGGAAAAGTATAAGTGAAGTGGAAGAGGCGGGCTTTTTTAAATGACGCCAGAAAAGTGTCTCCCTCTTTTTTTTTCTCCTCTGAACCTTTCCCGGGGCAGCCTGGAACGGGAAGGAGGAGGTGGGCTTATCGAAAATTACGCGTATGGTACCTGTATGAGTGTATCGTTACGAGGGTTTGTCAAGTACCGAATACTGATAAATTACGTGCAACAGCGGCTGGTACATGTACCACACGAGTACAGTGATTACAGAATGAATGTTGGAGTCATTCTCTGGGGCGATGTCGTGCGATGTCGTGATTGTGGGGTTAGTCAGCTACTTTCCTTTAATACACTCATAAGTCCGTTTGGATGGTCGAATGATTATGCGTGCTGGAGGATAAATGCGCCATACGTACAGACATGGCGTCGCCATGGCGGTGTTTCATGTGGGATTTTCAGGGGAGCAGACAGCCAAGTTGATAAGCGAACTATTCGATGTGGTTAATACCGCTCGATTCTGTCGTTACCTAGGTACTTTCGCGTGATATACTCAGTACCCTCAAACATGGTCAGAACATGTATTGACCTCTGAAGAGAAGACGATGGATGACACTCCCTGATTCAGCAAGAACTTCCTCCCGATAACTAAACAGGACAAACATCGCGTGATCGTTTTGTCAGACTGTTGAATTACAATGTATTTGAGTATTTCTCCATACGTACACTCAACAATACCAGTACGCTTATCAGAGAAAAGGACAAAAACTTCAAACCCCACATACGCTAACAAGGCTTGTTGGCAACCCGGCGTCCGGCGCAGAGGGGTCACCGTCGCAACAGCAGCCAGAGAGGGAAAGAATCATATGGAATCGAACTGTGCGATAAGAGGCCCACATGTATTTATCCATATTACACACAGCCTGAAGTAAAATATTGTGCAGATATCCGGCTACTCCGCCAATAGCATCCCACTCCCTCCAAATACATTGAATGGCGACAAGCCCTCCAATGGCATGCGGCAATCCAACTTCCCAGTTCGACGGCGATGCTCATTGGGGCCGCGGATTGCGTGACTGTCGCGGTTATGGAGTATCCACTTATCCGCGATGGTTCTGTCTGTCGCAGCGTCTGTGAGGCGCTGATTGGACGGGATTTCGGATGAGCCAAAAGTTTCGCCGAGATGGTGCATGCGCGCTATTCTACATGAGGACTAGTTCAGTACATGCGACGTGTTTCGATGTGCTGTATGGAGTATGTATTATTTGACTGCGACTGAGAGTGACTTCATGCTGATCGAGATGGCCATCATACTCGCCTTGCATCGACAGAGACACATCTATCAGTATCGTGAATACAATGGAGACTATCACGCCATAGTCCTTCTTACTGGAATGTCTTGTCTGATCAGACAAGAATGCGATTGTGATGGTAGAAAGATCTACATATATATATATTTAGTAGGTATGACTCTATGTTACACAACGATGGCACGATTCTGAGTCATCCATCGCGCAAGAGTCAAGTATCAAGTATTATGGGCAAGATTGAAAAATACAATCCAGCATGTATTGAAACATTCAATGAGGAGTTGCCACCGGACTTCCGTCGCGGACCGGTTACAGGTTGACTTGTCATACATGGCATGGCTTACCCACGTGATGATCTGGCCCTAATCAGTGTAAGTGGATGAGTCTGGTGCTGACTGTATGTCCTTCGAACTACATATGTAGGTATCTGTTAGTCAGAGAAACCAGTTGGCATCCTACATACGCAGGGCTATGGATATTCTTACCTTGTTTGAACAGATGAGCATGAGTACTAGGCAAATAGATATGGTGTAGTTACATCCGTCTCGCATTAGTATAATTTCATAGTATGCCAAGTATGATAAGAAAAGAACTAGTTGAAGTATCGTGTGCGGTAGAAGTACAGAATGTGTATTGATGCTTTCTTCTCGCTTTATTCAAATGCATCGACTCATCAATCGGCTTTAACAGCACTATTAAGAAGTCAGCATCGAAGATCCATATGGGAATAACAGAAGGGGGCATACCTGTATATCCTCCGAATAAAAGCATACGCCGTCAAAAATCCCACCGTACCAGTTAAAAGGCCATAGACCGCGCACGCGAGAAAACTATAGCTGAAGAAAAGCAAACTCGACACAAAGCCGGTTATGTGTAGTTTGTATGTATAGTACCAGATGCAGTAGGCGAAGATCCAGAAGGAGCTGCTGCCGCCGGTGAGGAAGCTCTGCCACCACCAGTGGTAGTTCTGTATGTGTTAGTTGAGGAAATGATTAAATTTTGGAATGATTGAGGGAGAAATACCTCTGCGCAGAGTTGGTTATATGTAGCGATGATTGTCACTTCGCTGACAGTAACAATCAAGATCGTGCTGACCACGCTCAAAAAGCCAAACACGTAGTAGTAGCCGCTCTTATCTTGCCAGAGGTTCTTGAAAACGAACAATAGCTCGATAAACAGTACGGCAAATGGAACCAACCCGGTCAAAAGTACTCCATTGATGCCACGGAAATACCATGGTTGCCGCGGGATCTGTCGCGGAATAGGGGATGTTTTGGTTGGATGTTGCCATGGCTCTGCTCGGACGTATCCGAACCAGCTGCCGGCATAACATAAAGGTACTTGGACTAGGAGCCATAGAGCGACTAATCCGACCAATGTGCCGAATGGAAGTGCTGTACTGGACGCTTGGGCCCAGACAAATAGATTGAGTACGAAGATCAGGCAGAATGTGAGTCCAGGAAATAGAGAGGCCGTCTATTGTCAGATTAGCATACAGACAGCATAGTAGTGGTGTATCACTTACAATAATGGTGTTCTTCCGCCAGTTCTGTCCTCCCAATGTTTTATACAACCTAGCAGAAAAATAGCCAGAGAACAACCCCGCAAAAACAAACAGACCAAATCCAACCGTAACGAAACCACCTCGGAAGCTAGGATTCAGCACTCCCAAAGAACTGAGAATGAGTAGGCCAATTGCAACGAACAGTAACTGCGTACCTGAGCCTACCAACGGTGCGAGCAGTCCACTGCGAGCCGGAAGACGGAAAACATCCGCATGGAGCAGTTTCCATCCGGCAACATCTTCTAGCTCATCGTCAGACAGCGGATCGCCTTCACCATCCTGAGTCAGCACGCCTTCACTTGACTTTTTATCCTTATTCGGCGACTTGGAGCGACGTTTCTTTAGTTTTCCTTCTTCCAAGACACCATCATCTCGTTTGGCATTGCTCTGGACAGTTCGGCCCCAGATGACAATCACAGTCACGCCGAGGACGCCCGATATCGTCAAAGAATTAATAATCGCAAGCCAATGTGTCATCGAGCTGTCAACTTGATCCGTGAAAAACAAATCCCACCGATTCGACCATTCGATAGACGTTTCCTCCCGGAAGTAGACCGAGTATGTATATGGAATCTTCATCGTAGCACCGTCATCCGCATCCTCACCACGCTGAGGGATATATGATGAATCGCTGTACTTTTCCTCAACTTCCTTATTATTTGGTTTAATGAAAAGCTCCAAATGAGAGTTTTCCGCATGCACGTCGTACGGACATCCGTCTGCGTCTCGATTCTCATATCCTATGCTCTTGGGGTAGACCTCAAATCCGAGAATAACACTTTTTCCCTCCTCTCCTGCCTTTCCGGGAGCTTTGCGCCAACGGATAACAATCGTGAAATGATTGTGAATATAAATCCGACCCAGGCCCTCGGCTGGAGAAAAGTCTTGGTATCCCAGCTTGAATCCGCTCGAGTAGTACTTTCGACTACGATCGACGGTCACGAAGCTGGTTGCCGCGGGGAGATTATCGACAATCCATTCGGCAACATATCCATCCTTGATGAGTTGGCGACCCCATTTGACAGCTTTGCGATCGACCTCGCGCGTGCAAAGCGCACGACATCCGACATCTTGTTTCATTATCAACTCATAGTCCGAAGTCATGATACGGTCGCCGCGCAATATCTCGCCGAGGTTAAGGGATAAGCTGTGTCCAGATGCGAATGGAGAGTTTCCGTGTTTCTGGCCGGTCGGTGGGCAGACGAAAGGGAGGTCAAAGTAGGCATATTGTAGCTGGGTGTGGTCCGAGAAGATCTTGTTGACTAGCAACGGGATGGGTTCGTTGTCTTGGTAGCTGACGACCGAGTAGCCTGCAGTGACAATAGAAGCTAAGTATTGGTAATTAGCGACTTTTGAAGGTAACTCACCTGGGATGTAGAATGATTGGCAAACAGAGAATAGCAGAAGCCAGGGCATTATCCGCCAGCTGTAGCTGTAAGATATAGACCTCATCTTCGACAGAACGTGACTCTCTCAACAGGCTCCTTTGCTACCAAGTATACATGGATCTCTGAAACGATATCAATTGGCGATTCGAAGCAGGGAAATATTCGCGATCCGATCGTAGACGTGTACTAGCGCTCGACAAGGATAAACCCCGAACTGCTCAATAACGAATGTAAACGGTACAAAGTACCTTCAACTGATACTCGGTTTCTTCGCGTCGTCAATTCGCACAGATGATTTACTAGAGATCAACACGATCGTCCGGCATCCTCAACGTTGAGAAAACGATTGATCGATTCAAGGGGAAAACAGTGGAGGAGGGAGTTATGTTCGGTTTGCCTAACTCCGCGCTAGATCCACGAGCAAGCTGGCAATTTTACGCATTTGGTTTAGCGTGTTAGGAAGCTTATCCTCGAGGTCCGGATAGCTTCAGTCTACATACGTAATTTACATACTAGGAAGCAAAGAGTGGCATCAGTCGCTGTGTTTATCATTGAGGCTGCTTAATAGCCAGACATAATTCATTATACACTCCTACCAAGTTATGCACATAGAAGAATCAATGAAGCTGAATGGTCCCGGGTATCGACCAGTTCAATCGAACAAGAAGACTTTCACAGAGAATTCGAATGTTAACACAATGCTGCTTGCAACTCCTTGTTTAACCACCCAAGAGAAAGTTAACAGCACCTTGCACGCTGCCACCGCTTCTTCGTAGGGCTGCAATATTCTGATCAAAGTCGTAAAAACCCATGTCATTCAGTTGGCGCAATTGCTCCGCATAACGTTCCTCAGGCGGCCGGTTGTCTACTGGGCTAGGAGCAGCTGGAGGAGCACCAAAAAGAGATGCCCAAGGGTTCTCTGCGCCAGCGCCGGCACCGCCTCCGTTCATGGCTTGCATGACATTCTGTAGCAAAGCGGGGTCTCGCATAAAGGGGTTATTCTGAGGGTTGAACATGTTGTTGAAGTTCGGCTGGGCCGCACCACCTGCGCCGGCCTGGCCTGGAGGTGCTCCGAACAATGCAGGATTGAAAAGAGCGGCAAATGGATTCTGTGCTTGTTGGTTTTGTGCGGCGGAATCTGTGGTAGCCTGTCCACCGGTTGTGGTTGACTCGGTAGCGGTAGTGCTCGGTTGCGCAGTGGTTGATGGTGGTTGAGGCATCCCAAAAAGACCGGCGAGAGGGTTTGCACCAGCGGCGAACGGATTCACAGGTGGAGTTGTTTGGTTCGCATCTTGTTGCCCACGATTTTCCTCTGGGGTAGTGTTTGTGACGCCAGGAGCGGGAAACGCTGTGTTGCCCGCTCCAAAGCCCATACCGCCACCGCCGAAAGCGCGTTGCATCTGTGCCATTTGGCGGATCGTCGCAGGGTCAGTCAGCATTCTTCGGAATTCTGGACTTTGCATCATTTGTCGGACACCTGGGCCCATCTCGCGCAACATCGGGTTTTGTTGTATCATTAAATCGATAAGAGCGGGGTTCTGGAGCGCCTCGTTCATTGTGGCCTGCACTTGAGGATTCTCAAGCATATTGAGCATCTGGTCTGGATCTGGAGGAGGTCCCATCTGTAATCTGTTAGTCATGAATCTACAGTACACTTCTCCACAACTACTTACGCCACCATCTGGTCCAAACATTCCAGCTCCAGGGAGCTGCGCGAAACCGGCATATCGTGCCCCAGTCAAGCCAGCCAAAGGGTTGTTTCCAGTGCCGGCGGCAATATTTGTAGGTACTCCAGGTACAGATGAAGGTGTCGTACCAGCAGCAGTGCTGGCAGGCTGAGGAGGGGGGTTCTGTCGTTGATTACTAGCTGCGCTCTTGACTAGGTGAATGGTGTGTCCATCTTTGATCTTGTAGGAGGCAAGAGTCTCGTTATCTTTGAGCACTCGACCAGAGTAAATCAATCGCTGGCGCTCTGCAGGTGTGTCGGCGTGCTCAGAGCTGGAAAGTTTTTCTTTCAAGTCTAGAACCGTCGTCGAATCAGGTAATGTGAAGGTATATTTGGCGTCGTTGGATGCCTTGACGCTGAATGTGATGGAGGCAGATTCCGCTGCCGGGGCGTCGTCCGCCATGATATCACACGCAAGAGGGGTAGATTCGTGAGGTTGTTCGATCAATCGCTAGCACCCCGACTTAGAAGTAAAATATTGAGGTAAGTAGCAAGTTCTGGACTTGTAATGGAAATGCGACAAACAATGTCCCAGTCAAGTGAGTGATCGTGAAGTTGGAAACAGCTGTAGTGTCTCAGCAATCTGTAGGACAATCAACGGGATAATGTCAGCCCGTCCGGAAGCTGGCAGAAACCAATGGATTAAGGCAGAGACTTAAGGCAGTGCCGTGTGGCTGCCTTGTTGCCTTGTTGCCTCACAAGTCTTGGCTCTTGGCGCGCTAAAGCCACAGCTTTTTTTCGTGCAGGTTTTGCAAGCTCTCACGCCCACAGTCCTTCTTCTCCCACTTTGATGGCAGGACGCGTCGTCCTTGATCAGCAAATAATACAAGACTATTGAAATATTCTATCATCAACTGGTCTTGACTTTCAAGGCTGCCATACTATCTTTGCAGTTTGGAGATGGAAACCTGATCTCGACCAATCTTGTCCTCGGCAACGCGACCAACCACCCCCAGTTCACAGCTCGATTAGAGCACAGTAACTGCCCACCATGGCGACTACATCGAATATGTTCATGTATTCCTTGACGTTACAGAATCCTACAGCTGTAACGCAAGCTATACTCGGACAGTTCGCAGGAACAAAGGAGCAACAGATTGTGACGGCTTCCGGTTCCAAGCTTACCATCCATCGCCCGGACGCCGCTCAAGGCAAAGTCACCCCGATATATACCCAGGATGTCTTTGGTATCATAAGGTCTCTTGCAGCTTTCCGGCTGGCCGGAAGTAGCAAAGGTACGTTGCGCTCTATCTGCCCCCTAAAAGAGTCATTTTAGTGATTCGTGAAGCTCCCGGGAACCAGCCACTGTTGTCGGATGTGCCTCGGTCGGAAGCATCGAAGCGTTGAAAGCTCTGCAATGATATCGTTGATCCGTGCTGAAAAGTGTACAGATTACATCATCATTGGGTCGGATTCGGGTCGTATTACCATCATTGAGTATGTACCGTCACAGAACAGATTCAACCGTATCCATTTGGAGACATTTGGAAAGTCAGGTGTTCGACGGGTGATTCCCGGCCAGTACCTTGCAGTAGACCCCAAGGGACGAGCTTGTCTCATTGCTTCGGTGGAAAAGAACAAGCTTGTCTATGTTTTGAATCGTAATTCTCAAGCAGAATTAACAATTTCCTCTCCCCTTGAAGCACACAAAGCACAGACTCTTGTCTTTGCTCTTACTGCTTTGGATGTCGGCTACGACAATCCGATCTTCGCCGCTATCGAGGTTGATTATTCCGAGTCAGACCAGGATCCCACCGGTCGAGCATACGAGGAAGTTGAAAAACAACTCGTATACTATGAGCTTGATTTGGGTCTGAACCATGTGGTTCGTAGATGGTCAGATGTTATAGATCGGACTTCGAACATATTGTTTCAAGTGCCTGGAGGCGCCGATGGTCCGAGTGGCGTCCTTGTTTGCGCAGAAGACAGTATCACATATCGTCACTCCAACCAGGATGCATTCCGTGTGCCTATTCCTCGTCGCAACGGTCCGACGGAAAATCCCGAACGGAAGCGATCTATTGTAGCTGGTGTTATGCACAAAATGAGGGGCGCTTTCTTCTTTTTGTTGCAGACAGAAGACGGTGATCTGTTCAAGTTGACAATCGACATGGTCGAGGATGAGAATGGTCAACTTACCGGTGAAGTCAAGAGACTAAAGATCAAATACTTTGACACCGTTCCGGTTGCAGCGAACCTGCTTATCTTGAAGAGTGGTTTCTTGTTTGTTGCAAGCGAAACAGGCAACCATCACTTCTATCAATTTGAGAAGCTTGGCGATGACGACGAAGAAACAGAGTTCTCGAGTGATGATGTTTCCGCCGATCCAGCCGACTCCATTACCCCTGTTTACTTCAACTTGAGAGGCGCCGAGAATTTGAATCTGGTTGAAAGCATCAATTCATTGAATCCCATCATGGACTGCAAAATTACAGACGCTATTGGAGAAGACGCCCCACAAATTTATACCATTTGTGGTACCGGAGCTCGCAGTTCTTTCAGAACTCTCAAACACGGTCTGGAAGTTTCCGAAATTGTTGAGTCCGAACTTCCTAGCGTTCCGTCTGCCGTCTGGACAACGAAACTGACCCGCAACGATGAGTTCGATGCTTATATTGTGCTCTCGTTCACAAATGGAACCTTGGTTCTCAGCATCGGTGAAACAGTTGAAGAGGTCACAGATACTGGCTTCTTGTCCACAGCACCTACTCTGGCTGTTCAACAACTTGGCGAAGACTCTTTGATTCAAGTTCATCCAAAGGGTATTCGACACATCCTTGCTGATCATCGAGTCAATGAATGGCCTGCGCCCCAACATCGAACTATTGTTGCTGCTGCCACCAACGAGCGTCAAGTTGCAGTTGCTTTAAGTTCTGGTGAGATTGTGTATTTTGAGATGGACACAGATGGCTCGCTGGCCGAGTATGATGAGAAACGTCAGATGTCAGGCACAGTTACATCTTTGAGCTTGGGTGAGGTACCTGAAGGTCGTGTACGAAGTTCTTTCCTTGCTGTTGGGTGTGATGACTCGACAGTCAGAATTTTGAGCTTGGATCCTGATTCAACGTTGGAAAACAAGTCCGTCCAGGCCCTGACATCTGCTCCATCTGCCTTGAACATAATGTCTATGGTCGACTCGACATCCGGTGGCTCGACTTTGTATTTGCACATCGGACTGTACTCTGGTGTTTACCTCCGAACAGTGCTTGACGAAGTTACTGGTGAACTTTCCGATACCCGAACTCGATTCTTAGGCGCAAAACCAGTCAAGTTGTTTGGAGTTTCCGTCAAAGGTCAACCTGCAGTTCTTGCCCTTAGCTCTCGTCCATGGCTAGGTTACTCCGATATCCAGACAAAGAGTTTCATGCTTACGTCCTTGGACTATGTCGGTCTCGAATGGGGATGGAACTTTTCCAGTGAGCAATGCCTGGAAGGAATGGTTGGAATACAGGGTCAAAACTTACGGTACGTAACCTTTCCTCAGTTCTTGCATTTTTACCCCTCGTATCATGATGAAAAAGGAATCCGAACCTTCGTGTGGAAGAAAAAATATATATTTTTATATCCAATTGTTCCTACTGAGATACTTCTCCCATTCACTATCACTCCTGGTTGCAATTGATTAGTCACTTGCTAATTGAGATTAGGATCTTCTCCATTGAGAAACTAGACAACAACGTGCTACAAGAGTCAATTCCTCTAGCATACACACCACGACACTTTGTGAAACATCCAGAACAGCCTCTATTCTACGTTATTGAGTCAGAGAACAATGTTCTTGCTCCGGCCACACAAGCTCGGCTATTGGAAGACTCAAAAGTACAGAATGGAGAAGCCGTGATTCCTCCAGCAGAGACGTTCGGCTATCCACGCGCTACCGGACATTGGGCTTCTTGTATCGAAGTTGTAGATCCCGTCAATGCCAAAGCTGTTCTTTCGCGCCTTGAACTTGAAGAGAATGAATCTGCTGTTAGCATTGCAGCAGTTTCGTTCGCTAGCCAAGACAATGAGACTTTCCTCGTCGTCGGTACAGGTAAAGATGTTGTCACATACCCAAGGTCCTTCTCCGCTGGTTTCATTCACATCTACCGTTTCCAAGAAGATGGCAGGGAATTGGAGTTCATTCACAAGACCAAGATCGAAGAGCCCCCGCTTGCCCTTCTCGCATTCCAGGGACGTTTGCTCGCCGGTATTGGCAAGAATCTGAGGATCTACGACCTTGGTATGAAGCAAATGCTTCGAAAGTGCCAAGTCGAAGCCGCACCAAATCTCATCGTGGGCCTACAGACGCAAGGCAGCCGTATCATTGTCAGCGATGTTCAGGAGAGTGTCACTTATGTGGTGTACAAATATCAAGAAAACCAACTCATCCCGTTTGTGGATGATGTTATTGCACGCTGGACTACCGCCACGACAATGGTGGATTACGAAACAACTGCGGGAGGTGATAAATTCGGTAACCTATGGCTTGTTCGGTGCCCGAAAAAGGTGTCGGACGAATCAGACGAAGACGGTTCGGGCGCCCATCTCATACACGAGCGTTCATATCTCCAGGGTACAGCAAACAGGTTGAATCTTATGGTCCATTATTTTACCCAGGATATCCCTACAAGTCTCCACAAAACTAACTTGGTTGTCGGAGGAAGGGATATTCTCGTATGGACTGGTCTGCAAGGCACTATCGGTATCATGGTTCCGTTCATCAGTCGTGAAGATGTCGATTTCTTCCAAAATCTGGAGACTCAGCTTGCTTCCCAAAACCCGCCGTTGGCTGGACGTGATCACCTGATCTACCGAAGCTACTATGTACCTTCGAAGGGAGTAATTGACGGTGATCTTTGTGAGACTTACTTTTTGCTTCCCACGGACAAGAAACTCATGATCGCCGGTGAACTTGATCGCAGCGTTCGGGAGATCGAACGCAAGATCTCGGTACGTCCTCTTTTCTCCTTGGATGTGATACACTGCTAACTTGTCATAGGATATGAGGACCCGTGTGGCTTACTGAACGTCCATCGTGTATTGTCTATTTGTACATCTAACGGAGTCTCGGCAGGCGTTTCAAGGGATCGTGAGCGCCTGGTTTTTACCTACTTAACCTTATGATATCAATAAATGACTAATCGAGATATATCCCTTCCTTTCGCTTCATTATAAGCAGCCATACATAGAACGTCTCTTGCCTCGCTCGATCAGCTGTTATTTCATCAACTGATTTTGAGCTGGATACACCATTACTCCCTCCGGAATAACGGTTGTATGAGACAAGAATAACCTAATCGATGATCTTTGAGTACGATTTTATCTGTTATGCCCTACGGATATTCATCGTAATTTATCCATCGGTACAACCAAATACCACGACCGAATAAATTTGATACCTGAATCAATCTATATATGTTATATTTTCTCGCTCGATGTCCTGAATGTGTAGCCTAGAAAGGAGGCGGATTCAAATCCAACCCTTCAACCGTAAGCTTAAAAGCATCGTTCCGGGAATAACTCCCCGCGACATCCAGATCCAATCTTCCTCTGGCGCAATCCTCAAAGTCAATTTCAGCAATGACTAGGCCATCTCCGACTGTACTCGAATCACCATTATCGTTGTCGGTGCAAACGTCCCAGATTGGACCGCCACAGATCTGCCCTAGAGGACCGATTATGCACGATCCGCCGTGGGAGATGTATTCTTCTGTTGATGGGTCCTTCTTTGAAGCTGAGTTTGATAATATGGATATTTGAGCGAGACCCTTTTTCTTCAACTCGGATATGGCGCCTGCGTCATCTTCGACGGCTAAACTGGCGTACATCTGGTCTCGCTTCTTCTCTGGATGGAGCTGTTCGCCTGCAGATTGGGGCCAGGTGGTTTCTTGGGGTTCTTTGGCGGGTTCCTTCGTCGATGTGCCATCCGCAGAAGCACCAGTAATCCAACTCGGTAACTCGGTTTTTCGCACGCATTGGTTAGCAGATAACACCACTGCGCGTCCTTCAAAGGCCACTGTCCGCATAAGCGGGAGCCATGTATCTCTCCCATCAGCTGTAGGTGCAAGATACAAATTGACGTTTTGCGAGTAGAGGCTTTGGCGGAGAAGTGGCATGTAGTTTTCCCAGCAGATTGCTGAACCGATAGTCAGATTCACACCGTTGATTTCTGTTGTTACGGCTTTGAGGGTTGAGGGGGAGCCTTGGGCCCAGATTAGGCGTTCTGTGGCTGTCTACCGTACAGTCAGAAAGGAAGGGTATTAATGTAATCGCGGGGAGGCCTCACTGGCATAACTTTCCGTCTCTTCCCCAAAACACCTCTTTTCGGATCAACATAGACCACGGAACAATACAAACTCCCACCAGCCCTCTCAATCAACCCCACGCCAATAAACACATTGGTCTTACTCGCCACACGCTCCAGAAACTCCCTCGTACCATCACCGCGATACTCCTTGCCCTTGGCACAGGGTAATTTCCTATCAACCCAATCATCCCCCGCACCGGATGGAGTATCACCCAGATCAACGGCGGAGTTGAAATATTCCAGGAATTGGTCCCTCCCCGCGGGATCACGAGAACCAATCGCGGTGCCAAATGAGCATGTTCGTGGATATCCGCCTAGATATGCTTCAGGGAAGAGCAGAACGTGAACGCCGCGGGATGAGGCGTGGCGGGTTGTTCGTTCGAGGGCCGCGAGGGTGGAGGATGTTGTGTCGAGGGTGCGGGATTGGGCGACGGCGACGGTGAGGGTTTTAGGCATCTTTTCTTGTTTTACCGGTCTATATTAATTGAGATACTTTTCGGATCTATTGGTAGGAAAGAGAGAGATATGAATGTATTCATCATGAAAGAAGATGAAGTCATGACTCATGTGCGGAGTGCGGGGAACAATTCCGGCTTGTAAGGGTTACTACAATACATACATACCTACTAGATAGGTAGGGTTAGCAATTGTTAATTTCGACCCAATTAAATAGATTCCTCGCACTCTCGAGAGGATGAGCCTCACCTAGGCCTATCGATACCAGTCATTGAGGGATTCCAAGGTTCTCTCGTGTGCGATTCAATGTTCAGTCCCAGCCTCCTCTATGTGAGACCATCAATCGTCGCTATATGTCTCTCAGTATCTGATACATTTTATGGCTTTGGATTTCGTTATTATCAAATTTGCTCCATACCTAGGTACTTAGATCCAGTTATGATTCTCAAATAATATATCGTTTGACACTGTTAACCACATGCATATTTGCCCCGAAATCTGATATTGATATTTCCAACCTCAAAGTGAGAGAATAAAATTGATAGGAGATGAATTTCCAGACACGATCAATTGTTCGCAAAACATTTCCAGTTCAAAGCCTCCTTGGTACGTACCTAGGTAGTTCATGCTTATAGACTGGCAGGGACATAATCGTCCGGTATCCTTCAAGCCCTGAGCCGTCGCAATGGGCCTAGTCATCACTCTGCGAAGGCATCGTTCAAGCGATAATGACGGATGATCGAAGGTTTTCAGACTGTAAGTTCTTATCTTCGGGACTGTTCAGGATTTCTTTTTGTTTCTGAATAACCGCCTCCTCAATTTTTTGACCTCAAATTCCGGCAAAGCATTTCTATTCGGAACCAAGATTTGTGGTGGAAAGGAAGCGACCGTCTTCAGAACAAAGCCATAGCCATCGCCCCTAATGTCTAAATAGTTAAGAGGTTGGAACTTGGCTAGAGCGTTTTCCTGGACTCTCTACATTCGTTGTCGATATCTGTAGCGTACCATCCGTCTGCTGCCACATCCGAATTGATTTATCCAGTTAAATGTTGCTCTGTTAGGAGAACAATCACGGTTAGCGGTTAGTAGAATCTAGTCCATGATTGATGGAAATATACGCCTATTTATGTATCTTAAAATATCAACACCGCTCTTTTCAGACATTTCAATATTGGAATTGTTACGGGGCGAGAAAGGGCGCTATGAAACACTTGATTGCAAACTAACTAAGACGACAGCTGATAACTAAGGCTAACACGGGGATGAGGAGCCCTGCTTATAGAGGTGCAGGATGGTGGTGCTAGTAATACCAGCTTGGTTGGATTGGTCTTTTCAATTTTGATGTTCGCTGCAACAGTCGCCATCATGCTTCACAAGGTCATAAGTTTAGGCAAAGGACTCTCATAATACTACGAAAAGACAATTCAGTAATCCAATATCAGGTGTATAGTACCACATGTCATGCAGAGAGCCTTTATAGAGCTGTTTCAAAGCTGTCACGTTCCACGGGCTCTGTTCACACAGCACAACTCAAAAGATCCAGTACCAATGCCAAAGATTTCATTACTAGTTAGACACACGACACACATAGAATACAATACAATACGTGTCCCACTCAATTCCCCAAAAACCAGTTACACTGCCTATTATTGAGCTGGCCTAACTGATGTTCTATCTTTGGTCATATGCCCAAATTCGCAACAGGCCCACAAGATCTGCTTTGTGCTCTGTAATCATGCGATAAGGATAATAACTTCGTCAGCACGCCACTTTAATGTCTTCAGCTCGGATTATCTCAGCCACTATGAGATGTCAAGCCCTCTGCTGCAAGATTTCCTTCCGGGAAACGCCATTACAAGGATTCGTACTCCGGTACCGGCGATTCCGTCTTGGATGTTAATCAATAACGCTGAGAGACCCTCGCTCTCTTGAATCTGTGTCTCGTAATTAGCGTCTTTTGGCAACAGTATTGACCCTGCTTAGTCCTGCCACATCGTACTACGTATCGGGTATACGCGAACCATTGGCATGCACCCTGGGGGAGGCGGGGTTCTACCGTTCCTGTAGATCTGTGTGGACGCCATTATTCAAATTTCAGCTCGCAGTGGTCTGTTTCCTGTGCGGTGATGGGCAAATGGTGCGGCCATATCCGATCCAGTTTTCCATATTTCATCATGAGAGTAAGGTACGGAGTAAGCACAAGAGCATGGCGCTCGAAGCCCTGGACCACTGACAACGTCTGGAGTATAGTAGCGTTCTGAGTTACAGACAAAGTGATACGCCCGTAATAACTGAGAGTAGGAATCCACATTGGCCTATGTTCCGCTGTATAAAGCGCAAATTCCACGAGCATTGGAGTTAGTGTCATATAGCTATTGCAGATTGACTTAACAATACAGTCTTTCTCTATTAAAGGATATACTTCGCAGCCAGCAGTTTTCGCTGTACTCTGTTCAAATCCAAGCACACTGGTTACGCCAGCATCCTGTACGTATGCAGGAGAGATAACAAGGCTATGCGAGCTCTCTTCAAGGACCGATATGCCCAGACTGCCCAGAACTTGTCCGAACATCCCCGACTCTGCGACGCAAACTTAGGGCACCAGAGAGTGACTCCGCCGCGTTCTTGGAGCAATTCCGACCGCCACCTATTAACAGTCTTACAAGATCCTTGGTACAAAGGTCTGTTTACCATTCAAGACACATCATTCCACACCTCGACAGACTTTTTCCATAAATCTTATGGCTACCAGTATTGTCTTGTACCGTCCACAACTGACGCCGTCAGTTCGCCGATGGGTCTCGGGTCAGACTCTTTGCCTGTTTCAGTCTCCCTCCTAGGGCAGCCGACCTACTTAGCTGACTCAATGCAATTTGCATTGGAGTATTTTCTCCGCATCAGGGACACAGTGCCCGGTGTATATTATGTCAGCACGTCTTTCCGTGGTGAGAATCACGATGCAAGACATGTCAATCAATTTTATCATGTGGAGTGCGAGCTACGCGGTTCATTTGCGCAGGGTATCAAGATTGCAGAAGGATATATTCTCAACCTCGTGGCAACGCTCCTCCGCGATCATGAGTCTATCATTCAGGCAAGCACTGCCGACGGTACCGGCCGTCTGGACCATCTGACGTCTCTGCACGACTACGCAAAATCTCATGGAGGTGGTTTCCCGCAGATCACACTCGATGACACATTGTCTATACCAACCATGCAAGACGGCAAAGATGCGGTTACCTGGCGACCGGTATCCGACTCAGATCTCATCAAAGGTCGCGCGTTGACTCCGCTCGGTGAGAGGCGACTCCTCGAACATTTCGTCGGCGGCCCCGTCTGGCTAACTGATGGATCACCTCTCCGTTCCATTTTACCAGGCCTATACCGATCCCAGTAGTACCAAAGCTCGCTGCGCTGACCTGCTTTTGGGGAAAGGTGAGGTCCTTGGTCTTGGTGAGCGGCACCTATCAGCCGGCGGGGTTTGGGATGCGTTGGATCTTCACCAGGTACCAGACAAGGAGAAGTATAGACGGTATGCGAAAATCCGCGAAAGTAAACCGTTGCAGACGGTGGGTTGGGGCATGGGTATTGAGCGGTTTCTTGCGTGGGTCTTTCAGCATGATGATATTCGGGATACGTTGATTATACCTCCGCTGAAAGGGATATCATTTGCGCCATAGGGTTTTGTCATGTCGTATTAATTGAGAGACTGTAGCAAGGTACCGCGCAATGCCCTGCCAGGGTAGAAATTGATGATTTTTCCCCTTGGAAGCTCGACCGCTAAGTAGTAGTACGGAGACAGTGACAAAAGATGACTGGTGGGGCGCTAATGATGGGGCCTTGCATACATTAGTGAGGCACAGAGCGACTCTTGGCAGGGGTCGCACTATGTTGATCTTGTGCTCCGTCCATCGCTTAGATCAATAGATGGTCCTTGACTCCTTAATGAATAGGTATTAGTAGTATAGGATCGAACAAACCAGGGCCTACAATTACTCTCGTAGAAAACGATTGGTCGGAAGACACATTTCTACTTTCGGCCTAGTCGACCCGAGCTGCCGGATTTGACGTCAGCTTTTTTTTTTCTTTCTCCCACAAGTTACAATAAAGCGTGTACACGTTGCCATACAGGGCACATACAGTCTGTATGGACAAGGGAGGGGGAAAAAGAGCTGTACAAAGCAATAGAGAGCGATAGAGAGCATCTCGAGACCGGCGTAGCAAATTCCGGAGCATTTTCCGACCGGAGATGGATGTGACGGGTCATTCGGGGGAGTACAAAGTACCACAAACAGCTTGAATACTCCGGACGGAGCTGTCGAAACTGATTGGTAAATAATATGTGATGAGGGCGTAGACAGCTTTGAGAGTAAATTCTATAGAAAAGAGGGAAAGAGGGACGGAAACAGCCAGAAAAAGCAAAGAAAAATGGATCTGGGGGAGCTGGCCGGAAACATCAAGGGACAAGGAAACACCTCAACTGCCTTAGAAATTGCAATTCCCTTGTGACCTTCGCAGTCTACTGTACTATATCGACCGAATCAACCAATTCATATTGTATTTGTGTGTGCGCACCAGCTGATCGCTGCGAACGTCAGGATCTGGATCCACAGCCCACTATTCATCCCTTGTCATTGGCAGAGAGCAAGGTGTCTTAGCTAATAGTCCACTGTTCCAGCCACTTTGCCTCTACTACAGCTCTGCTAGTTGTCTCACTTGCAAGCTACATCTCTTTCTACACCACCGATACCTAGAGATACTACCAGTTACATCGCAATCTCGATCACAACTCGAATAGACCTCGAATAGACCTCACTACCATCTCGATCGAACCGCGACTATGCCGAAGAAGGGAGGAAAGAAGCACAACAAGAAGAAGGGAGCCGGCGGCGGCGGAGCCAAAGTCCCGGATGTCAAGAACGTCATGTAAGTTGGAGATATCTCGGAAATCAGTTACGACTGTCTAGGACCGCGCGTCTAACGTTTTGAATAGAAGCCCCGGTCACAAAGAAGAGGATAAGCTCATGTGCGGCGAAGGAACCGCTGCCGAAGCACCAACAACAGAGGCTGGACCACCAGCAGCAGCAGCAGCAGCAGCAGCAGCTACAACCGCTCCGGAGACACAGGAAGCTTTGGCGCAAGATATAACCAAGACAGAACCGACCGCGGCAGTGTTGGAGAAGGCGGAAGAGCTACCAGTGCGCGAAAAGGGTATGCATATTTTCTAATATTCAATAATGGAATGGTCTGACCAGATGAGCATAGATATCGTTCCTACCGAAGCGACCAAAGAACAGCGAGGCGACGAGCGAACAGAAGCGTTGGCCGCTGCCGCACCCACCGGTGCGAAAAAGGAAGCCGAAAAGGAGGAAGCTCCAAAGGAGGTAGCGAAGGAAACCAAGATCGCCGAACCCGAACTCGAACGTCCAGCTACTTCGCGTTCTACAGAACGCGCGGATTTGGTGGCGGCTACACAAGGCAAAGCAGAGCCAGCTATTGCTCCTACGACGAATGGTGTCGCCGAGGTTGCTAAGAAGGAACAGGTACCGACAGAGGAGACTGTCGGTCTTGTTACGGCTGGAGGAGTTGGCGCAGCAGCATTGGTTGATGAAAAGACCGCCGAAGAGGGCCGAACACAGCCAGGTATGTATCTCATATATCGCGATAAGAGCTTAAATGACTTTGTACAGCTCCAGCTGCGTTGGAGAAAACGGAGACGGCAAAGAAGGCACCGGCTCAGCCTGCTGAAGAGAAACTACAAGGTACTGAGGTTTCCACAGCTGCTCCTCTTGTTGCACCACACATCAAGCGCGCTCACGAAGTACCGCCATTTGTTACCGAAGAACGGGATCAGCCATCCAAGAAACCACGTGTGGATGAGCCTGCTGAAGCTCAGCAAAAAATGGCTATTCCCGGACGTTTCCCCACCCCTTCAGTAGCTGGGTCAACAGCATCTGGAACAGACAGCGCCATTGCTTCAGAGGCGCAGAACATTAGCAAAGGAGAATCGGTCGCAGAAAGGCCCGAGACCGCCGGCACTGTAACAGCCGCTCCAAGCACTCAACCAGCCTCGACAAAGGGACCAACGGAAGCAGCCGTTACTGGACCAGCAGCTGTACCCGTCGCTACCAAAGACACCAAGGCAGAGCAGATCAGCACAGCCGATACTGGCGCTAGTGCTAATACTGCCACTATTTCTACCAAATCGCCAGCTGGAGAAATCTCGGCGCAAAGAGAACCTGTCTTGCCCGTCACTCCTCAGAAAGTCGATACAACAGCTAAGCCGACCAGCCCGGCGGCCGCAGCAGCAGCAGCAGCTTTCCGAACACAGCCAACGCCAGAGCAACAACAAAAACAACAAGAAGCCGCTGCTATCAAGGCAGCCGAGGAGACAACTCCCTCCAAGCCAGCACAACAAGCACCAGCTCAAAAGGAGGCCAAAAAGGGAGGATTCATGGCGTGGATCAAGCGCAAGTTCAAGGGAGAAAAGTCAGCCACTGCTGCTACAAATGGCAACGGCCGTTGATCAGCAGAGCTGTGTTGTTGTTTTTGATCTAGTTGTATTTTGTTGTACATTAGTACTCCTCGTGCGCGAGTCGAGTGGTTTCGGCGTTGTCTGGATGGGCGGGTGGATTGTATGATAGGGTACGGTATATTGTGGGAGGTACTCCGTACAGAGGGGACTGATATCTATGTTAAACTTCTTTGTTTAAAAATAATTATGCAAGGATAGAAAATAATCAAATAACCAAGAAAATTAATCAACTATAATTGGACCTCGTTCATAGTCGGGCGTAGTTAAAATAATCGACAAAGAACTCGGCCATAAGGAACACAATCGGTTCATTGTTGCGCCGCGCTATTTGTATGCATGCATGAATGAGTCTATACAATGGAATACTCGATCTTTTACTGACCCTGTACCTATGTACGTATATGCATAAATATGTAAACTAACATTTGAATGCTTTGTCTGGCCGCAAATCTTTAAACCAACAACCAGCCGGGCATATATTCGCCGAGAACCACAGAATCTGTATCAAGGTTCTTTCATTACAGATTGTCCCATGCTGCATGGGAAGTGGACTATGTATGACATATGTGTATCCTATAGTGATGTTGCGCCAGTAAAAATACTTATAAAATAGTAGGCAGCATATTAAGAAGAATGTCGTCTCATTAGGGTGTAACAGTACAGACATGCTAACATATCTTTAAAAAACTATTTTTTTTCCTGTTTCGTTCTTATTTCTCTGTGTGAGGAAGACACCCACAAAGTCTGGTGATTTTAACAGTTATATGCTTCTTGCCTACATCGATTCACACTGAAGCTTCATATATTCCGATGGACAACACCGACAACAAGATGGAGAACACCAACGAAAAACTCGAAACGACCTCTAGATTAGAGCCTGAAAATGACGAACAGAAGGCGTCTCCATATCTATATCAGTAAGATCTAACCTCCTGTCAATTTATTGATCCCGCCTCCTCCAGATCACGATAAACTGACAGCTTTGTATATTAGAGTGTCCCCCGGTTCCCATATATGTGAATTTGGTGGATTTGGTGTTTAATCTGTTTACTTGGAAAGAGGAGCGTCAATTAGGGCTGGCAATTTCGACGGAAGAGGTGCAAGGGGGTACAATGATGGGCGAGGAAGTATAGAGAGAAAATGTACCACCATCATTTCTATATACTAGATTGATACACATTGAAGCGAGGGTGGTATTCCTTAAACTATCACTGTAGGGCTTTGGATTACGACCTCTGGTTAGGGCTAGGCTAGCATCTGATGCGGTGCTAGACCCCCAAGTCAAACATCACGAATATTAAAATCATTGAAAGAAATTAGAAGCCGTCATTTCTGAATTTTTCTTTCTCGGCTCGCTTATTGTATGTTCAGATGCATTACCTAGAGGGGAAGGTGACTTCCTTCCTTTTCCTCCCACCCCCGGCCCTCCTTCTCATTCTTCTCTTCACCCCCCAATCTTCCCTTTTTCTTTCTCCTACTCGCATATCAAATTTGCACAAGGACCGTCCAGCCAACTCTACTTAGGATCTGTTCATCTTCTTCGTCTGTATTGTCTTTCTGCCTTCCTCTTTCTGAATTTCATGTGCATCTGCAAAGTCAATCTGCATACAATCGATCTCGCTACAGCTTTGCAGTGGTTGGCCTTGCTTATGCTCATCTACTTAGTATCATAGAGCGAACATTGAAAGTCATTTGGATGATTTAACGTAATGAGAATCTGAGTGGGATGTGTAATTTACCGGATTGTTTTGTGTCTATTTAGGAATGAATCTCTGGCACAGGCTGCTATCAATATAATATCGTGCAAAGTTGTGCTAGTAAATGGGTCTCCTGGAAAATAATTATATCAAGAAGTGGTAGAAGTAGTCGATATCCAATAAATGAATAATAGACTGTGAAGATATTACATTTCTTGGTCGGCCTTGCGCTTTGTATTCATTTCGACCTCCTCAATAGATTTAGTCCTGGGGATTCCTTGGGTCAATTGTATGGAATGAGCTCTTTTGTCTTGCCACCATACAATGCAAATCCACATCGCAAGACAAACCGTGACGACGACCATAGCAATAGTACCCTTTCGAAATCCCTGGACGAAACAGTTAGTGTCTGCGTCGTTTTGAGGGGAAAGACCAGGTACTCACAGTAGCGGCGTCGGTGGTGGGATAAAGCACAATTCCCCAGAACGCAAAAAGAACGGAAGAGGCACCTGTGACATTAATGAGCTGTATCCGAGGCAGAGTGATCTGACAAAGCTTACCATTCATCGAGTAAAGAATAATTGCTCGAGCTGCATCATCTCCATCATACGACAAGATCTTGTTAGCCCAAACGAAAACGACGGGCTGGATCATGTAGGCAGTTCCCGCAAGATCTACACGAGTTAGTTATGTGCAGAGTTACTATATTAGAGCAGCCTTACAAAAAGCTCCCAGTTTTGCACCAACACCCACCGAGTCCCAGCAAAGAAGGATAATGCATGTAATCATTTGAACGCCGCATGCAAAAAATCCATACGGTGCATGGACTCCTGTAGCATCGATTGCAACAGACGTAAAGAGGGTCAAAACAATTCCTTGGGAAAAGAAAAAAGTATTAGTCTCATCTAGTTTGACATTGAATAAGAGTTGAGTGAGAGATTTTGACCTACCAATTGCAGTAATTCCTAGGGGATAAGTGTTGTTTTGCGGAACAGTAAACAACTTAGATGCCTTCATCCAGAGCACCATGCATGTTTGCGTAGTGTATGCTTCCAATGCTCCTCCGAGTACCCAGAAGATGGTAAATATCCAGCTTTGAATAGCATGTTACCATAAAATGGATATTGCAATCAATACAGTGATGTGAACTTACAAGTTTAAAGTGAAAAGAACCCTTTTCACCAGTGAAAACCCAATTTTGTGGCCATTTGGATCTTTAGGTGGCAGACGGCTTACGACAAGTTCGCGCTCACGAGCGTTCAGGTAGAATGCCTTGGTCGATTCAGGAAGATTAGGAAAGAAAACAAACCCGAAGACAGCTACAGGAACAGTAACTATGCCGTCGATGATAAAGGACTAATATATTCATAAGATTCGCCGATAACAGATGGGCTCTGCATTGGTCTTCACACTCACCCATCTCCAGCCAGGTAAACCTGACTTTCCATCCATAGTGCTCCAGATTGCCGTCATTAGAACCCCTAAAATGGTTATCATGCGAACTCCGCTCCATGGGAGAAAAACATACCAGAAAACATGGTTCCGACCATCCCTGAGGCCTGGAAAAGTCCAATTCTTTTTCCGGCCTCGTTACCTTTGTACCAGCTCCCAATGATATACTGTGTACCGCTGTATGTAGATGCCTCTGCCATTCCTTGGAAAAACCGGACTGCTGCAAGATTGGAAAAGGAGTGACAAGCCGCGCATACCATAGTCAAAAGTGCCCAAACCAATGTCATCAAAGGAAACCAGATACGTGGAGGTACTTTTTGAATCACAAGAGCGTGTGGGACTTGTCCCACGATATCTATTTTCAAGTTAACGGGGAAACTAGATCCCATGTTGGCAACTTACAACCGACTGAAAGACAGGTGACCAAGAGATTGTATTGATTTCCTGTCAGGCCTATATCTTCTTTCATTCCAGAGACATAGGCATTAGCCAGAACGGCACGGTCTGCATACACTCCAGTCAGCGTCCCATAGAACAGTGGTAAATTTCTTCCTTACCCAGGTAATTGAAGAAAAAAGCAATGCAGCAGTAAGTCTACGCATATTCGTCAACAATAGCATATCGTTGGGGACTACCTAGGTAATGGATTACAACAGCTTTGGAAACATACGAGAATGAAAAAGTCGATTTTTCGCAAAAGCTAGAGTGATGATGTTAGTAAATGAACCATATACTCGGCTTTCAACTCGACATTGAAAAATAAATTGAAAAGGTAAATGATAAGCAAAAGAGAACTCATTACCTTACGTTCCTCCGGAGTGTCTGGAGCCTCGCCCCAAACCACAACGCGAAACTTACGAACTTTCTCGCCCATGGCTGTAACGAGAGAATTCAAATATCAATGTTTGAGACAGAAAGCAAGACTGTTAAATCTGAAAAATGTTTGGAAGGTTATGTCATCTGATTCCACAAGTCCCTGGTGTTTTGCACACATCTTTATTTATGTATTTATATACTTATTCTTGCAGTGATGGGCTTATCAACCCCTCTTTGTCGATCGACTGTATGAAGTTTATTGAGGTATGGTCAGAGAGATTAACATTGAGTATACTCCGAACACTCCGAACACTCCGAAGGTTGGGCAAATCGGAGCTCCTTCAGGTCGAGTTGGGTTTTGAATAATAAGATGTCGTATATAAAGAAATAAGTACTATATAGGTGTTAGATATCGAGAAACACGGCTGATACCTTATAGATTACACAAAATGGTCGGGGTGACCTAGGATTAGTGCTCTCCGACTAATCCAAGCTCACGCCGACCAGAATTCAGTCCACGTTAAACTGTAAGCCAAGATGTTCGTAAACATAAATTGATATATATAATAATCTGTACATCGATAACAAAGACCGGATTTCCTCCGAAATCCCACTTACCTTCGACCGTGGATAAGATGGTGACCCTGAATGTCCTTGGATTGAACTGCGGCACAAGCGTTGATGGTGAGTTCCCACCACCTTTCCGCTTTGCAGCTGATAATGAATGATATCATCTACTCTGCTGCGATTCGTCGATGTGCATAAGCACGAGAGTCCTTCAGTCAAGACTATGTCGACCTATTAAAGGTGAAGAAAGCAAGTTGACAGTTCTCCCAGGTATCGATGTCGCCCTTTGTCGAGTCTCATCACTTCCATCATCGAATAATGTGCAGATCGAGCTGATTTCTTATACTGAGGTCTCCATTGACCCCAAAATTCGTAACCACGTCCTTCGATTGTGTCGTTCTCATGAGACAGAGGCCGCCACGTCTTTGGCAGAGATTTGTGACCTGAACTTTGCTCTTGGAAAAGAGTTCTTTCGCGCAATTGAGGAGTCGAAGGTGGACTTGGCTGAAGTTGACCTCATAGCAAGCCATGGTCAAACTCTATGGCACCAACCGTTGGGTGAAAATCGCTCCACTCTTCAGATGGCAGAGCCTTCTATAATTGCCCACCGGTCTAATAGGCAAGCTACAAAGCCGGTGACCTGCAATTTTTCCTTTATCTGACAGCAAATTAGGACGGTAGTGAGTAATTTTCGAGTTGCTGAACTTGCGGCGGGGCGTCAAGGAGCTCCATTAGCCGGCTTCTTCGAAGCTGGACTTCTTTTTGATCAAACAGTGACACGAATTAGTCAAAATATCGGCGGCATGGGTGCGTAATCAAGACATATAGAAGCTGCTTTAACTATCAAGAACAAAAGTCTGGGCTCACCCAATACTATTCTAATAGGAAATGCAACCGTGTTGCCTGCGTCTAGCAATTCAATATCAGCCGAGCTTAGCCCTGTCTATCTAGCCTTCGATACCGGGCCAGGAAACGTCTTGATTGACGCTGCGATGCGTATCCTAACCGATGGCAAACAACACTTTGATCGCGACGGCATTCTTGGTGCCAAAGGCGAATCAGAGATCGATGAGGATCTCGTCGATAGCTACTTAACATCGGAGCCCTATTTTCAACGACAGCCACCCAAAACTACTGGCCGTGAGTTATTTTCGGATGATGTTTCTCGTGCACTTGTGGAAAAGATGAGAGCGTCGGGGAAATCTCCAGAGGCCATTATTGCCACTATTACTCGGATTACAGCAGAATCGATTGTGAGGGCGTATCAACAGTTTGTCATACCATTTCTTGAAAACGGCCATGGCATTGATGAAATTTACGTCTGTGGTGGCGGTGCTTACAACCCAAATATTCTCAAGCATTTGCAGGCTCGGTTCCCAGAGAGTCGCGTCCTGAAACTTAACGATGCCCCCATCAAACTTGACCCCAGTGCCAAAGAGGCGGTCATGTTTGCGCTACTGGGCTACCTCTGCGTATGTGGGCGAAGTGTTCCAATTGCAGCGGATGCCGAATCATCAGATCCAGCTATTTTGGGGGTTGTGACTCCCGGAGAAAACTACCACGAAATCCTGCAAAAAGTAGTACGAGCTCAAGATTTTGGAAGTATTAGGGGGTTAGGGAGAATATCAATACTGGAATCGAAGGGCGAAGTTCAAAAGCATGATGATTGATTGATACATGACGAGCTAAATTTCTTATCGTCAGGAGTGGAGCATTTATGTGATTCTGTGACCTGATCGAATGATCAATAAATTATGGAATTTGAAAATCTAGCTAATAGTGGAGGGCTCGATCGGTTGCTGCCAGCAATGCTATATTTAATACTACATATACCAGAACTTTACAAGCAGTCTTAACACCAGAGGGGTCACAAATACATACACGTATTTTAAGAACACTAGCTAAGACAGCGCAAGAGATAGTAAAAATTATATATAATAACTCTTTCAATAAGAGTTTAAGGGTTTATCTAGTTATTATAGCAGTAAATTTACTAATTTAGTAATCAATTTATTTACCTAGAAGGGGAAGCAAGCATCAATTAGGGCTAGTAGTTCAGAGGTTCAAAGGGGTGAGAAAGTATAAACATATTATCTATTTTCATTTTTATATATTAGATTGATTTGATTAGAGCTTCTATATCAGTAAGATCTAACCTTGTGTCAGTCTCGTGACCTGGCATCTTCTAGATCACGATCAAACTGACAGCTTTGTATATTAGTGTGCTTTTTGTTCATATATGTAGTGAGATTTTTAGGTAAAAGATACAACGCCTTCTGTTCGTAATTTATAGCTCGCTTAGATCAATTTCATAAAAGTAAGTCGACCTGAAACATGTCCCATAGCAAGATTATTCTCATAGGTGGTAGAACCGTGGAAGGGGAAGCGGGCATCGGTTAGGGCTGAGAGTAGCACGATGGCTGACAAGTATAGCCAGAAGTCATTTCTGTCTTGGTGATCTTTTCAACCTCTTTAATATGTACTTTACCATCCATAATTTCTGTATACTAAATTGATAATTTTCTTACAGCGAGTGACAATTCCTAAATCGTTGTAGAACTTCAGATTCTGGCCTCCAGTTACGGCTAGGGCTAACTAGGGCTAGCCATCTCCTGGCTGCATCAAGTCAAATATTGTAGATCTTCATAGGATAGGAAGAACCAACAACCTCTAATATCTTTGTTCTTCTTTCTCGCCTCACGCTTTGTATTCTAACATATGCTACATGGTACGGAGTAGAAATGTGGTTTTTTTCTGCTTGAGCAATGAGGGGGTTCTCGTATCGAATAGATGATCCTTGTTTGAATGTTTCAATGCTGCATACTGAAGGGAGAATAAGCATGATTGATCAATCGTCATTTAAAAACGATATGTAGTCGAATTCTTGTCAAGGCAGGTGGTGAGCAACCTTTTCCTTCAGGGAACATCAAGATGAGTTCCTTCCTTCCAGCCCTCCCCCTTCCCTCTTCTTCTTCTCCCTCTTCTTCTTCTTCTTCTCTTCGTCCTCGTCCACGTCTGCGTCCTCCTTGTGGTTCCGCCAGATTTATCTTACATTTCTTCTATTGAGAGAAATGTCCTGCGCAGAATTACCCGTCTTTAGATGGCTTTCTGATCTGGTTTTGTTTCTTTTCTTCGTCCAAAACACCTTTCCGGCTTTTCGAAAATTCAAACACCGCGTTCTTGGTTCATAGTATGCCTTCTGACACCTCCTGCAATACCACAAGGCAAGCAATGAGGTCAAGACACACAGGTATCCAAAGAATCGAAAGAAATTGAAGAATATCTTTATTTGTTCATCTTTTCCATTCGTGCTAATTATTTCGCCTCTACCATCAAGCACACATCTGCTGTGATTGGAAATGCATCTAGGCAATCCTCTTCTCAACTTCCTTCTCCGACAAGCGACTCATAACATGAAACGAAAAATCCAGCTCTCCAACTAGGTCTCTCACACTCCTATCCCACCATCACCATTAGCTTTCTATCATCAACTAATGTTAGAAGAAAAAAAAAAGGGGGGGGAAGACGTACTGAATCAACCTCTCCAAATCCCCCACAATACACCTACTCGCAAGATGCAGCACACTAAACGCCGCATACCCGGGCTCAGCCGCATGGCAAATATTTAATATATCCTTATCGACTTCCTTGAGTCGTTCACTGAACGCGTCGGGGCCGGGGACTTGTAGATATGGAGGGAGGGGCTGGGCGTTCATTATACTTGCCGACAAAAGCGCGAGAATGGAGGTGATTTGGTGGGAGGTTACGTGTGTTTGGGTTATGAGTTTTGTGAAGTCGGTGTACCATTCGCTCTGTTTCGAGGGGTCGTGGTATGGTGTGTGCAGCGATAGAGAGGAGGAGAAGGTTTTGGAGGCGTATTCGGCGAGGTTGATGTAGTTCATTATACTGCTCAAGTCAGTTGACCATCGGAACTCTTTTTAGGGGGTGGGATGGGACATACTTTTGCATACAATCGATAATCCGCTCGTATTGGTCTGCCGGAAACCGTCCTCCCACTTGAATCTCCCATTTTATCGAATCCGCGTACGAGCGCAACCCATTGATAGCCATGGATTGATTGGCATATGCTTTATGTCTGGCTTTTTCGAGTCGTCTGCCCGCAGATGACTTGAGCGTCATATCACCCTCATCGCCCCTCGCACGCGCAATAAGCGTCTCATGAGTCAGCGAATAATACTTCGCCAACAGATACAACGAAGCACCCAGATTCTGTCGCAGGACCGAATGATTGGAAATAGGATACGGGAATATCGTCCATATAAACGCAACCACGACCCCGCCCAGGACGACAGCTAGACGGTACACTGCCAACAGATAAGTAGGATAGTACGGCTGACCACCGGCTTCAACGGCCCGTTCACCGAGTTTGACAACTTCCATTTCACTGGCAATGATAATGATTATGGTAAGCAAGCTCACGATACCGGCTTGTTGTAAGACTGCTCTTTTCAGTGGGATCCACCACATGCCGGTTGTCCAGATGAAGAATAGAACGATTACGCCGGCGATATGGCCTACTGGTATGTACCAGACTACCATGGCGCCGATCATGCCAATTACCGTGCCGCTGGACCGTAATGCGAAATTTAGGACGGTTTGACCTGCTGTAGGACCCATACTGATGGTCTGCATTACCATTGCCCAGACGAGACGCTGGCGTACGAAGAAGGCATGCGAGGATTCGATATAAGCAATAACCCCGATCGATGTGGCGGCACACGCAACCCTGAATCCATACAGAGATCGCGACGAACGCAGGAAACTTGGTACCACGCGCAGCCATTCACCCATTGACTGCAGTATATTTTCAGGCGGTAAATGCTCCGGATCTTTACGTCGATGGTATGCTTCACCCAAGTCGAGGATGACTCTCCGACGATAGACGTCTTCGCCAGTATTCTCATTTTCCTGATTCCGATAGAGGCTTTCGATCCATTTGCGGAATTGTTTGCTGCCGGGGACAATTAGGCGGTTGTTTGAGTATTTCCCGCTTGCTACGCGTTGGTCGGCGAAGCGGACGAAGTCTAGGATAGCGAGGCTGGAGGAGTATAGCATGTGTTCGACCTAGTCCGTTAGTTCTGTGTGAATAGAATCACGGAATGTGACGGCTTACATAGAGTAGAATGTACAACTGCCGCTCCGTTCGATCTCGAGGTAAGGCTCCTGGCACATTCTCAGGAAGTTGTATAGGCTGATCTGCCCTAGGACGATAAAAATAATCCTCCGGAAGCTCAATCCCTTTTTGTTCACACCACTCCCTTAGAGTCACCAATCTCGCCTGGTAAAAAGCCTCACATTTCGCTTCCAAATACTGCGCAAACCCTTCTTCCCCTGGACTTGCATGAGACGAAGCAGCCTCAATATCTTTCTCTACTCCATGCTTCTTCCTCTTAACCAAATTCAATTGATACGCCACATGCTCCAGCCCGTCATGCATGACATCAATAATCTGCGCAAAATGGTCGTGCGTGGATGCCATGATCGCATTCCAATCATGCACCATCCTTGCATGCACCACATCATCCTTCGGATCAACCCCGCCTTCTTCAACGGGTTTGATCCAGTTATTCCATTCCATGATTCGATCGAAGACATCTACCACCGTACTCAAGCCCACAATCGGCACCATGGTCGCACGCAATTGTTTGAAGATCATGCCGAATTCACCCACACCGGGTTTGCCATATGCAATCTCCCGCTTCGCATATGGCAATTCATTCGTGAGCGATGCATGAATCTGCGACACCCGTCTCGCTGCATTTTTGACTGCATCCGCTTTCGCTCTATAAAGCATCTTCTCGTCTGTCGGATTGCGCGTCTGCACACGCACAAACATATCCAGCTGTTCCATGGACTGAAAATACGACTCTTGGACCCTGAGCGTATGCTGCAATGCTCGAATATACTCCCCCATTACATCAAACACGGCATCACGACATGTATCCGGGAAGATGAGTATATGTGTCACAGTCGCCAACGCCATACCGGTCAACATTGCCAGTAAAAGTCTCTTTACAAGCGCAAACCCATCTGACAAAGTGACGAAATCCGGTGCCTCGGTAGCAGCCACGAAGAAGAGCATGCAATGCATCTGCACTGGTATACCGAGTTGCGGGTCTTCACCTCGTAGCGTATTCACAATATATGTCTGAAAAAAAAGCCAAACAGCCGCAACGACAGATGCAGCTGTGTTATACGGCACAGACAATATCTCTGCCGTTGAGATGCCAGCAGGTAACGGCCCAGAGGTATGTTTCCGCGCTTTCACACAGCAGTAAACCATCAACAGACTACTCGCGGCGCCGAAACAGACCAACACAAGACCCTGAACCAAGAAATGGAAATACTTCCCGCGCGGAGCGCTGCAGCGACTGAACATTGCGGCGACTGGCATTAGGTAGGCCATAGTAGCGAATTCTTGGGCTACGAGGTCGGATTGATACATTGCCAGTGCGATTGTTGCTGGGAGGGCGGCCCTAGTCGAATTAGTCTGACGTTCAATTGCTTATAGAAAAGAGGGGCGTACTTCATCATCCGCAATAAAGTCGGCACATCAATATCCCACCGCGAGAGAACTCGCTTGATAGAATCTAACGACCACATTTTGTGCTGATATATGGGGGCTACTCCTGACCCGTCAAACAGCATCCCACCAGGAGAAATGCAACAAAGATGACCGATGACTATGACAGTAGACAAAAGTCTCCTGCATTTTAATGCCCGCTTCCCGAATCCTCCAACTCGTAGAGAAGATCAAATATTGATTTGTCGACACGGTTAAGCGGCAGGCCGAGGATCAATGGCTTGCATTTGCATTCGTAGAACAAGTATCGATTGGCCTGTCATATGGATGTATTCGCACAAATGCTCACCGTATCGATGAGTATGTTAGTAAATTGATAGATCTCGCATATTGAGTCGAGCCATGATTCTCGTCATTATAATTACCTAGGTACTATTGAATTGTGGAGAAGGAAAAAAGAAGCAAAAACTTGGAAGAGAAAGTCGGGAGTTTAACGGCAACTACGTCG
This sequence comes from Talaromyces liani, assembly GCA_022814505.1. NCBI lineage: Eukaryota > Fungi > Ascomycota > Eurotiomycetes > Eurotiales > Trichocomaceae > Talaromyces > Talaromyces liani. The sequence goes on from JAKLNL010000020.1 coordinate 455,642, forward strand.
TTAGTTCGGCACGCAAAAGCCGGCTCGGTATGTACTTTATGGTACTGCGGGCACAACCAGGTGGATAGTCATTGTGTATGTATTTACACCGAAAAAAAAAAAAAAAAAACGCGGTCGTAAATGAAAAATGAAAGAAAAAGAGAAAGGTAAGAAAATGTCAACTACTCTATGGTATATACCGGCGCTTGAATAAGGACATTATTCGGCCCGCGACCCTTTACCTCCACCGTCATGAACGTAGAGAGTCGTACTCGTGGTCGCTTATCTTGTTGTTGTTGTTGTTGCTGTTGCTGTAGTTGCTCGTCTCGTTCTTTATTGTTTGTAGGATTGTCAGGAGATGTAGCCGATCCTTGAGGTTGACTCTGTGATTGTGCGGGTGCGGGATTTGACGATGCCGACGATTTCTTGCTCATCAGACTTCCAAATGGATACTTCTTTCGCTGTTCGCGGTTTTGAGGAATATGCGCTGGATTTTTGCCTTGTTGATCGGGTTGCTGTGGTTGTGATGGCTGCTCTTTATTGTCTGTTTCCATTTCTTCGTTACCCTCGCTTGCCATGTCATCTCTGGCTTCGGCAATTGGTCGTGTCAGCGCTGGCAATCCAGTTTCAACTTTCATGTTGATTTCTGACACAAGACTTCCCGGCTGAATATAATCGACAACAATATCTCGAGCTTCTTGTGGAATCTTTTCGGCAATGTTGATGGCATTCTCAACAATCATCCGTGTATAGTGAGCAAGTTCCGGCGGAGCCGGTTCCTTCAAATCGCACTGTAGCGTCGCCGAGAGCTTCTCGACCAGATACTCTACCAATTGATCCAGATTTTCCTGCGTAGACTTGGATTGAAGCACATCCCCCAATCCATCTAGCGTAGTCCGCCTCCAGTTCGAGATCCGAACCACCTGATTTTCTTTGTCGTCTTCATTGAAGACTTGAATTTGTTGGCGGCGCAGATTCATCTCGATGGTCTTGAGTCGTTCGCTAAAAGTGCGTTCCAGACCAGGATGGAAGTAACGGTTGAATACATCCTCAACTACCCATCGAGTAATGACCGCACGACCGACACCAGTCATCTCTTTAGTGCCCACAGTAACTGCATCTTCATTGACAAACGGATGTAACCAGTCAGGGATAGCTCTCCAGTCTTTTCGTATAGAGAATGCGAGTTCTTTGATGGCACCGTCAAGACGTTGAAACCTTGCTGTGTATTCATTGTCATCTAAAACCGTACGAGAGACAGCCATTCGTTGATGGGCCACTGTATTCTGAAGCGCCGTGACCTGCGCCTCTTTTTCAAAATAATACCTCTTGACCTTTTGATATTTGGCCTCTTTATATTCTTGTCAGCACGCATCTTAATTTTCGAGAGAGGAGCAGACATACGAAGTTCTTCATGCCGCATGATCAATGCACCAACGTCCAAATTCTCCAATTCCTCTCGCAGCTTGGAGTTAATCTGTGCCGACGGCGGCGTCTCGCGACCCTGCATATCATGCAGATTCTGTTGTGAAGCATTCTTGAACGACCCTTGCGATGCATTCTGGAGATACGACTGTCCGCTTGGCGCCGCCAACGAATCCTTACGAGCTGGAACCTGGGACTGCGACTCCGACGGCCGCGTGCCCATCGGTTGCTGTGAGGTCGCCATGTCACTTACTGATGGATCAACACTGGTGTGTATCGAAGGTCGACGAGAGGACGTCTTAAACTGTTAGAATATATGCAGAAAGAGGGGTGATGTTGACTTACCTGACTAGGAATCGACTCAAAACTCTCAGACCGCCTATGCTGCCACCCCGGATGACTGCGATCGTTGATATCCACCCCCAACCGTTGCGGCGATTGCGTATTCTCCAGCGGCGTAAGCGGCTGACTCGGTCTAGTCGGACTGGCAGGTGTTTCCGCTGTTGGTGGTCGTAGAGATGCCTCCGACTCGTATTGTTGACTGGTATTGTCCAATGTTGACCGACTCTGGTTTTGGTCTAATGTATGTCCACTCGTCGATGTCGTCGTTCCTCTTCTTCCATACTCCGACGACGATTGCGGCGGATGTATGATGCTATCCCGTCCGAACGAGTGCTTGATTGAAGCCGAACGACCGAGCGATTTTTCTTTTTTGCCGGATTGTTTTGTGGCAGGGCTACTTGATGCGACGCTCTGGTTTCGACTGAAGAATCCCTTCTTTTTCTTTGGTAGTTTGCCGCTGTCCTGGAGTAAATCCGGGGTTGACGTGTTGTGTACGCTGGTTGTCCACGGTTGTTGATCAATAGAATGTCTGGCACGGTCCGGACTTTGCTGATAATCTGGAGATTCGTTGGGATTTTGTTGTTGTTGCTGACTAGGAGTCACTAAACTAATCGTCGGCCGGTCGAGAGAGGGCTGACTGGGATTGTGGTGTGCAGGGTGGCGGTATTGTTGTTGTTGATCTTCCCGTCCGTACCTTAAATCGATGCCAGCTGGATACGGGCTGTGCGGGGAATGAGGGCGATGGCTGTGAAACTGGTGGGCGGGAAACGGCTCGGACGGGCGACGATTCGCTTCAAACCTTCTGTCTGCAAACTCCTCCAAGGACTGTTGTTGCTGTTGTTGTTGTTGATGGAGGAGCTGATAGGGGTCGTCGGGTAGCAGTGGTGGAGGAGGTCCTGGAGGAAGAGGAACAGCTGAGCCCGACGGAGACTCGCCCGCGGCCTGCTGGGAGCGGGTCTTTTTGCTGAAGAACGAGGGCATGGATGGAGAGAGAGCTCTCTCCAGTTGATGATGAGGAGACAGAAGAGGAGAAAAGAAATGCTTGATTAAGAACAAATTCTTAAAAAAGGTGTCAGGATGGTTGTGTAAAGTTCAAAGTGGCATCTTGGATGGAAAGTGAGGAGCGACTCAGCCTGTTGCACAAGCAGACTAGTGACCTGCACACTGAGGAACTAGCTCAGCCTGTTGGTACTCTGTCAGCCAGGCTTTACTATAAAAGCATTTAATAGTGATTACGTAGGCTACAAATATATTGCTGGATCAGTAAATATGAAGCATATTGTTCTCTAAACATTGATTCACTAGCAAAAAAGAGAGGGGACGAGGGCAACCGCTGTACAGAATCTATAAATAGAGCTCTCCTCTTAAACACCAATAGTACTAACATGATAACATCAAACAATAAAACAAATTATCTGGGCTGGTCACACAAACAGAAAAAGAAAAGAGCAGAATACCCACTGAGCGACTCGGAAGCTGAATCGAAATGGGCCTCTGTTTGCTTACATACATAGTACAGTATTGACTTTTAGGTAGTTACTCCGTACTCGTGTTACGGTAGACGCCGCGGGGCTGTGTTGATCGCCAAAGACGAGAATCAATAGCTGCCTGAATTAAGCGAGACGCCGGGCGACTTCCAAGGTTGTATACGTATGCATGTACGTATGCGCTGAATCGCGTTCTTGGAGTAATATGATAATCAATCAATTGTATCAATTCATAATTCGTACCTATCGTAGCTATATAATCCAACCATAGATCTACACGCCAACAAACTAGCAAACAGCATGGGTCTTGCCATGCTTTCCCTGCAAGGAGTGCTTCTCCTTCTTGTATGTAGGGTGGTTGTGGCGCGACTTGTGCGAGTTGATAACATGTTCCTTGACGTGTTTCTGGTACTTGTCCATCATGCCCTTGTCCATCTCGCCAAGAGTCTGGAGAGCAAGTTTGATATCGTTGACGAGAAGGTCGGCGCGTGGGAGAGTGAAGTCCTCACGAACGACAACTCGCATCATCTTCAATCCCTCGCTGTGAGGGGCCATGGTGTAAGCAGGCACAACCCAGCCGCGTTCACGGAGGTGGTGCGCAATGGTGAATTCGTCGTAGAAGTGTTCGCGATCAGGGTCGAGACGGAATGCGACCAGAGGCAAGCCGTGGCCGCGGCCTTGGCTCATGATGATGAAGCCAAGGTCTTCGAGCTTGCTGGAGAGGTAGTCGGCGGTGCGGGTAAGGTTAAGCATGATGGAGCGGTAGCCTCGCTTACCGAGACGAATCATCTGGTAGTACTGACCAATAACTTGGGAAGCACCCTTGGAGAAATTAAGGGTGAAACTGGCTTGGTCGGCTCCAAGGTAGTTGATGTTGAAGACCAGCTCCTGGGGAAGGTATTCGGGTGAACGCCAAACAACCCAGCCAACACCAGGGTAGACCTATACAGATTAACAATCGTTAACTGTTATTTTCTAAGGAGCAACTTACCAAACCGTATTTGTGACCAGACACATTGATCGAAACAACCTTCTCCAGTCTGAAATCCCACTCCAAGCTGGGGTTGACGAAAGGAGCCACGAAACCACCACTGGCGGCATCAATATGAATAGGGACATCAAGGCCCTTCTCAACCAACAAGTCGTTGATAGACTTAGCATCTTCATATTCACCAGTGTAGGTGGTTCCCAAAATCACACAGATACCAATGGTATTCTCATCAACCAAATCCACAGCCTCTTCGGGGTCAATGACGTATCGCTCATCAGTACAGTAAACGTACTTTTCCTCAACATCAAAGTACCGAGCGGCTTTTTCCCAGCAGACCTGGACGGCACTGTTCATGATGATGTTGGGACGAGACCAGTCTTTACCTTCGGCCTTGCGCTTGTTCTGCCAGCGCTTCTTCATGGCGAGAGTGGCAAGCATAATGGCCTCGGAAGAACCAATAGTCGACGTTCCCATGGCGTTGTCGCTGCCGGCGCCTGTGGGAGCGTTGAAGAGGCGGGCAATCATGTTGACACATCGGTTCTGAATGTCGGCGGACTGGGGGTATTCTTCGTAGTCGATGAAGTTTTTGCTGAAGGCTTCGGTCATGAGTTTCTCGGCTTCGTCTTCCTGTATACTCATTAGAAAGGAAGATCAAAGCTCGAGGACGACCATTTACCATATAAGTAGTAACAAACGAAGCAAGACTTTCCAAATGTATCAGCTCTCTTCTCTATTTTGGATTAATCGGGGGCTATACTTGAGCATAGGGTTTCCATCCAGACTCAAATCATCCTTGATCATGCGATAGGCGACTTCACGAGGCATTTCCTTCTCTGGCATTTCCAGAGAGGGAAGCGACTCAGCCGCATACCGAGTTCCGTAGACACTGGTGGAGAAGTCATCATCTCCTTGGGCATTGAGGTCGAGAGTCTCGACGCGATGAAGTTCCCTCGGCTCGAATTTGGGAACCTCGTGCTCTTTCTTGACACTTGCTAGATGGACCATTTTGAATGAAAGATAGATAACAATAGATAAAGAGTGAATAAGCGCGGAGAGTAAGACTAATGGATGAGGGGAGGGGAGGGGACAACGAAGAATAGAGCAGGGAGAAGGAGCTCTTTATAGGTCTTGTCTTTTTCTCGACCTGCACTGCGTAGTCCCCTCCGCGTCTCGCGTTCTCGTGGCAGCGACATCCTCGAGGAAAGCTCTCGCTGTGGCTTGGGGCGGGGATCTGATCCTACGTCAGTTTCACCCTCAGGACACGCTAGTACGGGTAATTACCTGACAGGACAACATTTAAGCGTCATTAAAGCGAGCCAGTATGGTAACTATGGTATTATCTTGTACGCAGCCCCTCCATCGACGTAATGATCCCAGGCACCAACCAGGCACTACGGCCTCGAGTGGCTGGTGGACTTCCCTGAGTTCCGGTCGCTGCCAGCACATCCTTGTTTGCTGAACAAATGACATTTCTCCCACAGCGACTATCCGCTAACTAATGTATATGTCAGCAGTTAATAACAGTAACTAACCCTGCCATGCCACGTATGTGGAACATGCATACTGCAGCGTGAAAAAGCTTAGCCTCGATGATCCTGTGTTGGAACTCAAACGGTAACAAAACGGTATACCAAATACGAGCTGCACCAAAAGGGAGTATCCCTTAGTGGGTTGTTTTTGTAATGGTATGTAACGGGTGCAAACGCTCTGTATTTACTCGAAATATTTCCAACGGGGATCCCCTATGGACCAAGAAGTCTTCTTCCTCTTAAGATTTACACCACCAATGAGAAAGGCACAACAATCAACGTTGCTTGTGTCATATTCAGCCCGCATTTGTCGCACCTCATTCATACTCTGATAATGAGCTGAAAGGGTCTTTATGTTTTACGTTGATATATTATATTTGGGGCGACACCGACGAGCCCGACCAATACCATTCAAAGAATTCGCCAGGGGGCGCTTCATCAACAAAGAAAGCACTCTATGATCGCACAAATATTCAAACGGTTGCCCCAAGATAGGCAGAAAGCACGGATATCTGCGCTCATGTACAAAGATATCTACAGTGACATATCCATTATAAAAGGCCATCGAATCTGCCCCAGTCCAGATTTGAATATGCACGATCATAACCTTACAATCGCTCAAACAATAACAACAAAATATCTTATAAGGCATCAAGCCTCTTGACCCAGGTATGGATTACTCTTCTCTCCCCCGTTCGACATGATGTCAGCTCTCCAGGCATCTACCAGTCAGTAGACCCTGGCTATAACGAACAGGAGGCCACCTTGTCATTATATTGATATCAGGTTAGAAACCATTCATATGAATATGAAGAGTGCTCTGAATCGTTATTGACCAGACAGGTTATTATACCAGAGTGCTCTCCATTCCCATATTGGTTTAGATCTCTAGATATCCGATCTAGACGTTGGGAGGCCTTCTGTTCGTTATCGCCAGAGTCGACTCTGTCATCTGCGATATGTATCCGCTAACAGGCTGCTAGCTACAACTAACCAGCCCTCCAACTACGAAAACTGCAAGCATGGCGCCAGAGTTGAAAATCGACGATATCGATCGGCGCTTCAAGTACCGGGTCGGCTGGCCGCGCTTGATTAATGCACCAGTGGAAACAGCATGGCTGGAGCTAGGCCCAGCGGACTTGCGTCATGGTTTAGTTACCTGGCGTTGACATGGAACAACTTGCCGGCCAAGTTCGCCAGATCTTAGATCGCCATCATATCGTCCCCCAGTCCCGGTAACTTTGCGCGATTCCAGTATCGAACGCCATTGCAAGGTTGGACCAATCCACCTCGAGAGCATCTCCGCCTTACCGTCCAGTGTGACTATGATCCTCGGGCAGCAGGAGGAGTTCCCCGACTCGTGGGCACAGGCTGTCATTGAAATACACGACCTAGTCCGCCAGACTACCAATCACCTATCACTTAAGATTGGAATCGAACTATTTGACCCATCGTACGAAAGCTCGATACGCCTCACGCAGATACCCGATACACATCAGCATATTATCGCCAACTGGGACGACGGTTTTCACTATCGCCAGCAGCTCCTCCGTCTATTTGAGAATCGACCTAGGCTTTGGCAGACAATGGTTTTGGTAGGGCTCCGTGCGTCTAACAAGCACATGCGAGACTACAAATGCGTGCTATGGTTCGACGCCATCGATACAACCCATGCTCTTTGGCCACAAATTGAGACGGAACTCCGGGAAATTCTTCCACTGGATGTCTCGATTGAGATATGGCAGGCGAGGAACAGGCTTCTATGTACTACTCTCGATGGTGGCGAAGGAGAGTCCATCCAAAACGACTCTAGTGGTCTTACTAGTAGTCTTAAGCTTGTTGACTTCGATCCACGGTTTCTTGAGCGACCTCCCAATCCCGGATGCAGTATCGGAGTGGTAGGGGAAGAAATCGGGACTGGTACACTGGGCGGTTATGTCAAAGTATTGGAACCCACAGTTAACGCCGACGGGAATTCGACACAGTGTGAGCGTGTTTATGCCGTGACATGCGCCCATGTAGCGCTAGGAGGATCTCCTTTATTCAAACTTCTCAAGTCAAAGGGTCGCGTCCACTATGGCAAAGAGGATTCACTTCTTATGCAATCACCTTCCGTGGAAGACTGCATGAGGTTTCGGGAAGATACCAAATCGGAAATTGCATATTATGAATCACGAAGCCTTTATTTTGACAAAAAAATGGCTTCACGTCGGGATGCAAATGATATTCAATCTACTGAGAATTTTCGCAGCCTCGAAGGCGTTGTAGAAGATGATTTGGCAGCCTCGAGGCGAAACTCTGAACGTCTTAATGAAGACTATTACTTGGGCAGTGTGACAGCTGCAACATTTGGGGAACGTGAATATGAAAAGAGCGAGTTAAGCAACAGCCGCCTTGCAATGGACGTTGCTTTGATTGACGTCAGTGAGTTGAAGGTCGATCCAGAAGCTTGTGATTTCGATGCGGCATTGCCTTTTAGTATAAGGGATGGTCTATTTGACACATGGGAACCGCTCAATTGGTCTCGCAGATTGAGCGTGGATGAGAGAGTTGCGAAGATCGGACGAAGCAGCGGCGTCACCACAGGTTTTCTAAACCGTGTTAAAGGGGACTTCGATATTTCCCTAGGGGAGGGGCCAACCGTGCCTACGAGCGTGTACGTGGTGCATACTGCATCAAACTCACCGAAGAACTTTTCATCAGTGGGAGATTCGGGTTCTTTCATTTTTGCCCAGGCTTATTCGAAATCTGGTGAGCAGATTGAGCATCACAGAGTGATAGTCCTACTCATTGGAAGAACTCTAACGGGGATTTCGGTTATTTCATTCTATTCGATGCTGTCATTGCTGAAATTGAGGCCCTCACGGGAGGAAAAGTGATCTGGCCGGTGCGGTGCGATTGACAGAATATTCTTATTACAGTGTATCCTAGCTTTAGCAATTAGACGATCTTCCTATATCTATATGCCGCTTCCACTGTAACTACGTAGATTATGAGATCAATAGATTCAATCCAGATTGTCAGTCTGCACTGATCATACAAGACAGAAAGCGTATGCAACTTGTGAAGATGCCAGAGTCCTTTCAACTTCTTTGAACAGGTTGCGATTGCTTGAGAATGGGATATCGTTTCAGCCAATCAGAATCTTCGATCAGATAAATGCCACCTGTTTGTCATGTTTGCATCGCGTATCTCTTCCGCGGGGAAAATATGCTTATCGAAATATTTTTGATCTGCTCCAATTTAGCTTCCACTCATATCAATACCTATCCTTGTCTTTTCGCAGAGAACGTATTATTCAGATAAGTATACAGAAAATGGGCCAAATAGAAGAACTCCCCGACGACTACGATGAGTCCCAACCCCAACCCCAACCTCCACCACCATCTACATCGACAGCTCCATCCACAGAATTACCGCCCTCCCTCCTCTCCAACGACAACATCCCCTTCCCCATAATACCAGAAAAAGTCCAAAATGCGGACCCCTTGGCGCCCGAATTACCGCCTGCGATGGCATCGATTCGATCGTATACTCCCGATCAATTGGCGGATATGATGAATAAGACGCCGTTGTTTATGACGGATTTGGATAATGCTGGCGATGAGGGTACATTCCCTTTACTCTCGCTAATATAAAAGAAGAAGAAAGATGAGATGCTGATGAAATGGGTGTATAGATGGAGAAAACGTCATGCTCGAAGCCATCCGCGCCCTGCAATACGAAGGAACACGAGGCGAAGTCGCGCTCAGTTTTAGGGAACAAGGCAACGAAGCCGCCAAGCTCAAAAATTGGACGGACGCGAAAGAATTCTATACAAAGGCTATTGCGGTGTTGAACGTAAAAAAGGAGGATGATAAATGGGAGAAGCCGACTGATTTGGAAAAAGAGGAGAAGATGTTGAAGGAGGCTAGGGAGGCGTGTTATGCGAATAGGGCGTTGTGTAATTTGGAATTGAGTGTGTCCTCTCCGTACCCTCATCTTATGTGGATGCAGCTGATGGTGGTCAGAAAATTATAGATCAACAACACTCGACTGCGCGCAAGCGCTGAAAGTGAACCCGCGAAACGTCAAGGCCTACTACCGCTCTTCAATGGCGTTGTTGTCGCTCGACAAAATCGCTGAGGCCACAGATACCGTCCTGAGAGGACTAGCAATCGACCCAAACAACAAATCCTTACAACAAGTCTCCGAAAAAATAGCCGCGCGGAAAGAAGTCCTCGATAAAATCGCGGCCCGAAAACGAAAGGAAGAAGAAATAAAACAAAAGGAGAAATTATTACTATCCACGGCGTTGCAAGCTCGCCAGATCAAAGTACGCAAAACGGACGCAAAGCCGGATATGGAAGATGCCAAAGTCGCTTTAACGCCTGACCCGTTATCACCGGAGAGTACGCTGGTGTTTCCCGTTATGTTCTTGTATCCGATGGACGCGCAGACAGATTTTATAAAGGCGTTTTCGGAGATGGATTGTATTAACGATCATCTGGAGTATTTGCTGCCCTTACCCTGGGACTCGAAACAAGAATATCAGTCTGCGATGGTGGATTGTTATATGGAGACTGTGACGGGCGGATTGATCAAAGTGGGCAAGAAGTTGCCGTTACTACAGGTTTTGTCCGGTGGGAAAGTAGAGGTTGTGGATGAGTTGGTGAGGATTATTGTTGTGCCGAGGGGGAAGACAACGAAGTTTGTGGAGGAGTTTAAGGCGAGGAAGGGGAAGTCGTGATCCTTACAGTTCTAGAAGAAGAAGATATGAATTCTATGGTGGAAAATATATATTCGTAGACCTGCCCATTCGGGCGTGCAAAGGCACATAGCGAGGGAAACCGAATGGTTCTTGTGTATGGACACTCGGGGCAAACCTCGTCTCAGGTCATTCTAACCTATCCACAGTACATATAGTAGATAGTTCTCAATCCAACAAACATGTCAATCTAGTTGACGGGGTATCTCTGGGTATCTCTCAAAACAGGACATTCAACATACAAAAAGTTGATGCGCATCAAAATGGGGAAACATGATTTGGGCCAAGTAACAGGAGTATATGTTCCGGAACATATTGCAAAGAGCTCTGAAAATAAAAGGTGCCTTCAAGGCTTGTGATAGTCCACCAGGAATCTATCCGTACGTTCGTTCATTCGTCGTTCAAATCGATAAAGTCATTGCTGACTTAATACTCAGCCTCAATCTCAATACCATGAGACTTCAGATACTCGATAGTATCATTCTCGGTAAACTCAACACCAAGATACTTTAGGTACTCTATGGTAGTCTTGAATTCGTCATCAATCCTCTCAATTTCCGATTCATCAAAAGCCCGAGCCCAGAAGGTTTGAGCATCGGGTGTTCGCGGCTCAGCGGTAGCCTGCGATTTCATAATGGCGGTGGTTGGTTGTTTCTTTGCGTTGGATGCAGTAAAGGTGGAAAATCCGTTGTCAAGACGAAGACCGAAAACAGCGGAAAGGTTGTTTTGTATGGATTGTTGTTCGAGTTCTTCTGCAGAGGTCGTGGGCGCACCAATTGAAGACGAAGAGATCGAGGCACCTTCGATGCTCTTGTCGTCATGATGGGCGACGTTCTGACCGAGGTTGCAGAAATGGTGCTTGTAGTTGGTGGCACAGTCGGTACCGAAGCGCCAAACAGCTTTGAAAGGTCTCGCAAAGACGTTGGTGGTAGTCTTTGGCTTGGCCACTGATTCGGTGGAGGCGATGGCAATCTTCTCGTCGGTCAATGCAATTGACCTTTCGAGGGCGGGGAAGGGAGTGCAGTCCATATCGTCGATATGTTCGATGAATCGAGAGACACGAGCCATGTTCATAGAGGTAGTGATAAACAGGTGCGTTGCGTCGCGAGCTGGATGCTTTCAATTCAGATTGGTTCCGGTTGATTTGTTTCAGGCGGGTTTTATCCTCGCAATTTGTTTTGATTTCTGAGTAATGGGTTGGCCTTGGCAACTTTTGAGCCACTGGCAGTCAGAAGGTGGAATGAATGGAAACTTGTTCCGAAGGATTGGAATTGTATGTCAAGAGCTCAAGCGGAAACGTAGTGTTTTATCTTGGTGATCCTCGATATAACAGGCTGGGGTGAAGAAAGAGGGAAAGAAGAGAAATGTTTGGGAAGGACATTTCCTCTTTTCTTATAGACGACGAGGTCTAGGCTGCCAGGAATGCTTGCCATGATGATGTTGAATGATCCGCGGTTCATGATGTAGGCATCATGCCGCATTGTATGTGTAGCAGTAGATCCATGGATGGCGGAGATGTTGCCTGAAGCTTGTTCATGTCTGGCCTGAATTGGCGTAGAGTTTATGCAAACTCAATTGAACTGATTTGCCTTGAGCATGATTGCAATTGAGTTTGTCCTCAACAGGCAGCATGTTGTGCCGAATTTATGTGAAAATGATCATATGTGAGGAGTCTCGCATCTGACTGCAGGCTTAGAAAAGGTTCAGGCAACAAAGCCATGATGTAATCAGACTAGGCAGTACTCGAATTGAGTTTGCCAGTTTGCCGCTTCGCAGTCAGAGTTGAGTGAACATGGGAGCAAAGCTCATTCTGTACAGCATAGCACACAGCATAGCACACAGCATAGCACACAGCATAGTTAGTTACTCGGCATTCAATTTGAGGTTTACGTGATACTAGTCAGAGTGTTAGGAAGGATAAGATCGGTGAGAGTGGAGACGATTACTACGGAGCAATAAGTCTTGGCGTGTCAGAATAAGCCAATCAGAATCCAGTATCCTGGTTAGCGTGTTAAGCGCAGACGCCGCCAAGAGTCGGCATTGCAACTGCCCGAAACGGCTAGCCGCTGCCCGCCCCCCACGAGATTTCTTCCGGTCTGTCAGTGTGTCCACTGTCCACTGTCTGCCACTGCATCACAACAAATCTCCCACGCTGTGTCAACACTAGCCCCGTGTTGCTGCTGAGATAAATACTTAGTACTTGGTATTACTTACCGGCCAAAATCCTTGCTCTCTTTACCCCCGCCAATCACGTCCCTTCTCTTCTGTCTTATCCTGTCAACGAGTCAGTCTGCCGCACACCCGACCGTTGACCTGTTCGGGTCTGTCTGCTCGACGCTGTTGCCACGCTCAAACTCTGATCTATCCTTGTAACTGTGGTACCGGTACCTGAGTGTCTAATCTAGTACCGCCGCGCCAAACATTGCCAAACAATCCCCAGCAAAATAGAATAAGCACAGTCCAGCAGTCGCACTCAGATCGTCCCGCTCCTCCCACCTCAGATCCATCATCTGCCAGCATGAATTCCAACCCCACTGGCTATCCTACGACCATGCAGCAACATGCTAATCCCATGTTGGCCGCCGCTGCATATCCTGTCCAGTCAGGAAGTCCAAGCAATCAACAGTTCCCTTACTACGCGGCCAACCCGATGGCTGCCTATCCGCCGCAAATGCAACAGCCGTCGCAGGCACGTCCAGGCCAGATGCAACAACATTCCTTTAACCCCATGCAGATCCAAACCTCCGGCCCTGGTGGAGCGATGATGCCCGCTAATATGGTTGGTAAGTGATGATTCTTTTGTTTTTCGTCACTTGTTCGAGCGACCCGGCTTCGTCTTTCCTGTCCTCTTGATTCGTCTCTTCGCTGCGGTCATGGCGTTGCGTCAACTTGCATGTTTACAGCCACTTCAGCCTCTTGAATAGGACTGGCTTGGCTTGTCTAACTTTGTCCTACTTGTTTATTGCCTGGCCAATCAATGTATGCACATGATGCCTCGTCTCAAGTACCTCAATCTCATCCCGGCCTGTATCCACCATCTGTATCCACCAAGTGCCTCGTGGCTATAACACGCAAACTAACGGAGGCCTCCACCACAGCTCCGCATGCCAACATGGCTTATTCTTCGCCTTCTCCCTACCACCCGACTTCCATTCCGACTACCTCTGCCTCACCCGCGCACTCTCAGAGCCCTGCCATCGCAGCAACCGTCTCAATGCAGATGCCGTCTCAGAATATGACTGCTGTTTCCAATCCCGCAATGCTACTTGCGCAACAGCAACAGCAACAGCAGCAACAACTTCAACTTCAAATGCAGCAACAACAGCAGCAGCAACAGCAGCAGCAACAGCAACAACTCCAACAGCAACAACAGCAAAGAGCTACACCGCAAGCCACCCAAACACCACCAGGTCAGCAGCAACAACAGCAGCAAGTAGCCCCTCAATCTCCTGCCGCCGCTGCTCGTGAACGTGCTCGCGTTACTGCTCTTCTTGACATCAATTCTGTTCTTTTGCAGGAACTGCTCAATCTACAAGCAGCAGGCAAGTCTGGTGGCGCCCCGCAAGCACCTTCCACATCTACCCCTGAGCAATCATCGTCACCAGGGTCAGCGACGGAACCAGCGAGCGCTTCAAGTGATGCTCCAAGGAAACCCAGTCAGGAATATGTAGAGTGCTTGAAGCGCCTGCAAAGCAACCTGGTTTATCTCGCCTCTGTTACGGATCGCAGCAAGAAACCAGTCTCGGCGGCACCGGCCATTCTTTCTCCCCCGCCACATATGGGCAATCTTACCGAGCAATACACGAAACTGAATGAGCTCTTTGCTGGTGTTCCTCGGCCTGCTGCAGCACTCCAGCAAAGACCTAGCCAGTCAGGTGTGGCCGCCGAAGCTGCTGTGTGACGGGGGTAGCAAAGAAATGCTAACGTACGGCCACTCGTCGCTTGCTACACATGCGGCGCGCTTCATGCGGAAGATATTCAACGGCACCCGGCCGTGTTCGATTCTAAACCCACGAGACTTGAAGGTATCGCGACCAGGAGTCCTGGCAAGTGCCTTCTTGGCTAGAATGTGCCAATGTCCATCATTCACATCGTCTCTAGAAAGAGACTCGCGCTTCATCTTGTCTTTAATGAGTCCAAGACGTAGCGCAGTGCCGCCACGTTGAGAAACGGGCCAGGGTGTTACACATCAAAAGCGCGGGACATGATTATGTTTCCGCTAGCCATATACGGGACAGGTTTTGCATCTGTACTTACTTGCTTTCTATACAGTGTACAATATATGACCATCGGGGTGTCACCCTCAAAGTATAGTATATCATGTGAACATACAAACTGCATTCTCTCTAATCTACTCCGTACTGTCTCATTTCGTAGAAGCAGTGCGGAGTCTCGATCTATCCTTGATTTTACACATTAGCGCCGATCAGGATAGTCACACCTTAACACATATCAATCTATTCCTCAATTTAATGTCATATTTCTTTCATATCTCAAGCAGGACTCCCTTAATGTAGAGATGAACTCGAGGGTGTCCATCTCATCCAATCAAAATGGCCAGATCCAAGGCGGGAGATCAACCATCAGAGATTTTGCCGTGCACTAGCTTCAGTGGTGGCTCTGCTGACCCTGACTACATCGCTCACGCGCCGCTCTAGTCTCACCCTCCTCCACAAATTTAGACAACAAGGCAATTCGATCCGTTCCGTCTATGTTCATTTGAACGGGGCATTTGGTGGTTGCTGCATTGTTGTGGATGTCCCCCGTTTCATTCAGGACGACGCTCGGGACGGCGACGGGCATCCTTTCTTCCTCTGCTTCTGCTTGGACTTTTAGCTCTTCGACTGCTGCAGCTGTACTGACGCCACCCATTAGAACTTCGAAATTGACAAAACCCGGTTTCGCATCCACATCTTTTGTGCATCGCGCAAGTCACAAGCTCGGTTTTACTCCTCCAAAAACGCAAGTTCGGTCGTGCATAGATTTCTTACCGCCCTGGAAGCTTGCTCGGTCCGCTTCTTATAGACCTTCGATCTCCGCGCAAACCCTGACTCACGAGTTACTCATCGCGCAAAGTCAGAAGCAGCTACAACACAGACACTACAGCACATCATCTTCTCCCGACACATCCCCCGATACTACCTCCAACATGAACGGCGAAGCTCGCCCCAAGCGCAAACACAGCCCAGTCTCTGCATCCGACAGACCAGCGAAACATCTCAAACCCGAATCCGCCGTGCTCACCCCCGGCGACGAGACGCCCGCAAACGGCACCGTATACGACGTCGAGAATGGCGAGGACATCACACCCATCGTTGCTTTGGGCGCAGCTCAGGCGGATTCGCCCGAGTGGCAGGCGACTATTGAGTCGGTGGTGAAGAGTGTCGTGTCGATTCACTTTTGTCAAACGTGCTCGTTCGATACGGATCTGTCGATGTGTAGTCAGGCTACGGGCTTTGTGGTTGATGCGGAGAGGGGGTATATTCTTACGAATAGGCATGTGGTCTGCGCGGGACCGTTTTGGGGTTATTGTATTTTTGATAACCACGAAGAGGTGAGTAACAGACATTTAGGTGGATGACGCAGCACTAATACTCTTCAGTGTGATGTTCGACCTGTCTACCGAGATCCCGTGCACGACTTTGGTATTCTCAAATTCGATCCCAAGGCAATCAAGTACATGGATATGACGGAGCTTAAGTTGAACCCCGATGGAGCACAAGTTGGTGTCGAGATTAGGGTTGTCGGTAACGATGCTGGAGAGAAACTCAGTATTTTGTCAGGTGTCATTAGCCGACTGGACCGAAACGCGCCAGAGTACGGTGAAGGATACAGCGACTTTAATACAAACTACATCCAGGCTGCTGCTGCTGCTAGCGGTGGAAGTTCAGGCAGTCCTGTCGTCAACGTGACTGGTCACGTCGTTGCTCTGCAAGCGGGTGGTCGTGCAGATGGCGCTGCTACAGATTACTTCTTGCCGCTTGGTCGTCCACTACGAGCATTGCAGTGTATACAAGAGGGTAAACCTGTTACACGTGGAACTATACAGACACAATGGA
Source organism: Talaromyces liani (assembly GCA_022814505.1). Classification (NCBI taxonomy): domain Eukaryota; kingdom Fungi; phylum Ascomycota; class Eurotiomycetes; order Eurotiales; family Trichocomaceae; genus Talaromyces; species Talaromyces liani. The sequence goes on from JAKLNL010000020.1 coordinate 472,201, forward strand.
TGATTAAGCCTTTTGATGAGTGTCGACGTCTTGGCTTGACTCCGGAATGGGAAGCGTATGTCCGAAAATCAGCACCCAAAGAGACCGGGATGTTGGTGGCGGAAATTGTCCTGCCTGAAGGTCCCGCTGATGGAAAGCTTCAAGAAGGAGATGTCCTGCTGAAAGTGAATGGAGAGCTGCTCACTCAGTTTGTACGACTTGATGATATTCTAGACTCGAATGTCGACCAGTCAATTCGGCTTTTGATTCAGCGCGGTGGCGAGGATCTTGAAGTAGACTGCACTGTTGGCGACTTGCATGCTATTACACCAGACCGTTTCGTCAGTGTTGCTGGCGGTACATTCCATGATCTTTCTTACCAGCAGGCTCGTCTCTATGCTATCGCATGTCGTGGTGTATATGTCTGCGAGGCAGCAGGGTCGTTCAAGATTGAGAATACTTTGTCCGGCTGGATCATCGATTCGGTGGACAAGCGGCCGACTCGAAATCTACAAGAGTTTATCGAAGTGATGAAGACGATTCCCGATCGCTCTAAGATCGTCATCTCCTATCGACATATTCGGGATCTTCACACCCGAGGAACAAGCATCATCTACCTTGACCGTCACTGGCATCCGAAGATGTCTCTTGCGGTTCGTAACGATGAGACTGGTCTATGGGACTTTTCTGATATCGCCGGTCCGTTACCTGCTGAACCGCCAGTTCCTCGGAAAGCAGACTTTATCCAGTTGGATGGTATCAGTCAGACCGCAGCCGCTGAGATCGTTCGCAGCTTTGTGCGTGTCTCTTGCACTATGCCTTTGAAGCTGGATGGATTCCCGCAAGCTAAGAAGACCGGTTATGGTTTGGTCATTGATGCAGAGAAGGGCCTTGTTGTTGTTTCCAGAGCTATTGTCCCGTATAACCTGTGTGACATCAACATTACTGTCGCGGATTCGATCATCGTTACTGGAAAAGTCATCTTCATGCACCCTTTGCAAAACTACACTATTGTGCAATATGACCCAAGTCTTGTCCAGGCACCTGTTCAAAGTGCGCGATTGAGTACAGAAAACATAAAGCAGGGACAAGATACGATCTTTGTTGGATTCAACCAGAATCTCCGTATTGTCGTTGCCAAGACTACTGTGACTGATATTACGACTGTGGCTATCCCTGCCAACGCCTCGGCTCCACGTTATCGAGCTATCAATCTTGATGCCATTACAGTGGATACAGGGCTAAGTAGCCAATGCACTACTGGTGTTTTGCTGCGGGAAGATGGCGTCGTGCAAGCCCTTTGGCTGAACTATCTTGGTGAGCGGACGGGTAACTCGCACAAGGATGTTGAGTACCATCTCGGTCTAGCAACTCCATCTCTACTTCCGATAATCAGTAAGATTCAGCAAGGCGAAATCCCCAAGCTGCGTATCTTGAATATGGAAAGCTATGTTATCCAGATGAGCCAAGCACGCATCATGGGCGTTTCGGAGGAATGGATCAACAAAGTGGCACAAGCCAACCCATCCAGACATCAGCTGTTCATGGTCAGGAAGCTAGACAGCCCGCCTCCAAAATTCACGCACGAGGCGGATGCCCTGAAAGAGGGAGATATCATTCTTACTCTGAACGACAAGCTCATTACGCGAGTGTCGGAGTTTGACATTATGTATGATAACGAAGTGCTCGATGCATTGATTGTCCGGAATGGGCAGGAGATGCACGTCAAGGTTCCCACGGTGCCGACAGAAGATCTAGAGACAGATCGAGCAGTAGTTTTTTGCGGAGCTGTGTTACAGAAGCCACATCATGCTGTGCGTCAGCAGATTTCGAAGCTTCACAGTGAGATTTATATCAGCGCAAGGGTACGTCCTCTCCATCACTTTGCAAAATTCATTTGACTAATTTGAACAGAGCCGAGGTTCGCCTGCATACCAGTATGGATTATCGCCTACGAATTTTATTACGGCAGTCAATGGTATCCAAACCCATGACCTTGACAGCTTCGTCCAAGAGGTCAAGAAGATCCCCGACAACACATACTTCCGTCTTCGAGCAGTCACATTTGACAATGTGCCGTGGGTAGTCACGATGAAAAAGAACGATCATTACGTGAGTCCATCCTCTATATGTCTGGCTATGTCTAATCACAACTAACGAAATGCTAGTTCGCCATGTCGGAGTACGTAAAAGACGCCTCAGCGCCTGCTGGATGGAAAGTAATCAACTATCCCAAGAAAGACGAGTCAGCAGACCAGGGAAATCTGACTGCAGATGCCATGGATGAAGGAGTTGAAGATGGTGGAAGTGACGCCGAGCCTGATTGTTAGGCTAGTGAATTGATTGAAAGGAATCTTGTACAATAGAAAATACTAATTCGCGGCTCGATGAGTTGTATATCTATCGAGTGAATCGTGTAAACATTAAAGTGAATATCTTTACCATGTATTCCCCCTAGGTATCGGATCTAATGAGCAAACCTGAAATCCAACCTCTTACTCCCCTGCAACTTCGTATCTCTGATATACCTCGTCTTCTCCTCTTCGGACATCCCCTTCCAAATCCTGTCTCTGCGCTGATTGACATATACGTAATAAATCTTTGTAAAGATAAACACGACGATCACGATGAGGTTGATGATTAGGAGGTTGGTGTTTCCGCGGTGGTATTTGGGTTTGTCGTCTTCGCGGTAGATGAAGAAGGCTGCTATGTCGCCTACTTGGACGGACATCTATTTTGTAAATGTTAGTATTTGTATGAAGGAAGAGCAGAGGGAGTAAGGACTGACGTTGTATAGGGCAGCGGAGACGGAGCGAGTGCCGACGTTGTTGGAGTTGCGAGATATCCAGCCTACGACGATTGCTATACCCAGTCAGTAACTCGGACACGGAGAACAAAAGGATAGGTGGATTTACCATGGCAATAAGGATAACTCAACAACACAGTAACAAGCGCATACGTTCCCCAGGCATCCTGAATAACGCCCGGCCAAAACCTCAACGCAACAATACACGGCAAAGTCCACAAAGGCTGCAACATCGCCACCAACGACCTCTCACCAACCCACTCCGAGAGCCTCGTAAGCAATAGAAGCGTCAAAATATGAAACACACTCGACGGAATCACCAACAGATTCGTCGTAAACGTACTAAACCCAACCGACCTCAGCGTTAATGTGAGATATGTACTCGGCGGCGATTGCGGGATATACGCCAAAAACCCGATGACATAAATCGGCCACAGATGGTAATCCGTAACGGCATTCCAGAGCCGTCGAAACGTGATGGCTTGACGGTTATGCATATCCCCCTTTGAAGGGTCATCGCGCAACACGCGGTTTACGACGATGGAGACTTCGCGGTCGTTGAACCACCCGTTGGGGCGGAACCAGGATTTGGTTTGTACTGCGGAAGCGGGCATCATGAAGAATGATCCGATGCCGACGGAGAGGGTGATTACGCCTTCAATCAAAAAGAGCCAGCGCCAGCCGGCCCAGCCGTGGACGCCGTCGAGGTGGAAGATGGCGAAGGCGAGGAGGGAGGTTACGATTCCGGTTACGGAGAGGGTGGCCCAGAAGAAGCTTTTCGGACTGTTAGTTGGGCTGTCATCTTTCTATAGTAGAGGTGACTTGCCTAAGACGAATAGGTAACTCCTTTGACGTATAGAAATACGAGAGCCAAAGAACTATATCCGGAATAAATCCCCCCTTCAGTCATATCAGCACAAGATACTAGATTTGAAATAGGGGAACGCGGCGGAGGGATACCTCAAGAAGCCCAAGCAACGACCTCGTCACAAGAAAAGTCTCTCGACTATGGATAGCACACTGCGAAATCGCAACAACAGACCACAGAGTAATCTGAATCGGAATCCAGCGGTCTGGACCAATCTTTTTGGAGATGAGTTGGGAGGGCAGTTCGGCGCAGAGGAAGCTGACGCGGAAGGTTATGTTGCCCCAATTATAATCTGACCATGGGGTTAGTGATTTGTAAGGTTTGATGTATGGAAAGGTGGTGGATGGTACCGTTCGTGTTCAATTTCAGATCCTTGAGGAATGTACCAGAAACCGCTTGGGTGAGATTATTCCGATCAACTTGTAGTCCGAAGAACATGACGCACTTCCTCTTATCAGCCAACTCTTCTTTAAGGAAACTGTAAAGAAGATACAAGATACGTACAGCCCACAGACAAATCCTCCAATCCAACTTCCGAATCAACCGCTTCTCTTCTTCCTCAGACCACGTCAAACTCGGATCAAACACATGGCGGCATTCATACTGTGACTTTTCATAAGTGAGCCGCCAGTGCTCCGCGACGTCAGGGTCTTGGAATGGATTTTTCCTTTCGGAAAAGATGGTATTCTCATCATCAGATTCTGTGGGACTAGATACGAATGTATCGTATTTCGGTGGTGGATCTGATTCGCCGCCCATGATGGACAGGGAGTTTTCTACTATCGATTCTGAATCCGGAGTTTCCAAAAGCGGTGCTATTTCATGCACAGAGTCCCGTTTGGTACTTCTGAACCACCACCGAGAAGCCATTTCGCTGGCTCTTAAATACTTCAAATCCCCCCCAAAAAGCCAAGCAGCTAATCCCCCCTCTCGACTTTGACAGGATTGATAAGGTTATATCATCTTTTTTTTTGAAGATTTCCGCGCCTCCCATATAAAACGCGATTATATCAGACTTGGCAATATAGACTCATATGGTCATGCGGCCAATAAGTATTTCTTTCGGTGGTGCTTGGGGACGGATTGCGTGCTTTGGGGGATGGTTGAGCGAAGCTTGTATGCAGGTAGACATGTTTGGCTTTGAGAAACTCGAATTTGATCCAATGATATGGGTGTTCATTAGGGAGATTTAAGCTTAGTTTAAGTATAAATCATGTTGTAATTGAGAGATGGGATTGCGTTACATGTCGAGTCGAGTCAGCTGGATTGGATCGACTTAGGGCTATTTGTTTAGGGTTGGGGATATCAGGTGGCCCCTAGGGCTAAGACATCACGTGCCAAAACGAAGATCAAATGCTGAAAACAGTTATTGTTACTCGTGTGTTTTACCTATCTCAGCAAGCCCCGATGGCTGCCTACCGCTAGCGTTAAATAGGGGTAAGATAAAGTCTTGGGGTTTCCAGTTGAGATGTCAGATCAGATGTTCGCCTTCTCAACCTTGGTGATAATCAAATACTCTTCCTTTCGTCGGTAATACCGGTACTCTGACCTTCGATAAATTATCAAAATGGCGGACAAACTCCTCAAATCCACCTGCCATTGCGGCGCCATCACCGTGATCGTGCCTCGTCAACCAGAGGAAATCAACGAATGCCAATGCACAATTTGTCGGCGCTACGCCGCCGCTTGGGGTTACTACAAAGTGGACGAAGTCAAATTCGACATCAAAGAAGGTGCCAAACTCAACAAGTACGTCTGGGGGGATAAAGAGAAGTCGTTCGATTCCTGTGCGAATTGCGGATGCGTGTAAGTCTCGGCTCATCGTTTGTGGATCTTAATGATAACTAGCCAACGGTGCTGAACCTCTTTGTCCGAACGTAGATGCTATTGGTGGCCATTTGAATTGAAGAATCCAGACGGTACTGCAGCGCAATTCGGCCTTAATACGAGGAACATGGATCCCCTGGAGATCTATCATGTCAACCGCAAGATTGAACGAGCCTGGCTGTTCGCGCCAATCAACAATAAGACTGCGGCGCATGCAGAGGATCAAGCTAACTACTGAACATATGAAATAGGTGTAGAAAATATAAAAAATGTAATTAAAAGGATGTGTCCTCCAGCCGAACATAGTGACTTTACGTTAGGGTTAGATTATACGTTGGTTGATGTCGGTACCCCACCATCGCGTCCCGTCGCGTCTTTTGCGTTCGTCGCGTCAGCAACATTTCAATTTATCCCACTTCGGCTTCCAGATCACCAAACTCCATACTCCTTCTATCTCCGCGTTGCATCAGATTTAACTGAAAAATGACTAAACCACACGAAGAAAACCAATACCTCGATCTCATTCGCGAGATCTTCAATAACGGCGAGCGACGACCAGATCGGTACGTTGCTGACTAGACGCACCGCAAGGGAACAACTGACAAAGATCAGAACAGGCACAGGAACACTATCCATCTTCGCGCCACGGCCATTCAAGTTCTCGCTCAACGATAACGGACGCCCAATCTTACCTCTCCTCACAACGAAACGAGTCTTTCTCCGCGCCGTCATCGCCGAACTCCTCTGGTTCATCGAGGGAAACACATCATCCATCGCACTCAACGAAGTCGGCGTAAAGATCTGGGACGGCAATGGTTCCCGCGAATTCCTCGATAATCTGGGTCTGACTCACCGTGAAGTTGGCGACCTGGGACCCGTCTACGGTTTCCAATGGCGCCATTTCGGCGCGGAATATAAAGATGCACAAGCCGACTACACGGGAGAGGGCGTTGATCAGATTGCCGATATTATACACAAATTGCGCACTAATCCGTACGATCGTCGGATGATTCTTACGGCGTGGAATCCGAAGGATTTGAAGTTGATGGTTCTGCCGCCTTGTCATATGTTTGCGCAGTTTTATGTCTCGTTTCCCGGGCAGGCACTCGCCGACAGCACTTCCCAGAACAAACCGAAAGGTCATCTTCATTGTCAATTATATCAAAGGTCTTGCGATATGGGTCTCGGGGTACCGTTCAATATTGCCAGTTATGCGCTTCTTACGCATATGCTGGCTCATGTATGTGATCTTGTCCCGGGCAGTCTTACGCATGTCATGGGAGACGCGCACGTCTATCTTGATCACGTTGATGCTCTCAAGGTACAATTGGAGCGTGAGCCACGACCATTCCCAGAGCTGGAAATCACACGTGAAAGGGGTGGAAGTATAGATGGTTGGAAGGCGGAGGACTTCGTGGTCAAGGGATACGACCCTCACAAAGCCATTGCCATGAATATGTCTGTTTAGCGTATATGTTTTGTATAGGTCAGTTGGAAATTACCATGTATGAATCTTGTTGTATCTTATGAACGTTGTATTTACTATAGACTGTTTTCCGTATGTGGAAGTGCTTTGATGCGTCAAATATTAATTCCATGAGCTGGGAATCGTACCAACGTCAAAGCCGTCCTCGCCTACATCCGGGCAGATCGCGAAATATCAGACCTTCCTCGTCTCGCATAACGTGATTGGGAGCATCCTCGAGTCAACAGGTAAAACGCTTCACCGGATGTCACCAACTCCGCGCAATACAACCCCTTTCTGATGATCTGATAAGTCTTAATAATTGAGACATCAAATCATCACGTCTACACATTCTTGCATAAATCCATGACAGGAAAAAGTACTCATTTAACGGTTGTATGTTGCAATCCTAGTCGGTGTTGAGGCGAGATCCATCTGTCTACGACCGCGGGCTAGTCGAACGCCCACGTTGCATCGGGTGATTCTTCTGAATTTTAAGTACTTCTGTCGTCTTCTATTCGACTTAGTAGTCCCTGATTACTGAGGCTTGTCATGCGGCGACATTAGAATCGGTAATTATAGGGCAATCGCCCGATTCGGCATCTCGCGGATCGGTTTGATATTCATGTCTTCCTAGGTACTATTTTCTAAGCTTCACGTCTTTGGGGATGCAATCATCCTATGTCAGGGGATAACTGAATATTGCATTCAGAATCAGGCATTTGTTCCAATATGAATGGCACTAACCAAAGAAATAGTGCTAAAATCAAAAGGAAGAATGTACATAGGTACGTAGCATCAAAGACCTTGGCGGGCCTACGATGTTTCATTGATCCGGACAAGTCCACCTTTGAAACTATATCCGCCAGTGAAAGGCCATTCAAAAGCCTGAACGAAGTCAATTCAGGCTGAATGTTTCCTATTATGGCAACTATGTCGTGCTTGACTCGACGGTGCTATAGTTTTGCAGGTTTAAGGCAAGGCTACCTTGCTTGGAACCAGGTCCGGAAATTACAAAATAATAGATGCTTTTGTCACTGTCGAAACTTCGAGTAAAGTGCTTTCTCTCAAAAAAGTCTATCAAGTACCGTACCGTAATGTTTCTCGGGCTTTATCAAATTAGGCAGGTGAGAAGCTTAATCAAAACGATCAGCATCTACCAGGTGCCACATATTAAACACTCCAAATCTTCATCTCCGCCCAACAGCACTAGTCGACGAGAGTGGTCAGAAACATGCCCGCTGTGGAGAGAAGGAGAATTAGGCTCTGGTTAAGCATAATTGTGGCATCGTGCCAACACTGCCAAGTACATTCTGCTTGTTTTTGAGGGCTGATGTGCCTCTATCATTGGCCATTCAATGGCGGCCTATTTAGGCAGGTCCGGTTCTCTTTATCTTGTCGTTATATGCAAATACGATTGTACAAACTCAATGCTTCATTTTGTAACCTCTTAGTCTTCCGATAGTGAGCGCTTCTACCTAGGCTGACATATCCAGCACCCACAGGCCAGGAACAGCATGAGTGGCGTTCTTTCGAGGAAGGGTTAAATCGAAATTGTCATGTGCTACAAACCAAATGAAACCTCTTGGCTCCGTTGGTGCTTGATGATTGGCGTGCGGTGATGGGAAATTTAATGCATCTGTAGTGGTTGTACAGACATGTTCACCGTTCAGGCCTTCATTTACAGCGAATGAGATGACCATATCTGCTGTCATTCTGGCGCAATTATCCCTAATGTACCTCGATGTTCGGAAAACACCATAAACATATCAAAATAGTCAAGCTAGACACCAGCCATAGGCGCTAATGATGTTACAAGGGGTATGAGATGATAGACAATGAAGATAACGACTTTTGGAACCAGACATCTTGCTAACGAGTATTCAAACTGTACAACACATTTAGCGCCATATTTACTCAATTTGTCTAATTTAGAACAAAGACTTGAGGTCATCTGGTAGGTACTCATATTTAACCTTGTAGACAAAGAAGATGGCTTCAAGAAAAACTATATAAAGAGCATGAAATCTCCCCCGAAGTGCTATATAATCAATCCTAATATCACAACTCGCTTCTCAGTCCTCTACTACCTAGGTAGCTCAAGCAAACCAACAGAAAATTTCTGTGAATCTCCTTTCAAAATGAAGTTCTCCGCAACTATCATTGCCCTCTTTGCGGCCGGCGCTTTGGCTGCTCCCTCAGGCCATGGCCTCGCTGCCCGCACCGAGGCACGCGCCGCTGGACGCAGTCGTCTCAGCAACCCTCGTCGACCTGCCTCTGGGACACTCAACGCAGAACTTAACGACGAAGCCACCAATGCCACTCACGTCGACTACTCCTCCAACTGGTCCGGAGCTGTCTTGACCTCTCCCCCCGCCGGAGCCACTTTCACCTCTGTCTCTGCCCAATTCACCGTCCCCACTCCCAAGCCCGTCAACGGCAAGGCTGGATCTTCGTCTGCCTGGGTCGGAATTGATGGTGATACTTACAGCAATGCCATTCTCCAGACTGGTATTGACTTCAGTGTCACTGCCAGCGGCGCCGTTTCCTACGATGCCTGGTACGAGTGGTACCCCGACTACGCCTACGATTTCTCCGGCATCTCCATCAGCGCCGGTGACAAGATCGCCGTCTCCGTTGTCTCTAGCTCCTCCACTGCCGGAACCGCTGTCATTGAGAACCTTACCAAGGGTCAAACCGTGAGCAAGAAGCTCACTGCCCCCAGCTCCTCTGCCAAGCTTGGTGGTCAGAACGCTGAATGGATTGTCGAGGACTTCGAAGAAGGTAGCAGCCTTGTCACTCTTGACAACTTTGGCACGGTTACTTTCACCTCGGCTTCTGCTGGTTTGTCGAATGGAAAATCTGTTGGTACCACTGGTGCCGACGTTATTGACATCGAGCAGAATGGCAACGTCTTGACCTCTGTGTCTATTCCTAGCTCTTCTGAGGTTGTTGTCACATACGTTTAAACTCACCGGACGCAAAAACAATTTGTATTCGAGCACTGCTGATCCTATGAGTTAGTGATGCAACTGAGAAGAAAGAATCGTTCGAGAGAATGAAAGCATTGAACGGGGCTAATGACAATACGATCTTACGAAAAGAACGATGGAATAAGGGCTTATACATGGACTCATTAGTATACATGTCATGTCAAGCTAATAGTTATCCGATTGACTATTTCTATTATGCAATAGCAATTATCAAATCTATTGAGTCGAAGCTTAACATCCATGAATTACTCGTTTATCTTGTTTATGTAAACCGTAATTGACAAATTTGTCCTCAGTCACATTCATCTAGGCCTACTGCATGACTCCGTATGCCACTATTTATCGTATATTCAGGGCTTCTGATTTAGTCCACTGACCTACTATCTCGTATAGCAATGTCTGACTAGGCTGATGAGGTTTCAATGAGGGCAATCATAATTACACCCAGTTCTTGTCCAGCCACTCCTCTACGGATTCCGTATGTATTCCATGCTGCTGGTTCCATGTCGAAGCCATATCCCATGCAACACCGCGACCCTGGCCAAAAACAGCCTGATATTTGAGCAGTCCGTTATCTGGATCCTTCGATAGAGCAGCTAGCACGCTCCCAACTTCGAGAACATTCCTTTTGAAAACTTTTCCGGTTTTCTTTTCAATCAATTGCGCCAGACGTTCATAACTGACTGTATCGCCACCGATAAAGATTGGTTGATTGTCAAACAAGTCTCTAAACACGATTTCTGCCGTCAGAGCTCCGATATCTTCTGGCGTAGTGACGGTGACGCGATTCTCTAAGCTTCCCAACGCATTGATAGCACCATTTTCCCGATCTACAACACCAAAGAATGGCTCAAAGAGAAAGCTTGTAAACATGCCCGTTGAAATTATTGCCCAGCGTGTTTTAGTTTGCCCCGGTGCACGCAGCAGATCGCGCACATCGAGCTGCTCATCGAAGAGATCCTGTGGCGAGCCACGCCCGATGACATCGTAGTCCACGCCAAACTGCCAGGGAATATAGCGTGGCGTTTCCGCTGTGATCACTGCGCGGGCGAGCTTCATCTGGATAGCTTTACCGGACACGAAGCCACTGCATCCGATCACAGCGTCGTAACCAGCAAAGATTGAAGACAGAGCTTGCTCCGAGTCCTCAACAATGTCGCCTGAGATGAGCTGGACACCCAAACTCCGTAGGGTGTCATTCTGCTCTTGCTTTTGTCTTGAAGTGCTATTGATACTGCTGGGACGGAGCAGCACTGCGACTGTGACGGGTTTGCTGGGATGGGTTGCCAAGGCACGCAGTACCTGGAAGCCCAATTCGCCAGCTCCTATAACGAGGATTTTCTGGGGAGCCATATTCATCAATGATGTTACAGATTGATGATGTCGGAAAAGAGAAAATTCCATGGAAGACGTTATGTATCCCTTCCTCGTCCTAACCCCACTTAACTCCGTCTGCTTAATAATATCAAATTCAGAAATCCACAAAATGAGACCTATCCCTCTCCAGAATACGAGGTTCAGGAGGCGAGTTACTTTCATGGAGATTTTATTTCTGGCCTTTTGATGACGTAGACTTGGGCTGACAAATCCGATCATTCCATAGTTAGCTCTTGCTACTTACCGTGATTAAATTAGTCGGGCCTCTTTCTATCCATGGATAATTTGAAGTGACCGCTAAAGAGGCCAATTATTATACAACAATTTCTATCGCAATGATTGACTCAGGTGCATAGTCACCTAGGCAGCACTCTGATCAATTCAAGCGTACTGAAGTTCCCAGGCCGAGAGCTATAGGGGTATAGGGCTAGGGTTTAAGCTAGGGCTTAGACGCATCGGGTCGGACAAGCATTGGATCGTTACATGGAATCACATATGGCTATTGTGAGTAAGGTTGAAGAACGGTAAAGATTACGACTTGAACAGCGGATTCTGAATCTTTCGTTCCTAAGCAAGGTCAAAAGCTAGATGTCCAGTTGTGAAAACAAAGGAGGAATTTCCCGTTTGGGAAAACTTGCTTCCCACGCGCTCATGATGTTGATCAGGATATCTTCCCGATGTTCTCTAGTAACTACCGAAGCTCCGAAATGGCGGACATTGGTGGTAAGACGCCCAAGAGGAACAGTTGCAACGGGGTAACCTAGTAAAAGACATTAGAAATACAACGAAATCGCAGAACCCTTATGGCAGAGCTTACCGGCTGAAGAGGCCAAAGATGATATCGGGCTCTCCGTAGGCGCAATAATAGCTTCAATTCCATGTTTATTCAAAGCTCCATCAATTCCATTCTTGGCTATTTGTTTCACGGCCATTCTGGCGCGTTCCACCTTCTCGATTGGCGTTGTGTCTTCTAGTGAGCCAACTAAAAGATCTTGTCCCGGTGACTCTGATCAAGTCAGGTTTAATGGTTAAGCCTAGAGGCATTTTAAGTTTCATACCTTGGGCAGCCCGAGAGACGCATGGTCCTTGTTCCACTTTACAAGTTCTTCGAGAGAGCTGACTTGACTTTCTTCCACACTCTCGGTGAGATAAGCATCGAGTAGGACACGGAACTCATGGCCTATAATTGGTTAGATAGTCATACTCAAACCTAAAAACTGCGCATCTTACGCATTATTATAGGCATTGCAGCCTCATCATCGAGATTCAAAGAAAATGCGGGGGGAAGCTCGACAGGATTGATGACCGTGGCACCTAACTCCTTAATCCTGGCAGCAGCCTCTTCTAACGATTGTTTCTGACGAAGCAAATTAGCGAGAAACGTACATATATCTACTAAACAAGATGAATACCATCTGCTTTTTGTACTTGTCATCCGAGACAAGAAGCTTAGGAGGTGGGAAACTTTTCACTCGGACCCGGATCAAGAAGAACGTCTGTCAATATGGCTACATCCCTGACTGTTTTACCCCATACTTCCCAGCGAGTCAAAAGTGGACGAGATTGATATAATACCATCTCCAGAAGCTGCACCGACGGTGACCTTTAGAGCAAGCAACGCTGCTCGACTGGCGGGTATGTTGAGAGAACCGTCGGTTTCAGTTCCAACACCGATTGGACTGAAACCAGCAGATATACCGACCGCAACGCCCGTCGATGATCCACCCGGACTCTTTTCGCAAATTATTAGCTTGTGATGGCAAATATCGTTGGAGAAAGATTGATGATACACTGTCAGCTAGTTTGTAGTCTCCCTTCACGACGCCACCGACTACATAAGCAGACTGTGTCTGTCCTCCAATAGAGTTCCATCCGGGATAGGTTTTGCTGTCTCTGTACAGGGTCAGGATTTTGTCCAGCGTTTAGATCTTGGAGCGACTGACTTATAATTTGAAAATTCCTGCGACATTTGGGTTTTCGCTGCTAAGTACCTGTCCAAAAAGAGGCACTATCGTGCTGTTACTTACAGTCATACTAGCCTTTCCGAGAATAATCACGCCAGCGTCAAGAAGCTTTGACCCTGTTACTCATAAGTCCTGATAGCATTTATAGGGATCTGACTAACCCTGTCAATGACCACTGCATTCTTCTTCGGGGGAGATCCCAACAATGCAAACGAGCCTGCCGTCGTTGGGCTTCCCAAGATCTGGGTGTGTTGCAAATGCATCCTTATATTTTTCTTTTAGTTCACACTGTACCTACCAACCACAAGATGAAAAACCAACCTTGACGATAATGGGAATACCATGTAGTGGGCCTCGCACTTTTCCAGACATACGCTCGTTGTCTAGTTGCTTGGCTCTAGACAAAGTAAATTTCCTTGGGGCTGGGAACAGGACTGCATGGAGTGCATGTCCTTTCAAGCTGTGTTTGTCAATCTGGTCTAAGAAGCTTGTAACTAAAGTAGCGCTTGTTACTTCTCCACTGTTCAACATATCCCGGAGCTCTGCAACTGATAGTGTGAGCATTTCCGTTTCGCTAAGCGTGCGTGCCATTGTAGAATGCCTTTTCCAGGGGGCCTCGAGCTTTAGAAATCCAGTTGGTACCACTTGGTTGGTTGAAGGTGATATGAACGAGTAAAATAATGAACCCAAGGGACCCAAGCCCACAATAATAAGCAACAGCGTGGAAAAACTATGGGACCTTTGAGACATTCCGAATGACACAAGAAGGAGAAACCGAAGAGGAAGGTCGGGGTACAGGGTGCAAATGAGTAAGTAACACGTAGTGCCTTTAACACAATCAGACGAACACCGCCTACCTGGCATCTTTTTAATAGACTCTAGATGGCTTTGAATTTATAACTGCATTACTCGTAAAATTTCCCTCCCCTCCCCTTCCCCCCCCCCCCTGAATTGCCTTAACGAGTTTACACCCGAAATACCTTGGGAATGTTTCAATCATCGCCTGCGGCAAAAATGTCATCACAACCTTGGAATATGGTGACCTTCTAATAGCGAGAAATTACGTCTCAATGAAAATATATTTAATTTTGAACTGACGATTGCCACACATTCGGTCTCAGACTTTGCCTAGATACTCATCCGCTGATAACGCAACATCTTCAAAACTGGATGATTTGTTAAATTTTCCTTTTCGGAATTCTAGTGCTAAGTAAAGCTTTTCAAGCTATTTGGGCAGCTAGCCCTCTGTATGCCCGACCATCATAGTGAGCTTTGGGTGATAGCGGATCTGATCACATGAATCTCATGAATGGTTAAGCAGATATAGTCCATATGTAGTTTTTCCTCTTCATGTCCATATTATCAACATACATCCCAAGCTTGTCATCCTATCTACTAGCAGCAACCGCAGGCTCCTTGTCAGTGGCCAACATCCTCTGTATGGCTGGCCGATTCACGCAGCGCTCCCACCAAGCACTGACAGCTTTGCGGCTGACGACGATATCTCCATATCCGCACGCAAAAAGTCTTTGGATCAACGGGATGTAGTAGATATCCACAAGGGTAAAGTCATTTCCAGTCATGTACTCTCTTTCGTGTAAGAGACGTTCCGCAACATCGAAAAACATCTCGACCGACCGTAGTGCATCCGATACAACGGCTTCATTTGGAGGTAGCCCAATGAACTTTTTGGCAAATATCTCGAAAGCGATTCTACCTGCAGGCTCTGCGAAGTAGGATATTTCTGCGCACTGCGCCTGGTCGAACAGCGCCGCAGCTTCGATGTCGGAGTCCGGGGGGAGAAGAGGCAAGGAGTACTTCCTTGCGAGGTATTTGCAGATTGCGCGACTCTCGTAGAGGGTGAATCCATCGGGGAGGATCAGTACGGGTATTTTACCCCATGGGTGACGTTTCGTGTGTTCTTGAGACTGAATACAACAGTGTGAGCTCCCTCGAGAATCGAGTCTTGCAGCGACGAAAGAAAGACGTAAGTGACCAAAAGATTATGCGAAGAGGAGCCACATCAGTCTTGAAAAAACCGGGTAACACACCTTCTGCTCTCCTTTCTGAAGGTTTAGAAACACGAGTTCGTAGTCTGTAAAGCCACCTTCGGCAAGAGTCAAACGAACCCGGTCGGTGTTTGTCGAACCAGGAGCGCCATATAGAGTAAAAGCCGGCATTTTTGAGCTGTACAGTAGTTTAGATGCAAATCCCGAGCTGTGTGAGAGTCTCGACATAGCGCAAATTCTCCATTTTGAGAGACATGAGGACATCCACTTGATATATCAGCGGAATGCATCAAGCTAGAGGCTTTCACGGAGCCTTAATGTCTTAATTTTCATCGAAAAATTTAGAATGGAACAAACATTCCCAATAGATATATCTGCCATAGTAGTAACTGGGCGATATGATTGGCGGGTTCGCTCTCGCTACTCAATTGAGTTAGCACCGATGTCTCCACTATTCAAGTATATATTAACCTCCTGCTGAACTCGTCTTTCTTTAATCTTCCTGCACTCTTTCATTTGTCTGTTCGCATTTTGTTACAGTCTTGATAAATCTTTGGTTATCTACCTCAATACGAAGCGTGGAGAGTTGGACCCATTCGAGCAACCAGTCCCCGGTTGACAAACTTCTCAGGCGATGATGCCGAAACAGGTTGCGAAGACACGAAGTAGCTTACTTCTGTACTAAGTGTTCTACGAAGAAGGTTTTATCGCTGCCTACCGACCAACGTGAACGATCTATCCGCTACCCAAAGATGGCTGGGAGTGTTGTCGTCCATGAATGGAACATGAAGCGTAGGACCAAGGTGAAAAGCGGTTGCCTTACCTGTAGGTCAGTTAATAATGTACAATTCCGCATGTGATTTAAATTTAGTATTAGTTCTTGTGCCTAACCAGAAATAGGGCTAGAAAAATAAAGGTAATCAACTACATTCATTTTTTACGAGCAGCCCATTCTCCCCTCGCTACGATTCCTTTTTATGCTGGCCCTCACCGGTGCCGACAACCTGGTCGGTCGTCACCGTATCTCGCTAACTTGGGTCAAGTGTGACGAGAATAAGCCGTTTTGTCGGAAGTGTGTCAGCACTGGTCGTACTTGCGGCGGCTACGAATCCCCCTTTAGGGCTTTCGTCAGTCAACCCATCAACAAAGCCTATGCCGACGGCATAAAATCAGATATGGGTTTACAACCCACCTTGATTGAGGTCACCCCTCAGGATATCAACCTTCTCAGTCGCCACTTCTCAATCAAAACCATGTTTGACGTAAATCTGGGCTGTGACGAAGAAGCCCGGCAGGTCCTCCAAGCTAGCTTGACTAATCCGCCTATAAGACACGCACTTTTGTCTCTAAGAACTCTTCGACAAGATGTTGAGAAGTTTGGAGACGGTCAGCAGACCTCGAGCTATTATTATGGTCTCCAGCAATATACTACGGCATTGGGGGGGCTTGCTTCTAACTTGTCATCCCCCGGTCCCAGCGGGTTGAAGTCGGCATTACTTTGCTGCCAGATCTTCATGAGTATCGAGCAAGTACGGAAGAATTTTGCTGGGATGGCCCAGCATATCATTAGAGGACTCAATATCATGCACGAGTACCGGGCAAGGCCAAGTTTTATTGCCCCAAACAAATTGGTGCCAGCAAACCATGATCAATTACCTCTACTAGATGTTTTCGTCATCAAGATGTTTGCTGCGCCATGTAAATTTACCACACCCCCAACAGCATTCGAGGCAACCGGAACGCTGCCTCATCAACAGCCCGCTGAATCTCGCGATCTTCGCACGATTGCACCCGAAATGCGGACAGAGCTTGCGAGGATCTCCGCGTTAACGCTTGAATTCCTTGACAGAGTGTCGCAAATCAAAACAGAAGAGATTGCTCTTCAACTACTATCTGAGAAAGTAGCTTTGCTAGATTCTTTAGAGAAGTGGCTCATTAATCTTGAACTTGTTCGGATGAAGGCTAGGCTTTCCGGGCCTGAGCCGGTTTCGGTATCTTTCCAACGGCTCTTCTATCTAATATTGAAAATCGTTCTCCTGGGGGCACTGGACTTCTCACAAGATGTTTATGCCGAGCTGCAGACTGAGAATGACCGCTTTCAGGCCCTAGCCAACAACATAGGCGAAAGAGTCAGCGCTTACAGATATAGGGCGCAATAACGAAATGATATCTACGGAAGCCTTACCTACAAAACCTTTACAAAATTCCACCCACAGCAACTTCTTATAATCAACTCTATTCTCGACACGTAGTGACGCTATTTTGGAGAAGCCACCAAAAGCAGTCTACGCTGGCCTAAGCGGGTGGCAGGGTGATGTACTTAAATTCGAGAGAATAATGCATTGATATTCTAGAAAAGTGTGGTAATGTTTCCAGCCTCGCATCTAGATACGTTTTCACAGCCAATGGATGCCAGCGGCAAGGGAAGATACTATGGCCTAGTGATGTTCAACATATTAAGGAAGATGAACGAGCGGGTCGACTTCCATTTACAGTGCGCAGACCGAATAGACCAATCAGCTTCTGGCTTTTATCTAAATCAGACTCACTCATCAATCATGGTCATCTGTCTGGAGGCCTCGTCAAATTCATAAAGGGATTCGCAACCCCGTCACCTTTCTGTAACAAAGTCTCTTCCTCTCTCCATAAGCATTCAGGCGGACGACTACTTAACGGTATCACTCATTGTCACCGGCCATGCATTTCCTCCTCCTTGGTGCCAGTGGACGAACCGGCCAGCACGTCGTATCTGAATTACTCTCTCATGATCACACAGCGGTAGCCCTTGTGCGTACCTCTAGCCGCCTCGCCGCTCGCCCCGGCCTCACTATCGTCACTGGCTCCGTACTATCGAAACCCGACATACGCAGCGCTCTTTACGCGACACCTTCTCTATTACCGTCTGCAGCGATCATCACCTTGAACACAGTTCGCAAGTCCGACAGCCCCTTCGCAGCTCAGGTCTCACCTCCTCGTTTTCTAGCCGACTCATGTGCCAATGTCCGCGAGGTTCTGGAGGAGGCCGGCATTCGCCGCGTGGTAATCATGTCGACAGCAGGCGTGGGAGATTCGTGGGCTAAACTACCCTTGTTGAGTAAGGCGTTCATGTCGTGGACGAACATCAAGTACGCTCTCGAGGATCACTGCATCGTAGACAAGGAAATCCGGGAAACGAAGATGGATTGGACCCTTGTGCGAGCTGTGAGGCTGGAATTCGACGATCAGAAGCCGACTAAGACAAAGGAAGTGAGGACGCTGGGCAGTAAGGGCGATGGAATGAGCTTGACCGACAGTGTGAATATTGCTAGTGTAGCGAGGTTCTTGGTCAAGGTTGCGGTTGAAGGGCTTTTCATTCAAAGCGCAGTGGTCGTGGCCGATTAATGCAGTTGAGGAGGTTGTGGGTTTTTTTGATATCACTCTACATAGTATGCTGGAAGACTTGCTAAACGGATTCTTCTGATTGTTTATAGTTAGATAATAGACTCAATCTTCAGACCAATTCATTCTTCCTAGCCTTAGATCTATATGAAAGCCGTATTCTGGTTCCCATGGAATATCTAGCAGAAAAGGCTCGGCTGTTCCTGCTCCGAGCCTGCATAGTCTCATTGAGCTCGACCACTTTCGAGCTATGTTCATGTCATGAATCCCAGGTATGACTTTGACACGAGCATTGCCTTGATTATCGCATGAGGACAAACAGCAGATTAATCACAACATTTTCCATCGACTGAGGATTCTACCATAATATCCCTCCACTACTGAAATGCCTTGCGGCCTTTGTGGGGAGGGAGTCAAGAAGCTCCGAGTCGATGAGAGCTCCCATTCTAAAGCATTATCACAGCGAGAGATTTCTCCTCACGGCACCATGGCAGCAATCCTTAGGTCCAGTCCATTCTTTCCTTTCTGAACCACAACGATGGACAATGAAACAGAAACCATGGTTTTACGCATGGCAACGTTCGGACTGATAACATTATGGCGAAAAAGATGCCTACTGCCTATGTTGTCACTGATATAATTGACTGGGAGGACAGTGGCTTCTATCCAACATATCATGAAAGCACTGTTTTGACGCGGACCTTAAGTCTCACCGATGAAAAACATTGGTATTTCTATCTGCCGAAAGGCATGGTGCCTTCAACTTTTCCAACACGGTGGTTAGTTGATCGACTTTGGGCGCTGCACATACTAGTCAGGAGAGTTTAAATTCTGGAAGAGCATCAAACAATGGTGCGCAAAAGCATGGAAATAGAGAGGAATTCATTTACAGCATGTCTCAATACCGAGCGTAGCAGTATTTCAAGATTTTGATTTGTATTCCAAGATGGACAAATGATAGACTCTGAGGTCATCAATGGATGTTTTGCTTTCTATATCTAGCACCTGAGATGTACTCTATATGACATGAATTCTCGAGCTTTTCGCTAACTATATACGTAAAAGAAGACAGTGAAAGTTTGTGACATGTCACACTCCGCTCAATAGCTAATTATAACCAGAATACTCTGATAATTTTGATTACTCTGCTAAATGTCGGACCCCGAATCAGTTACCTTTATACAAAGCCAATCAATCAAGATCCTCGGTTATTGGCTGGATTCTCGCAATATCTACCGAATCTGGAGCACAAATAGCTAGGTATATTTGCCCTGTTATGTGGAAGATAATTGGTCAATGCCTTGATGAATTTTAAGAAGGTTGTCATCCAGACCCGGAGTCCGCGGTACGTCGTCCAGTCATGTTAATTTGCTGACATGCATACGTACCAGTGACTTTTCAGCTGGTATAATTGAGGCGTCAGTTTGACATCTGACCTAGTATCTATGTATCAATTGTACAGGTATCAGCACACACGCGTATTGCTATACGACTATACGAGCTCCCAAGCTCTTGAATCTAGCCTTTCTATAGCCTATACTACCTATAACAGTAGATAAGATCGTCGTAGGGGTCCTATTCTTTAGAGTTTAATAAAAAATTCAGGTTTATCGCCATCGGATCTATCTATCTGGATGACATCAACCAATCTTATTGTCTTGATACGGATTCGGCCCCCAAAGCCGTCGGGGGTATTGTTGGTTACCATATCGGTCAAAGCCCGTATGTACACAGTAACTTAACTAACTAACTACGGAGAGGCGAGTATTACTTACCTAATTTCAGCCATACAACATTTCAAATACCAACGGCGCGTAATGTACCTGAAACAAGACGCGAATCCTATGAGTTAGCTTAAGTGCTCGGTATAGATTGCATTTGATGCCATTTATGGTAAAATACAGAGCTACGCCACACAAACTTCCCTTTAGCGAAGAAATAGGCTAGCATGACTGATAGAAAAGGAATATAGCTTTCTCGACTATAATTTTTATCTGATTAGTGATACGTTAAGAAGACCCGGAACCAAAATCATGAGAAACTTGGGTCCGTAGGTGGCAGGGTGTTAGGGCTTTACTCCGTTAACGGGGCTCACAGCTGAACTCCCGAATCGGTTCATAACAAGAGACACACTCGTACGGTGTACGAAGGATAAGTAGAGACCAAGACTGACATGTAACTACTGGGCCTTATCAATCTCAATTGGTTGGTTTTACGCGTTCCTAATGCCCATACCTATTACCTCGTCGAGGTATCAAAATGCGAGTCTCCGTAAGGGGACATGACCTAGGTAAGATTAGAACAAGTGCGGGGCAAACGTCTGGACTGGATGCAAGGAGAAGACAAAGGAGTTAGCGGGGTGAATTACAGAGTTCAGCGTTGGAGCTAATTACGTACTTCAGTTGCTCTATTCATAAGTCAGGCGACAGTAGGCATTTTTGTTGAGAGCCAAAAATCGTGCCCGGAGGATTATGTGGGCGTACGAAGTACACCCAGCGAGGTTCAGGAGCTGAGCATGTTTTGGAATTAAGGTTGATTATAAGCAAGTTCTGTATTGTGGCTCTCGACAAGAAAGCAAGCTTAGGCATGAGGTGAAGATGTGTAAGCTTGCCCTAACTACCCCAATCGGGCCGTCCCCGGAATTTCCTAAACAAGTAATTTTTGCTACAATCATCTCGCATTCGACTTTGCATTAATTGATCAAATCGACGTCTAACGGTCTAATTGAGTATATAGTCGGTTTTTAATCGGTAATTTGAACTTAATTCATGCGCATTTATACGTAAAACTAGCCATAACCGCAATACGCCAAGGTTACTAGCGATTGGGGCTGATTGCATTGTTCAGTAGACTGATGCAGGTCTCCGATGCCGGTTGTGTTCCAGCCGCTTGTGAGCTAGTTTATCAAGTCAACTGGCTCTTCGTCAGTTGGATACCCAATCGTCACACTAATTGATATCAATCGGGTTATTTCTTGCTGGCTATACTTCAAAATTATAATACCCTTCGCAGGATTTTTGCACACGGAAGGATCCGTAGCCCTCGCCCTTAAGGAGGGGCTCCGGAGTTTCTAACAATCTAGGGCTGCGTGCTGATGGACTGTACCTAAATAGATTAAACCGTCAAATACTACATTTCTAGAAATTAACCAATGCACTAATTAGATTACTCAACAAGTAAGAAATATGTAATCAGCGCCACAAGTAATTTACCACACTGTCGGGACCAAACATATGCTTCATTTGCCTCGAAAAGGTGGATATAATCCACAATTTGCGTAGAAAAATTGACAAAAATCTCATGTCCCAGTAATGAACATTATGAAACATCAAAAATACTCCGTTCCTATGTTACGCCCTTGTAAGGTCTCGGCGAACTCGGAGTCCGGATGAACCCTGGCCTGATGATTGACGATAATCATCTTAGGAATCCTTCTTTTCATGCCAGGAACCGTTTTCCCTCCGCTATTCAGCTTATTCCCTCTTTTGTTATAAGATTGTCCCTTATCGTGAAGAAAGCAAAGCGAATATGTGTTAGACCGAGGCTGTAGAGCTGTCATCCAAATTCACCGGGGTTTTCTCGAAGGAGATAGGGAACCCTCGGTCAGATCTGAGGCCGCAGGTCCGCGACGAAGGATTTATACCCGGACATACGGATCAAATAATTCAATGCTATGAGCAGGCATTTCGTCGGAGATCCTTCAAACTTCAAATGAAGCTAATGCGCACACTCAGCCAACAAACCCAGGCTTTTGTCGGTCAAACAGAGAAAGTACTCCGGGAGGGCCAGTCTATTTAGACTATCCCATAAGGAAAAGACCGATAATCTTGCGACGCTGGTCCATCATGATAGTGACCGCCGGATGCGTCCGAATTCATTCTCAATTTCGCGCGCCTTGTCCATTATGCCGAGCTGACGATACATTAAGACCAGGTTACGTACCATCAAATTCGCCGTCACGGTCCGATTGCCCAGTTGGCGACGGCACCAACTCAGGACCTGATTCTGTAAGGCCTCCGACTCTCTAAACCGGCCGTCGAGTCTCGCATATGCAACAGCTAGATAGTATTTGAGCGAAATAGTATCTGTTTCGTCATGGCCGATACTTTCTTCGAGTATCTCAATCGCCTGTTCTAGAATAGCTATCGTCTTAGCGTCAGGTACCTTGCCGTCTCCTTCGGCAGTCATGCGGCCATGTGCTTCTGCTAGATGAACAATGCAGCGGCGTGTTGTGGAATCTCGAGATCCCAAGTGCACCCTCCCAGCCTCGGCAGCATCTTGCAGTAAACGCACTGCTTCTGGTAAGCGGCCTTGAGAGACGTAATCTCTGCCAGTACTATCCATGACCGCGATCGTATACGGATGACCTGGTCCAAGAGCCGTGGTAGACAAGCGTAATACGGTCTCGTGTAGCCTAGCAGCTTGTGCCGGTAGGTTCTGCATGAAAAATGTATCGGCTACATGGCACATGCGAATCAGGATGTCCATAGCCGGCGAATGCTCGATACCTGATTTTGAAGGACCTGCAGCAACGCTTCTGTTGTTCCTGGTAAGACTATCCCCAAATTCATCAGGCCAATAGATCTGAGCGGCGGCTTCGAGAACACGTTCTTCAATAGCCAGTCCTTCCAGTAGTCGTCCGGGCTGTAGCTTGATATCAGTTGCTAGGTGATACATAACAACCAATGTATCCTGAGCATCTGGACCAAGCGAACGCTGGCGAGTCTCAAGAACCTTCCGATCTATATTTTCAGCATCTTGAGGTCTTCCAATTTGACGGAATATATGCGCCAGCATCAGCTTGTTCTTCTGGACTTCAGGGCTATCGTCAGCTGGTGTCGTCCGTCTGTTCGTTGGCGAGACCTGATCTGCTGCATCTGCATCTGCCAGCAGTCGTAGAAGAATACTCTCGGCGTCTTTCCACTGACCTCGTTGGACGAGAGCATCTATCTCGATTTTGCCTGTGACGGGGTCTCGAGACAGAAAGCTCATTCTCGTTAACCGCGGGGTTCGACATTTCAACAAATGTTCGTCGCGCGTGTCTGCTAGTTCTACGCCTAGAACATACAGATTCATGCGGTCAATGTGTAGGATGTGGAGATGGATATGTAGAAAGAGGTGTGTATCAATGTAGAAAAGAGAAGAAGGGGAGACAAGCAAAAGTCCGAAGAAAACCGGATCCTGTCAAAGAGTCTGAAAGGTCACACGCTAAACCCCAAATCACGGAAGTACGTATATCTTTGTACAGCTGTAAAAAGAAGAAAGAGTGGAGAAGAAGGTATAACCAGCTCTCGTTCCCCGTGAACAGCGTTTTCCCACGGAGACTACTCCGAAAGTTAAATCATCATATCGCTCTGATGTATCATGCCTTAGGTCCTTACCCGAGAGCTCGCTCGTCTGCTCGTTCGCTTGAAGGAGGGGAGAGTGGGTAGGGTTCCAAATTCCCCATCAGCGTATATAATTCATCCAAATGCCTTACCTTGCCTAGTCCAGTGACTAACTAGCTGGTTAAGCATTAAGTTAGGGGCCCAAGTGCAACCGTAGTGATCATTTCGTACACACGTAGCCCACTCGCCATACCTACGGTATGTAAGGAAATTCTGTTATAGTTATGCTTAGCTGGAATGCAAATAGGTGGTCAGGTTACCGAGCATGACGGTTGGAAATACGGAGCAAGTACGAAAATTACACGTTAACAAACGTCAACCCGGCCAGTCTAACGAGCTAGTCAAGCCAGGCTAGGCAGTATACCCCGCGAGCCACAGTTCATTTCATAGCTGGCTCTCCTCGTATATCATCCATTGCATTAGGGAGGGCAGATCGGGTCGAAACGGACCTGGTGGCATTGGCCGAGGGTCTTTACTACAACTTAGCACTTGGATACTTAGTGACTCAGTGCACTTGTGATCATGCAGATTGTAGGGAACACTTCCAATTGATTATCGAGTCATTTTTCTTCGATTCTTGGGGAAAATATCTGCATGGCCAGTTAGACTATGTTGTCTCTGTCCACATATGCAGGGATAGAGATCGCTTGTTCGTTGTTATCATTCGTAACTTGGCCCGACATCTTCCCATTTCCAGCGCCTTGGGTATTGTAGCTTGCAGATTTTTTAATTTATATGTCTACAGTGGTTTGAATGCAAGAGTCCAAATTTAGAGAGGTTGGTTGATCCCTAGGTATCCGACGGAATCTTTTCTAGTCCGTAGGACTGAAACCATGCTGACTGCCGGTCAAAGCAAACTCCCATGTGGCCCGGAAATACCGAGCCAGTTTTCAAAACAGTCAAGTCATCTATTTCATCTGCTCCGTTCTTCGTATAGAGTCAAAACAATGGTATCAGCAAATTGGGGAAACCAACTTTGTGCTCAAATGACCAGCATAGGGAATGATGGGGGAGTGAATTAGTTCCGTTTCCAACAAATTCCTCCACGATGCCCTACGTATCATCAAACTTATGCAGCTTTTACTGCCGAAGTGCGCTGTAAGGCGTTCCAAAATAAATGCGAATAAGGCTTAGTTACATAATTACTGGTTCAAGGCTTTCACAAAGGGTGAGTACATATGCATGCCACGATATATGTATGTTTCCGTCTGAGCCCTCGTATGTACGAAACAGATTTGAATCTGAACCACATTACTATGCAAACTTGCTATGTCAAGTCATCATCAGCTGCACAGACTCCGTGTCATGAGTGAGGCTAACATCCGACGGATCTTAGTCGAGCCCGAACGATGGTAAGTAATCTTTCCGGGGCACTCCGCTTAAAATCGAAAAAAAAAAAAACTGATTGTATTGCTAAGTAATTCAATGTTCAGCTTGCTACTTACACCTCGGTCAATCGACACAGCAGTTCAATACCTAGGTATCATCCACGTGAAACCATACGTACTACGTACTGAAATACAAAACCACACCCAAATTTAGCACGTATTTAATCGTGCATTTGTCCCCCGAAAACAAACACATTGGGGCTGCATCCTGCAGTGCGTATCAACGTATCAACGCTAGCTTCTGTACAAATCATGTCGATCAAAGTTTGTGGTGCTTCCCTCGTGGCCGCCATCTGCTCAGCTGTTTCTAGACGTTTTCTATGCATCAATTCATGTCATGTATCTTTCACGTACGTATTACGGTTGTAATAAATCAAGTTGGGGCTCCGGTTCAAGGTGGTTTGAATTTTGCAAACTTATACCTATACGTACGTAGTATAACTTATCTTTCTTGTAAGAACTCAATACTCGATCAATGGTAAAATAAACAACAATTGGGCCCTCATGGTACTGATTTGGAATTGTGCCAACTCCCAAGTTCCAACTGATCGATGCCACTTTCACCAATAAAAATCCATTCACCCAGACTAACTCCAAACTCCGTTCAGCCCAATAAGCCCAAACGCATGCACCCATGTCAATGCAGATGATAGCTGAACAAAACGTTCAAACAGGGATAATTATAGCAACAAAACCCGCGCAAGTTAGAAACCAACGGCTTGCATGGCCATGCACACATCGTCGGCTGATGTCATCACGATAGGTTGAATGACCACCCACCATTTGCACGCATTACCCGACGTGCTGCCAAGTCCCGGTTGATCTCTTCTTGAGTCAAACCATCCGGTCCACCCCAGTTGGCACTGCTCGTGCGTTCGCGGAATTTCTTGATCTTCTTGTCGTTCTTGAACGCCTCTTCCAGTGAGAAATCTGGTATAGATCCAAAGATACGATCCGGATCCCACGCCTCCTGGGAAGCCAGTGCAGCATGTAGTTCTTCACCCTGTGCCCAGTTTGGTGCCGGTATCATGTCCGCATCAGAGTCCTCTTCTTCGCTGTCAGTCGGGGGTTCGGGAAGATGGATACTCTCGCTAGGTGGGTACTGCGGGGATGGTTTTGCAGGTACACGTTGAGCACTAGGGCCAGGCTTAGGAGTCTTATGACTGGGTGTCTTGTGTGCTGTGCCCGACTGTGCAGCGTGGGCTGGTGCAAATGGAATCTTTCCACTGGTGTACTGCGCCATGTCCATCGGGGCCGCATGCTTCAGTGGCTGGCCCGCTGTACCCGGTGGCACGGGCCCAGTCTTATACATTGAGCCTGTGTGGTGATGTGCTGCAGGTGGAGGTGCCTGTGGATAAGCATGTCCCAAAAGCGAAAGCTTCCCATTTTCCTAGAAACACTGTCAGTCACGCGGATACCCCCCCGTTTTCGGTGTACAATCTGAGTGTAATTTATGCGTTGTTCATACCTTGCGTATAGGTTGCTGCTTCAATGGAGCAGCTTGATTATACTGTTGCTGGTTGTATTCATCCTCCGTCTTTCTCCTCTTCGGTTCGACTACCTGGCTTTTGGCTTGTGACACAGTTGCCTGACCCCGATGCTGGGGTTCATCATCTAAGGGCCTCTTTGCTGGCTTTGCTGGATTGGTGGGGGGCTGATTGATTGATCGATTGAAAGCCTGCATTGACGAGCCCAATCGCGAAGGTGGTCGTGCTGGTCCCACATCAGTTCTGTGAGTTGCTTTTTCTTGCTGAAACGTCGATCCCTATACGGAATGTTGTTAAATTGTCGAGCTCTACCTGTTTGGGTTTGGTAACTTACCAAGTCATTAGCTGGTTTCGGTGGTTGGCTTCCTTGTCTCAGACGAGCATTTTCCAGTCTACGCTGCTCAGCTTGTTGTCGCTGTGTCGCTTTCTTGTTCTCCTCTGCAACAGAGCGTTCCCGTTCCTGACGCCGCGCTTCTTCTTGTTGTTGCTTTAGTATGGCAGCACGTTTCTTCTGCTCTTCTTTCCGCAACATCGCCTCCCGTTCCTCCTAAAAGAAGCAGTCAGTGTACTGAATAGACGTGTGGGCTGAGGAATACTCGTACCTGTTTCTTGGCTTCCGCTGCTGCTGCCGCTTGTGCCCTGCGCTGAGACTGGGCGGAAGTTGCGCTCTTCAAGCTTGTGTTTGACGACGCCGTATGTAGAGAAGAATTACTGGCTTGCTTGGCTAGTGTGGGCTGCTTGGCAGAGACAGGTGCTGGTGCCGCACTAGACTCCTGGCTATTAGGCACTACAGACGGTATCGGCATACGGGTAATCGTGCTACCGAGACGAATCGACACGGGTTGTGGTTTCTGCTTCTGGGCCGGTTCTCGGGTGGGTTTGATCGGCCTTGTTCTTGCAGGCTGCGATTGGCCATGGTTCGAAGTAGGGGGGAGAGGAAATTTGGGTTCTGAATCAGCGGCAGTCCCTGGGTCTCTTCGGACTTGAGATTGTACCGGCTGGGCTATCTTAGCATTGATGCGGGTCGATGATGCGGGGATGTCACGTTCTTTAGACTGCGCTTTCTGTTGACTTTCTACATTGGCACTGGTTCCGATCGCTTTTGTTGCTGGGAGAATTCGTTCTTCTGCATCGAAGGGATCATCGAGCTGAATGGGTTTGGTAGGCTGTTTGCCCTTCGACTCGTTTATGACTTGATTTCGCGCAGGTAACCTTTCTGGACTGGGAGAATATCGCTCGGGACTAGTCCCCACGTGCTGGGAATTCGGCTCAGAACGGAGAGCGCTTGGAGATGACAACGTCTCCAACTTGGCCGCCGCCGACAGACCAGCACTGCTCGAGAAAAGACTCTTTGCGGATTGCATTATTGTGTGGAATCGTGACTTTGGCGTGCCATCAATTCGCCTTGGAGATGTAAGCGGTGTCGTAGATTCAGCATTTGTATTGGAAGTTGGTTGGACGGGTGACTCCATTCGACGAGATGGAGGCGTAGCTGCAGGTACGTTTCTATGCTGATCGAATGCAGAAAAGATTGAACGTTTCGTAGGCGTGCGGGAGCTTTTATCAGAGAGGTCATGGAAAGTCTCCGTGCGTGTCATCTTGCCCTTTTCCAGATTCCCAATTGTTTCGTTGTCCGCCACTCGTTCCATAACAGCTGCAGTCTGACTCTTCGTCATTGCGGGCCGCTGGGGAGAAGACAGAGGCTTGATCCAATCCTCTTGAGTAGTCGAAACCAACATGGGAACACGCTCCGTGTCTGTGTTGGTACTTTTAATGTCCGGCAACTCGGGGTACTTGGCTTGGGATATAGCCGCCTGAGACAAAGGTGCAGTTTTCGTCGTTCTGGGAGCTTGGGTCTTGCCAAGCATACTGATTTTGTCATGAAGACGCTGAGTATTCAACTTGTTATGTAGCACAGACGTATCATATGCTTGTTCAGTTTCACTCTGCTGTAATTGCTTTCCTCTTGCATTGTCCTGTTGCAACTCCTCCTTTTCTGTGGCAGCATTGTTAGAAGCTGATTTAAATCCTTCCATATGGCCAGTGAAGTAACTTTGCCGTCCCAGTGCCGTCGATTTGATCATGTCAACATGGCTGGTACGAGAATCTCGTGCGCCCATGCTTTTCTTAGTCTTTAATGGGTCGCGGGGAGGTAATGATGCAAAGCCAAAACTACTATTTTTCCGCATGGCAGGTCGAGCTGGAGCTGGAGTTGACCCATCGGACGGAGACCCAATGTCATCAAAGTTGTCATCAATCATGACATCACCATCTTTGTCAAGGACATCATCTTTGACTGGAGATGCTACCCGCTTGTCTTGGGGCTTCTCCGGAGAAGCCGACGGCACAGGAACAGATTTAACGAGGGGGCGTGGCGTGTCTTCGTCAGCTTTGTCTGGCTGGTCCTCGTCAGTATCCATGGGTTCCACGGTTTGCCCGCGGGAAACAATATTCTCCTGGGCGGAGACGAAAGATCCTTCGGTTGTGCGTCTGTCCACGGATAAACTTTTTCTGTTGTTCATGCCAGTGTCAAGCGACAACATTGATAGAGTTTGTACATTTGTAGTACTCGAGACTTGCGTTTCTGGCAACGGCTGTGTGCTCGGTAGTACAAGCTCGTCGTCATCGTCACCCAAGCCATGATAGCCTGAATCGGTGTTATAGGTAGAAAATGAATTGAGAGCTTTGTTGGGCGGTAGGTCTCGGATAGGTTGTTTGCCTTTAATATCAGCGGTCGTGAGTTCTGGATAAGATATTGGCTTTTCAGGAGCTGTCTCGATTGGAATCTCGACTGCGGTCTGGATTTGTGCCTGCGGTTGTTCGTGGACAAGTTTGCGCGGTGATACCGATTCCGCTGTCGGGGCATTTGCCATTCGAGAAGAGGACGGTTTCTCGGGCGACTTGGAAAACTTGGAGGGTGATTTGAGGTTCTGGTTCGCGGTTGAGAATAAATTGCTGAGAGGCTGTTTCATGGTTAGCACACATTACTTGCCATGGTCAAGATAGATGACGTACCACACGCGCTTCATCTGGATTGCGCTTGCGTGCAGTGTAAGGAGTTTTGCCTCGTAATTTTCCGGGTGTTTTGAAGATTTCGGTCATATTACTACCAGTCATTTGTTAGCAACAGAAGGCCAGATAACACCAGGTATAGTAGCCACGAACAATTGATTAGTCGAGAAAATCTCAGCCATATGCTCGTTCAACCAGTCCATCTCATGACGGACTGGATACTCGACTTCTTCCATCTCCTGCTCCAACAAACGCGTGACATTTTCCTTCTCCGCCGCGATCCAGGCGGCGGAGCCAATTGCTTTGGTTCCGCCAGCGGCCATGACTATGTAATCGCGAGTGCTTGTCGAGTCAAATGGTGAAAGTGTACGTCGATCGGGTCGCGCAACACGGGCCCTTCGATTGGTCGCGGGGGTCGTTCAGAAAGACTCAAAAATCACGTTGAAATATATTTGCTAGAACACATGGCGAGAACTTGAAGGTGGTCGATAAATGATTGTTGGCGTGGTTGTCGTTGGCCGTGAGGTCGGGATGGGAAGTCGCGGTTTGTGTTTGGCGGGCATCAAAACATCCAACCTGCATCTCGGAAGGAGCGACGCGCTAACACGCTTGGTCACGTGGTGTCCACCCATATTCAGGCAACAAGGCAGTAAGGCAGTAAGGCAGTAAGGCAGTAAGGCAGAAATTTAGATAGCTTGGTAGCTAAGAGCTTAACTCACGCTCTTATCTCTGGCAGTCTCCTTCTCTTCCTGTAAGTTTCGTCGGTGAATGTGATAAATATAATTCGATGATAGGAAGGTCATTCTACAGCTCGGCTGACACGATGAGCTAGCTTAGGCTGCTACTTTTCCGATCATTATCAACTTCATTATTTTCCATTTAACTGTTGCAGGTCCGATCACATGCCAAAGGTGACGGTGCTTGCAGATGGATTTTGCTAAGCCATTGCTGTGTCGCGTGATAGAATACTCGTTTGGTGCTTCTGATGGCCCAGAATCCATTGACTAGGTGGCCTCAATTATGCTGTCTAAATCCACAAAGTAACCCACAATAAAATAGAAGGAAAAGCATGCCTTGATGCCTCAGTGATAAGGCCGTGTGTAGTTCCCGTGTGTCTCGGCTCGGCGGTTCCAGCCAGAAAAAAAATAAATCATCCATGATTGCATCGATTGCATCACCTGTCCAGAACCAGCAGGAATCACTCCCCTTGCTTTTCTTTCATCTCCTACAACCCACCATCACCACACAAATCAATCAATCAATCCATCCATCGCTGTCAACTATCAACTCTCAAGCTACTCATCAACCTCGTTCAGTCAGTATCGTCATTTTTCGTCCGCTTCACAGTTGCTGGTCGGCCCCCACAGCTTATTATTGTGCTCCTACACCCCTTTATCACCTGGGACCACATCGGACATCGCACATCGCACAACACCCAATTTTCATACACAAAAATGGCTTCTTCAGGCGACGTCAAGTATCCTGCTGTCAAGGGACCTGGTAAGGTAAGTCAAGTTTATTCCTTCCTTTGCACTGACTGTGTCTGTTGGAATCAGCCAGAGTGCTCACGCTTGGTATGACGTACAGTGATGCTTTTTCGCCCTTCTCCTCTTGCCGTTTGTTTTGATCTCCGGTATCCGAATCCTCAACGATAGTTGCATCACAAGCGAGGAGCAATGCAATCAAGTCATCTATTCGAATATCGCGCTCAAACGACAATTATAAAATACGAAATTAATTACTAACAAATCGCAACAGCAGCCGTTGCCGACAATGTCGCAGCCGAAGCTTCCAAGACAACCGCGGAGCTTCGCGGACTCAAGGACGCAAAGGTCACACCTTCCACCAGAACCACAACTGGCCAACAATTGACTCGTACGTGATAAAATTGGACATTCTACTATAAGAAAGGAGTGCGACTGACATCAAAAGTCTACCATTCTCTTGTGTACAGCCTTTTGAGCGTGAGTAGTCCGACCACAGTCAAATACATATGGTCCAGCTAACGCTTTATAGTGGGAACGCCCCCGAGCTACTGCCATCTCTTTCGCTAGCGTCGTGTTTTTCATTCTTGCTGCTCGATTCTTGCCTCTTCTGCGATGGGTGTTTAAGTTCTTGTACATTTCCCTCGGAGGTGAGCGTTTCGTTCTGACCTGCGTGCGGTTACCATACTAAATTGATATTCTATAGTGACCGCCGCAGCCGAAGGAGCTGGCAAGCTCATTCTCAACCAAGGCTTGACAAGCTCTTTCCGTCCTCGCAAATACTACACCCTGCCAAAGGAAACCGTCGAGGGAATCTTGGAAGATTTGGAACAACTTGCCGATTTCTTCCTAATTGAGTTCCAGCGCATTCTATTCGCCGAGAATGTCTTGCACACTACTGCTGTAAGCCACTCATCTACGGAAACTGCAGACTGGTGAAATACATTAACTGACAATAATAGGCTTTCATTGCTGCCTTCCTTTCCTACTGGCTCATCAAGGTTGTCCCTGTCTGGGGTCTTGCCTTGCTCGGCACAACCGTCGCTTACCTTGGACCCTTGATCTA
Organism: Talaromyces liani; assembly: GCA_022814505.1. Classification (NCBI taxonomy): domain Eukaryota; kingdom Fungi; phylum Ascomycota; class Eurotiomycetes; order Eurotiales; family Trichocomaceae; genus Talaromyces; species Talaromyces liani. The sequence continues at coordinate 504,691 of JAKLNL010000020.1, forward strand.
CATTAGCAACCGTGAAATCATCGATGAGCAGATTGCCCAGATCCAGGAGCTTGTCAACGCCCAAGCCAACCATGCTAAGGAACTCGCCAACCAACAGACTGCTCGTGCCACCGGATTGGTGAAGCAATATGCCAACGACTACAGCTCCAAGGCCCACGAGTACATTGGCAACCGCCGCTCTGCATCCCCAGAGGCTGTCAAAGCCCCGGCTCCAGCAGTCAAGGTCGAGCCAATCAGCCCTCCCAAGTTCCAGACCACCGACTTCCCCGAAGCTCCCAGGACTGAGCCCGTTGTCGACTCTCACGAGCCTGAGCCTACCGCGTCCACGGAGAACAAGCAAGAGCCATTGTTGGCTTTGTAAGACTGTTCCACTTTTGTCATAATGAGGGGCTTCTTTTCAAAATCTTCTCATTGCGAACAATTATGGGCTCTGATTTGACACGAAACTCCTTCTCACCGTGTCAAATTGTCTTGATCTTCAAATGAACGACAGGCAACAAGCTCTGGCTGACTTTCGAACGAACTTTCGAACTTCCATCTTGTTGCTCTTCTTTTCTGTAAGCATTCACGTTTGACGACGATGACGACTATACCGCCAAAAATTGAACAAGCTCAAGTAAAGGGGACGTTGAGGCAAGAGAGTGGTTTGTTGATTGACTGTGCGATTATTCAAGAACACTATGATCTTTTATTCTTGTGTGTTTTCGGTGCTTCTGGTATTTCCTAAATGCAGTTTCTCTTCTATTCTTTTTTTTTTTTGGTTCTTTGAAAGGGCATGGATTGATTCACCTTTGGATTCGATTCTCCCTTTCCTTTTCACCCTGTGTACCTATTGTTAATCGACATGTTCATTATGCAAGTGTTATGTTTTAAAGAATACAGTGATTTATTTTATTAGTTGTTTCCTGGCATATTATTATAGGTATCTCGTCTATTGAGCCCAGGTACGTACTGATTATCCAAGCAGCCTATTTAATGGAAGAAATGATATGAAATAACATTATCAACATTGATATCAGATGTCATAAAAGATTCATACAAAAGAAACAAACAAAAGAGCGAGAGAGTGAAAACTCCAAAATGCGAAAAACCCGACTCTTCCATCTTTCTATTCCCTGTCAATTCCACCTGAGCATCGTTAGAAACTGGCCCTTCGCAACCTCTTGGCCATCCGCTCAATTAAATCCGACTGCGAATTGACTGTGAGACTGAATCGCTCCAGTCCTCCTCGTGCACCAGCTTTGTGCTTCTTCTGATGGCAGTGACGGGATCGCTTCTTCGCATTCTTCACGGATTCTCGTTGATCCTCGCTTTCGTCTTCGCTGAGGGTACTTGATCCGCTGCGAAGAGCCAACGGTGTCTCGGCGGCGGTCAAATCATCGCCCCGACTATGCTTTTTCGGCTTCTGGTGACGATGGTGGGGGTGGTGGTGGTGGTGTCTGACTGATGTTGGCGACGCGGAGGAAGATGACAATGGGGCAGTTGGTGGAGGCGAAAACGGGGATACAACCTGCTTGTGCTGCGGTCGTCGAGATGATCGTTTCGTGGTCTTCCGTTTCTTAGAGTGAACTTTGTCCTCTTTCCGGGTATAGTTTTTGCGTTGTGAGTGATTTGTCCTGCTCAACATGGAGCACTCTGAGCTGATATCCAGCTCAGAGATAGCATCTAAATCTGAATCGGAAGAGTTGATATCAGGGTCGGAGCTGTACGATGATGCATCGTCGTCCAAGCTCAGTTCGTCAGTGAAGCCATCCTCATCGTCGTCATCCTCAGCACAAAGCTTTCGCAACGACACCGGTAGACGCGCCATGCTAATAAGAGGCCGAGAAGAGATCATCTTTGCATCCTGTTCGTCATGAACATGAACATCATTCAACAATCGACGCTTGAGTGGATTGGCGCATAGGTACTCAAAGCTCTCAACTCCCAACGCCTCCTTGATCGATGGAAGCGTGTCTGAGGTCAGGATCTTGGATTGAGAAGACACTCGCGGAAGCCCAGGCTGGTTTGCTGATAGGTTGATTGGCGTGAACGTATTGTTAGAACAGGTATTGCCTTCAGACCACACAGCGCCAGCGCCAGCGCCAGCACCAGGTAGCCTAGCCACATCTTCGGGCGACATCAACCGATTCTGCGCGTGAACAATGCTCTTCGACTCAAACTCCATTTGACAATATCTCCTGGAAAGCTCGGTTGCTCTCTTGATGATCTCAGGTTCAATAATCATTTTGCCGAATGCTCGCTCGTGTGGTTGGATGCACTGAGATGGGAAGTCGGTGCCGAATAGGGGTGTGAGCGCGAAGCGGACGTTGTAGCAGAAGGTTGCTGCGACGGCTTTGGCGGTTTCGAAGGGCATCCAGTATCCTTTTTCTACGTTAGTCACTGCAAGATGCAAAAGTTGGGGGCTTGATAGTAACTAACCTTGTGCGGCTAATGCGCCTCCAGTGATGCTATGACAGATGTCTCGAAGGCCCTCGTTGGAATTCAGCATCTTGGCGGGTGTTGTCTAGGTTTCTGTTAGCATTGAACAACGTTTGTAGATGATGAAGATGGGCATACCTTTGGATAATCAAGACACTTGAACAAATGCGTCGTCCGCACAAGTCCAATATTGTAATCCCACATCATTGTCCAGGTCTTCTCATCTCCAGGCAACTTGAAGGTATATTGAAATACTGCATCAATTTTCCATTAGCTCAAATAAAATACATAGGGCTGCGGGGAAAGGGGGGAGACATACCCTCAAAACTCTCCCTCCCCGTCTTCTCCATCAAACTCTTCTTCTCACTACTGTACGGAATATGTCTCGGATAATCCACAATCTCTTCGACGGGTGGATAAATGCTGAATTTCGCACGTTCTGCCGCCAATGTTGCCTCAACTTCGTCTGCGCAAGGAGGGTAGCGGACTTCGCCCCTGACGCTGCCGGGGATGAAGATGGGTGCGTCTTTTGCTACCCTGGGCTTTTTGTTGGGTGGGGTTTGAGATTGGGATTGACTGAAGGGGTTGCTCATTTGGCGATCCGGGAGAGATGATACGCTGGAGTGATGGAAATAGGAGATGTTTGCATCGTCTTCGTGGTAGTGTTTTGACCCGGTTCGGTCTGGGAGTGGGTTCAGGAGTGATTCGATAGAAGCCATTGGTTGTGTTGTTTTCTCCAAATTGAAATGAAAATGGTATATTTGAATTGACAACGGGATGAAGAGGTGCGACTCCTGTTGATATGTTGATTTCCAGGTAGATGACAGTTGAGATTTTCCAGAATGACCACACGAGGGTATTTGAGGTCCTTTTATAGAGTGGTCAGTTCTTGCTCAGAAATTCTGAAGATATGGTTCGACTTACAAAAGATATTTCCCGTATACGGTCCAACTCTAAAGAAATATGCAAGCAATATAGTAGATATGGTATACATAAAAGTCGAAACAAAAAAACAACAACCACAACGAAAAAACGACCCAAAAGATGAAGAATGTGTTGTGTAGTATATCAAATAGGAAAACAGTATGCAAAAAACAAGGACATAGGCATGTATACAATAGCAAAGTTTTATTTCAAACGTTCATGAAAGAACCTAAAAATTTGCAGGGATTGTTGTCTTTCTAGATGGTGGAGCTGTCATTCTGTTTGTTCTCTGAGCTGCAAAGAATTGAACAAATGAATGGATGGAGATATAATACACAACAAAGCTGGGGTTATAACGTTTCAGTTTGAAGGTGACAAACGACATCAACAGAAGTAAAAGGAGGTTGATTCTATCTACCGATCTATGAAGCCGATGATACGATAATGGTAGCAAGACCGGGCCACCTGCAGATTGCCTCGACACCAACGGCCATCCTGGTGTAGCTAGGCACGCAATGGCACGAGAGACAAGTAGATCAGACTGACAGACAGGGCTAGACGTCCGAGGCACCGTTGAGACCATGTCCTACTTTGGAACAGTCGCAGTATTGCGAACAGCGTAGTGTGTGAGATGAACTTGGTCCCACCAGCAGCGCAAAAGATTGATTAGTGTAGGTGAAAGAGCTATGACTTGCCTCGCCTCAAGAGCCCTCGATGTTGTCTTCTCAGGGACAGTGGTATAGATTTAGATAGATAGGCTGACAAGACAGGGGGAGGAGAGAGGCGAATGAAACTGACGCATCATTTGGCATTCGTCATTGGATGGGACCTAATGATACACATAATGCACGTATACAAGAATCACCGTCTTGTTTTTGGGTCTAAAAATTCGAGGGCAAGCTTGTGTTTCATAACCGCTGACAAGTTAAAACGTCAGAGCAGAGAGAGCTTAACCTGGCGAAGCACGAATTGACTAGGTTATACAGCAAAAGCAAAAGGGAGGCATGTCCCTTTCTATAATAGGAAACGAATATCCACCTACCTGTCCATAGAAAGTGGGATCTAGAATACCAAGATGACAATGTACTCATTCTTCAGTCTTCTTTCTTTCAAAGAAAGAAAAACAGGGGAATCATTCCATTTGGTGCATTGGCCCAATCTCATGTAAATCCTTATCGAGCCATAGATAGCTTTCTATCTCTCTCTCTTCTTGTCCTCGTCTTTCCTGGTCGTACACTTGCTCGGTCGGTCGTGGCTACTTAACGTTGCATGCAGAAATGAATACGGGGTACACAGACTCACACAGCGTCGTAGTAGCTAATATGAAATAAGTGATAGCAGCCTCGCATCAGGTCAACTCTCATTGGAAAAAGGAAAATTGCCGAATCTGCCTAGCTGTCAGTGTCAGTGTCAATCTTCTGCGTCCATTTTCCTATGTAACGCTTTGACACTAGCCCAAAATAGATTTTAACATTATCATGATAATGATAAAATCGGTTTTTGGTTAGCCTAGCCTGGTGTCTTGCATATGAGCAAACCATTAGCAGCAGCATCAGCCCTATTTTGGGGCTATGTTCCAACCTAAAAAACCCATCAATAGGGAAAAAAAAAACGCGTAGAAGTCCCGACAACCAGGAAGAGGAAAACCAGTTTATGAGGCAAATCAACGTATGCAATTACATACCTAGGCTATCAAGATCCGGCAAGCCGCATATGGAACATGGACCCTTTCAGTTTCGTCTGAAATCTTGAGGCTGCTATTTTTCCCCTGACCTGGCCAAAAACGGATTGGATCAGATCGAATCGGAAACAATGATTTCAATCAATTTTGAATGACTAGCATTGGTTCGGATGTAAACATCCTAGAATGGGAGGAAGGTCAGAAATGGAATATATCAAAAGAAATGTTGGGCATGCATGTCATAATGGGATAAACAACCGAGCTCTGCTGAGCTGCTGCCTGAGAGGACGGGAGAAGAAAAAATAAACCGTCATCAAACAGCGGCAACAGGCAATAGCTCCCTGGAAGCTCAGTGGCTCTGTTTCCTCCATTGAGGGCTCCAAAAAAGGTGACACAAAACGATGAGTTAGCCAACGATTTGAGGTTGGGATGGACTGGGCTGGGCTGGTCTGGTCTGATCACTGAGAGCTCTGGTTAATTGAGTCAGTGCTTTTTGACTAGAGCCACTTCTTTGAATGAATTGATGTTATTGTTGCCATTTCTCTATTGGTCAGTGTCCGTTGACGGTCTGGTGCATCTAGCCGTCAAACCAAGGCAAACCAACGAAAGGAACATGGGTAACTAGAGAAATGGAGTTTGGTGCGACTTCAGAAAAGTCTTCTTTGCAAGCTTCTTTTCCTTTGTAGAGAACTTCTGGAAGGTGGAAGATGACAAGAAGATCAAAAACAGATGAAAGGGTGGAAGTTGTTGATGTATGTCTCATTTGGACTCATTGTTTGATTCGCCTGTTTCGCCATCCTGGGCCTCGCCTGGTCTGATAATGTTATACATACTGTCACCATGCCAATGTCACCATTTAACTAAAGTAACTCGGTAGCATTCATCTAAGTACATCATCTACATTCTACAACACTTTCAAGTCTTGCCATCAAACTCACGTGGTGAGCCTTCCGATGTTGCCTCTGGTGTATCACTGTGGTACCTTCTATGGTCCTCTAGAAGGCCGCGATGGGAAATCTGCCCGAGGATTTGATTGCTTGTGTCCTCACGGTGACTCTTGTGGTACCTTTCATCTACGCAGATCATTACTGGCTGTGTAGCGTGAGGAACTCGAATCTCATTTCTTAACCGCCTAACGAGGATAAACCCCTGTACAACAAGAATGTAGAATGTAACTGCAGCAAAAAAAGAAATACGATTGTAACTCTCGTCATGATCCCTATCTGCGCCCTCAGTTCCCAGTAAAAGATCGGCCTGTCCTGATCAACCGTTTCTCGCCCGATAAACGTAAAAAAATTGCAGACGGAAGAAAAGTAACGAATGCCCTCAAAATAAATACATTGTCAGGTCACTTGAATTGATCACTCGGAATCATCATCAAAGGCATCCGCTGAATCCTCGCCGGCAGGGTCATCCATCTCACTATCGTCGTCGTCGATCACGTACTTTTTAGCCTTAGTCGTAGCAGCGCGGCGTGATGGGCGTGCCTTGACAGGTTCGTCGTCCAAATCAACTCCACCGTCGGAATCAAGGATGTCATTTGCCATGGCGTCGATGTCATCATCAGAGAGATCGTCCACCACCTTCTTTTTGCCCCTTCCCTTGGCAGCGGGTTGAGCCTTCTTGGCAGCTGGGGCAGCAGCAGCATCTTTCTTTGGCCGTCCGCGAGACTTTGGCGCAGCAGTGCTTGCCGCTGGCTTGGCTTTGGCTGCGGGCTTGGCTTTTGTGGCTGGTTTGGGAGACTCATCAGCATCGTCATCCGTTATGATCTTCTCTTTTTGTTTGACAAGGAGTGAACGACGAGGCGACGACTGTGGAACAAGCTTGCTGTAATCTGTCTCGTCAGGGTCGAATTCACTGCTGATCTTAGAAGCCCTGGGAGTAGACTTCTTCAAGCCTGCACTGGATCCAGGCTTAGTAAACTCCGAAATAAGTGCCTTTCCATTGGAGTCACCAATGCCTTTCACCATCTTGCTCACGTCATCCAACAGGTCATCCCCAAACTCGCTTTCTGACTCACTCGACACGACGTAGCTAACTGGCTTCTTGCTTGTGGCACGACTCTTTAGTTCCTTCGGCTCCTTTGCTGCTGCTTTCTTTGCAGCGGGCTTTGAAGCAGGTTTGGAAGCAGCTTTAGATGAAGCAGTAACCTCAACCAAATCATCGTCCTCGTCCTCTTTTTTCTCTTCAGCTGGTGCCGCTGGAGGCTTTGAGGTGGCGCGACTCTTTTTAGGTAGAACTTCAGCTTCAACTTCAAAATCTTCGTCTTCCTCCTCCTTCGGGACCGCTTTGGGCTTGGCAGCTCCACGGATCTTCTTTGGCATAACCTCAGCTTCAAAGTCATCATCAAGATCCATATCATCATCGTCAACGCCGTCCTCTTGAGCGACCTTTTTAGGCTTGGGAGAACTCTTAAGGTAACTCATCAGGCTTCCCTTTGCCACAGTCTTCTTGTTTGTCGCGGCCTTCTTGCTCTTTGGAGCGGCGTAGTCGTCGTCATCATCGTCATTCTTGCGCTTCCTGCCTGCACCCTTGGAAGCTGCAGTCATGAGCTTAGATGACTGGCGTCGTCCCATGCCTGCTACCTTTCGTTCGCGGCGATGCTCTTCTTCGAGTTGGAACCGCCATTCCTTGATAAAGTCATCAAGATCGCGGCGCCAGATGTCCTCCTTGGTGAGTTTGATCAGTTCATCAATCTCGGTTTCCTTCTCTCCAATCTGGCGGAGAAGCTTCTCGACACGCTCTTGGGTCAAAGACCAGATAGCCATCTGTGTAGAATATTGTTAGTCATATAGTTCATTAGTCTTTAAGATTCGAAACGTACCCCGAGCAAATAATCGTAAGCATTTGACGCCACTTCGGTTTTTGCTTCTTCTTCTTCTTCTTCCGAGCCTTCTTCCTCAACAACCTGTTCAGTCTCGCCGGCTTTAACAGCTTCGGAAACTTTTGGGAAAGCCTTGAAGCCTTTCTCTTTCAACTCGGTGATGAGGATTGACTTCTTCTTCTTAGAAACGACAAGCTTCCCATCGATGATCATTTGCACGAAACGCGCTTGGTTGGTGAGTTTGTCCAACTCTTTCTGTAGTTCTGATAGCTGGTGCTGTTTGCGCCTTTCGTAGTACTTGAGGCGGACAGCGAAAAATTCCTTCAAGATGTCGCTGACTGTTGCATACTTGGTGATGCGACCTTCGGGATCGAAGGCCACCAAGTTTGTAGTCGCAATGGTCTTGGAAAGTTTGAATTTCTCTTCCAAGCCTTCTTCGACTGCAGATTTCAAGTGCTTCTCATCCATCTGGATTACGAAGTGGACTTTGGTGTGGGTGTTGTAATCTTTGTAATCCTTGATGAATGACGGTGTCTTTTCTGCCTTGATGATATCCTCCAATTTGTCTTTAAAGTCTTGGGTCCAGGTACGAATGGGAAGCTCGGTAATTTCCACCTCCTTCTCGTTCAATTCATGGATTCGGCCACTAAACTTGTATCGATCAGGACCCTGGGGAGTAACATCACCGTGAAAACCGCGGAACCAAGGCTGCATGGGTTCGGGTTCTTCTCCGTCCATCATACGCTTGAGGTTTGCAACGATATCTTCGGGGTTGTAGTTGGGAATAGATGAACTCCATCCAGTTCCAATACCGTCAGCACCATTGATTAGGATCAAAGGAACCACGGGGACGTAGAGCTCTGGCTCAATCTTTTCGCCGTCATCCTCGTTGTAGGTGAGGAGCGGCTCATCCTGCTGGTTGAAGACACGTCGGGCAAATGGGGACAATCGAGTGTAGATATAACGAGCACTAGCGCAATCGGCACCACCCTGAAGACGACTACCAAAGTTACCACTTGGCTCCAAGCAGTTCAAATTGTTAGAACCGACGAATGTCTGAGCCAAACCAACGATTGTCTGTTGCAAGGATGCATCACCGTGTTGATAAGCGGTCATACCAGAGACGTGACCTGCCAACTCCACGACTTTCATATCCTTTTTGACATTTCGTTTGAAACAGGTGTACAAGACCTTGCGTTGACCGGGTTTGAGGCCATCGACAACCGAAGGGATGGATCGCTGATTGTCGGCCATACTGAAGAGAATCAACTCCTTGTTAATAAAGTCTGTGTATGTGATCTGCTTGGTGGAGTGATCCAGGAATGTGCCTGGCTTGTACTGGCGAAGCCATTCCTTTCGCTCGTCTGCCTTCTTTTTGGAGAAAGCCAAGTCAATAAGCTGAGCCTCGTGATCTTGCATCGTGTGGAACTCTTTCAAGTGGCGATCCAAATCTCGGAAATAGATTTGAGCATCCTCCGTAGTACTGGTACCCAAACCCTTGTAGTATTTGTGCTGCCACGCACGATCGTTCTTGTGTTCTTCCTTCCATTGTTCATATTCGGGCATGGTGAAGAACGACTTCGACTTGGTAGGATTCTTAGGGTCACCCTTCCACACCTTGACGATTGGAGTAATGAACTCAATCAGAAACTCTGGGATCTTGAGCAAGCTAGGGAATTGCACTTGAAGAAAGTTGATCAACAGACCCTTGATGTGACTTCCATCGTGATCCTGATCAGTCATGATCATGAGATGACCGTAACGTAGACCGCGCGTGTCGGTATATTCTTTCTTGTGCTGTAAGCCAATGAAACTCTTGATGTTTTGGATTTCAGCGTTTTTAGAAATTTGATCAATCGATGCGTCGCGAACATTGAGAAGCTTTCCACGAAGAGGGAAAACGCCAAACAAGTCAGGACCAACGACGGCACGGCCAGCCATTGCAAGACCTTTGGCAGAGTCACCCTCGGTCAAGATCAAGGTACAGTGATGACCGTCTTTCGTACCGGCTTTGTTGGCATCAGTAAGTTTGGGGTTGTTCATTCGCGATCGTTTCCCTCCGTCGGTCTTTTTCAGTAGCTGGTCTGCTTTCTTCTCGGCGAAATGAAGGATATTTGTCATCACCTCGGTCTTCAAGACTTTCTTGTAGAAATCGTCGTCCAAGATACATTTGCTGCCGAACTGGCTGGGTTTAGTGGTCAATTGTTCCTTAGTCTGCGATGTGAATGCAGGATTCACGATAAGAGCGTTCACAAAAATAAAGATATGGTTACGAATCTGCGACGCCTTCAGGGTTGCTCCTTGCTTGTTCTTCTTTTTCACAGCTTCTGCAAGTCGATTACAGATTTGATCGGCGATATAGTTCACATGGCTACCACCAGAGGTAGTCGCAATGGAGTTGACGAATGACACTTGCTGGAACGATCCATCAGAAACGGCGAATCCAACCTCCCATCGAGGGTCGGGGCTAGCAGTGACTATCTCGCTCTTGTCATTTGCTGCCTCTTCACCACGTTCCTTCTTGATGGCCTTTGTGTACATCTCCATGTATTTCTTGAAGTTTCGGACCGGGATTCGACTTCCGTTTAACTTGACTGCAACTTTAGCAGTCCCAGCCAAGTCATAGACTCGACGCTTCACAAGGGCCTCAAAGTCATCGTCCATGCCCTCCATGCCGAATTTCTTATAATCAGGCTTGAAGGTAACTTTGGTGTAGTCTTCGCCTTTGGCTGACGTAATTTTGGCTTTGCCCACCTTGCTCATATTGTCCGTCCATGTTTGCACATATTTTTTGCCCTGACGAGAATCAACGGTCTCAATGCTAAATTCCGTAGAGAAGACGTTACATAGCTTAGCACCGAAACCGTTACGACCACCTGTTACCTTCATCTGTCCATCATCGTAGTTCGAGGAAGTCAGAAGGTGGCCGAAAATGAGTTCAGGAACATAGATCTTCTCTTTCGAGTGGATCTCGATAGGAATACCACGTCCGTTGTTCCAGACACTAATCACACCAGATTCTCGGTCAATGGTGATTCGAATTTCGTCCATCTTCTCGTCATTTTGTTTGTTATCCGCTGCATTCACAACGATTTCGTCGAATATTTTGTACAGGCCGGGGACGAAAGTGACTTCTCGAAATTCCATCGACTCGGTCGCAGAATCGTAAACCCACATCTGCTGGGTGGCTTTTTCGATGGAACCAATGTATGTATCTGGACGTTTAATAATGTGTTCTAATTGCGTGAGCTAGATGAAATCCATTAGCACGATTTTCGACAATTATCAAAGTTGACGACTTACCTTCTGGTATTTATCACCAGCGCCCGTTTGGGTAGGAGCCTCAGCCTCCACGTCATCAGCGCCATCGCCGCCAAACGACTCATTAGCGACATCTGCCAATGGCTTAGAGCCGGCTTTTTTCGCAGGAGCTTTCTTTGCTTTTGGTTTGCTTGGAGGTGTCGTAGACATGACCGAGTCTAGGAAATCGTCGATATCATCGCGATCCGAAGCTTCGTTCTCGGAATCGGCTTTGGCCTTTTTCTTTGTGGCCTTTGCGGCGGGTTTTGTTTTGAGGGTTGTTTGTGTTGATTTCTTAACCTTGGTCGCAGCTGGTTTTGCCTTGGCCTTTGGCTTCTGATGGTGAAGTTAGTCAATCTATTGATAGTTTCAGAAAAGGACGGGTAAGCGCACAGGAGCCTCATCTGGCACGAAGTCGGAGACCTCGTCTTCGTTGAAAGAATCGTCCAAGAAGGAATCCATCTTGTCGAGAGGCCTGCTCGGCCGGTGTCAATAGAAATCACAGCAAGACAAGCAAAAAGACGAAGAAATGAGATAGTAGAGCGAGTGACTGTAACCAAAGGTAGATATGAAGGGAAAATGAGTAGATACTCAAGGTCGGAAGAGGGTGATGATGGTCAAGGAAAGTGGCATGCCATGTGCTGTGTTGACGTGAAAACGCGCTGAAATTGCAGTCGCGGCTTCCCTTTTTGAGCCTAGCGGTCCGGAAACAACTTGTTCCTGTGGCGCATGAGACCGGCGCTAGGCCCAAAACTGAAATGCCAAAACAAAAGCCGTTTGAGCCAATCACAAGTCGCCCCGCTATACTCCACTATGTCAGCTTCGAGTGTCGAGTTCAACCTTCACTGCTCTGTCGACCGAATGTTGTTCTTCTTAGATATTGCTCTGTATGACTATTGGCGAATTATGTATCTTAGTTGTAGCTAATTTACTCATCGCGCTGTGAGCTTATTTAACTACTTGTAATGACTGTTGTTCAGGTTTGATCGCAGCACGTGGAAAATCGCATGTGGCATGGGAAGAAATATATATTTGTGCAACCCGAGCACGGTCAATGGGACTGGTGCATTTTTCTTCAAAGTTTGATATGTCACACTTTTTCTGGTTTTTGAATTCTATATACATGACTGATCAATTAATTAAACTCATCATCGCCTTAGACTCAGCTCTGAATCATAGCAAGGTCATCAATTGATAGATGGGAGTCAGCGGCTCATCAAAAATCCACGGCTCCAGACTAACATATCATCATCAACAGCACCAGGTATCGACAAACGCGGCAGAGGCACGCGATGATAATAGTATTGAACTTATTAGGTAGTTTTACGGAATATCTTCTCATATTGGTATATGAATGGTCCTCTCGTTATCACAACATAGACACTGGAGTTATCGAAATTCTAGACAGCACGTGGCCTATCTGGAGCGCATAACCAAACGTGTCAACAGGACGAGATCTAGCCACGAACCTAGTCATTCTTGACCAACTGCCTCTATGCTGTGTAATCCTCCCTTTGACAATAGCATTCATGTTGTAACCATTGCCAGTTCAGTCAGCATGCTCCTGATAGAGACGAAGGGCGAGTCTGGATTTGTCGGTCAAATGCACGGCGCACCTAAAAAGCCACCAGAGGGGCGCCAAGGGGGCTAGCCTTAGTGCCTGTTAGACGCGATGGCACCTCACAGGATAATGCTGACCGCTCAGATATTGGATGAGGTTGAACAGGTGGTATTTCGCGGTATGACGGAGATCTCCTTTGTCGAGTGTAGATATGTGTAGTGAAGAGGCAAAGGATGAGAGTGGTAGTCATCTAGAACTCATCCAGGGGAATACCTAGGTAGAGACTCTACTAGTAGAGAGGGGCAGGAGCGGCCCGCTGGATCAGCGACTTTTGGGAAGGAGCGACGCAGATTGGCTGCGTCTGGTACCTGCGTGCGCTCCCATTAGCCGGCCAATCCAGACGCGGCGCCCCCTTAGCGCGGTTTCCTCTTTATTGACTAGGTTAGTAGGTTATCGCCAAAATAAGGATGAAACCACCATCCCTTATTCCTTTCCTCCTCGCTTTGGTTTTGTGTGATTATGATTGTGTTGTCATTCTTTGAATGATTCAGTCCAAGGATTTTCCTTTGGAATGCAGTCAGAAGTCGCAGGCGGCAACTGAATGATTTGTTTGTGACTCGGCGTTCTATATTTACTCCTTTTATCAACATCAACAATCGCTTTGTTATCGCCGCGACACAGCGAATCGTTCGACTTCGGGTTGATCCCACTGCCTTATACAGTTTATAGCCCGGACTTCATCGAATATGGCCATTCCGGCGAGTGTTATTGTGAATACGGAGGATATATCCTCGCCCTCTCTTGCGGAGGAGCTTATCTCTCCGGTGACAACAGATTCAATGGTGACAGTGCCGCTGTCAGATCGCCAATCGCTTTCCGAAAGTATCGCAACCGAGTTCGATAGTCCTACGACCCCGATCGATGAGAAAGCGGATCAAGTTTCTTTCATGGGAACCGCGACACAGGTGGATCTGACGCCGAAGAGCGAGGTTACTGGGAGAGTGGTGGAGACATCTATAACGGGAGATATGAAATGTTCATCGAGTATATCAAATGAAGCAGCGAACAATACCCAAGACGGATATGAATCGTCGTCATCTACGGAAAGCGCCGGAGGAGTTGACTGGGAAAAACTGGATAAATCAGAGGAGCAGGAACCACGAACACAAGGAACAGACGAGGTTGGTTTTATAAGTTCTTGTTCTCATTAAAAGAAACTGACTGACATTTATTAGTCCACGGCGTTATTACTGGCCCGCCTAGAGCAAGAGAATAATGCGCTCGCGACGAATCCTAAATCAGGACTCGCAAAGAAAACCCACCGAAAGTCTCGTCCCCCTTCGATACAACACTTGCAAAAACTCGTTAACGATCCGCACTCATCTCTACGATACTCCCAGTTACAACCGCCGCCTATGACCGAACTCGAATTCTGGGCTGCTTTGGTCGCGGATTACCCATCGACGGCACAAAGGTTGCCTACATTGACATCGCACAAGATTCGCGCCGGAGTTCCGCCGCCGCTACGCGGAGTAGTCTGGCCTAGTATTGCAGGGGCTAGGGATACTTTATTGATAGAGGAGTTTGCGCGACTATGTAACGAATCGAGCCCCTACGAAGGACTGATTGGCAAAGATATCGGCCGCAGCTTTCCGAATGTCGAGATGTTCCGCGATCCCAACGGGGAGGGCCAGCAGATGCTGGCCAGAGTACTGAAATGCTTCAGTCTGTACGATACAAAAATTGGATACTGCCAAGGGCTTGGATTTGTCGTCGGCCCTCTCTTGATGCATATGACGGATGCAGAGTCATTTTGTGTTTTGATTAGGTTTGTTAGTTGCTCTACCGCCATGTTCATCTTGGCTAACTCTGGGACAGGCTCATGGAACATTACGGCTTGCGCTCATGCTTCTTACCAGATTTGTCGGGTCTACATCTGCGCATCTACCAATTTCAGAACCTCCTCTCCCGCCACATACCAGCGTTGTTTGCCCACCTTCAGTCTCTGAACATCGAGCCGATCTATGTCTCGCAATGGTTCCTTTCATTCTTCGCAGTCACATGTCCGCTACCGATGCTGCTTCGTATATATGATGTTCTGTTGTTGGAAGGAGCTTCTGAGACACTGATGAGAGTTGCATTGTCGCTCATGCAGCGCAATGAGAGGAAGATTATGGGATTCACCGAATTCGAGGACGTGTTGCAGTTCCTGTTGTCTCGAAGTTTATGGGACACCTATGCGTGCAACGCCGACGACTTGGTTAATGATTTTGTCTCATTGACCCCACTTGTCTCTAGAGAAAGCCTCCAAGCATTGGAGGCAAGTTATAGCCAATCTCAGGGCGTGCCAACGGGAATTTCATTCCCGCAGATGCAAGCTACAGCATCTCGATTCCTCGGTCGATTGTGGGCTGGCTCTCACAAATCACTGAATCCTTCGGCTGCACGGCCCGAAAGTACAGTCAGACGTTCGCCGTCTAAGCAGAGCATGGCATCTACACTCAACTCTATGGAGACGTCGGTATCCGACGCCAGTACTGCTCCCACAGAAGCTTCTTTAGGAGGCGAACAAAAGGTCCGAGCAAAGTCGGCGATATCACATAAAGATAGAGACTTGCATAGCCAAATTGAAGATCTCCTTACAGCATTGAGCGACATGCAACGGGAACAGGCAGAGTTGGCTAGAGATTTGCAGCGAGAGCGCGAAGAACGAGAGGAAGATCGCGAGATTTCAAAAGCTTTGCTGAGCTATATCAAGCAGTCTGAGATAAATGAGGATACTGAGGAGCTAGTTAGCAAGGCGGAGGAACGATTTTCGTCGGTGAACAAACGAGACTCGATTCTACAAACGAAGCATCAGTTGAGAGATGAGGCAGGCAGATGGAAAGAAAAACATGAAATGGAAGTGGCACGATGCATTGATCTTAGTCGACAGCTTGACGAGCATGAAAACGAGAACTCTCGTTTGAAAGAGGAGTTGCGTGAAGCCCGGTCACGTATTCAAGAGGGATACCGAGAGAAACAGAAATTGGAACGAACGGTCCAAGATCTTCGTGCACGCAAAGGCCTAGTCGCCGACAATAGCAGCCAAGACAATTCGAGTGCGGCCAGTGATAATGAAACATGGCCTACTTCGTCTACCGGTCTACGTGAATTCAAGCTAGGCCGATCGAAAACTGAAGCAAAGTTTCCCAAACGGTCTAGTAGTCTGGGCCTACAAAGCCTGATCAATCAATCGACAGAACCAGACAATAGGGCTTCTACGGCTACAAACCCTGGCTCAGAAGATTCGTTATTACTGGAGCTCGTCAATGCCAAGACAGCAGAAGCAGTAGCCAAACAAGAGTTGGAAGAAGTAAAAGCCAAGCTTGACTCTCTTCGCCGACTGATGAACGGACACTCTCGAGTGAACACGTCGACCGGTGAGATGTCGACAAATTTTTCCGCAACACCGAATAAATTATCGCCCGATACAGTCAAGGCTACCCCGACAGGCGGTGGGTTTTTTGGCTGGGGGAGAAGAAGTGCATCAACAGTTGGTGTGACGGATTCCAAGTGATTTATTATACTTTGCGGTTCTATATATGTATAACGATCTTGCATAGAGTCTCTGATGTCTCTTGTCTTTCTGCGGAAGTTTATATATTTGTGCTTATGATACCTTGCAGTTTGTTTGGATATATCATGATTGTTACATATGTACCTCCCTGTCAATTGACAACTTCAGTATCACAGACTTCTTTTACCTAGGTACATACCTAGAGAGAAGATCCATGGATGAATGGAATATTTGAAACGACCTGCCCCTCAAGTAACAGATCAACACAGCACCGATCCATACATACATACATACCTACCTACCTAGGCAGCATGAAGCGAGTTACATGTAACTCCACGTAACTAGGTAGAGACTCGATCCAAGATCCGAGGCGAGATGAACTGGTCGGGCATGCACGATTTTTACGTCCGTGTCCGTTTCATCTTCATGGTTGTCCATGTTATTGTCCATGTGTTGTCTCTAGTGGCGAAACAGTTACGTGTTTGGACCTGTAGTCCACAGACACAGACATAGAAGCGAAAATGCCTCACTTGAACTCAGGTACCTATTCTTTAGTAACATAACATAATTAAACATTCAATAATTACCAGAATAGTTGGGTTATTCACCGTGAGTAATACCTGTAAAGGTCTGTGATGCTTTACCTTGCCTTTTTGAACTAAAACATACTCAACTTAGTCCAGCTGGTTTTGGAATTACCACCAGACATCAATTGATGACGGTCACGACTAGGTTTATGGGTAGACCAGAAGACACGATCTAGACCTCTCCTCTACTGTCTACACCTATTGAGTGAGATGTGTGCTCGTAGTATAACTACCCAAAAAAGTAGGAGCGCAACAGGCGGCACTGGCGGCTCAAATAGTTATGTACGTTTTTTTTTTCATCATTCAAAGTTCAGCCAGTCCTTTACGTGGCTTGAACGCATGGTCCTTGTCTATAATATTTCCGGAGTAGAGACTATGAGTAGGTAAGAGAGGGGGAAGAGCTGCATAACCCCAGGTCTTTTTTTCAGCGCACTAAGGAGGTAAGAATACGGGGTATGTATGTTATGTACGTATAAGCCTCAAATACTGCGTACGTAACGCAGGATAGAGTCAAAAATAGAATTGAATATTGTAGTCGCGTGATCTGTGAGCGAATACGAGGTATTTTCTTCAAAAAGTACGGAGTAAAGGAAGAAAATAAAGGAAAGATTTGACGTGGGAGATTGATTGATCCTTGATGTAAGAAACGCGGTGTGACGTGGAGGATGGACATGGATCGGATCCTGTCAGGATATAATAGGCATGCATCCATTCGTTGAGTGAGTCGCTGGCGGCTGGGGTAATTATAAGCTGAGAGGTTGGACCTTCTAGAAAGAAAAAAATGCCTCATGATCAGCGACAAGTAAAAGCTTGTCTTTGATCTCCTTTTCTACGAGTTGACAGCTTGAGACAGTCTGACAGATGGATTAGGGCTAAGCCCTGCCGGAAGAGACCCCTTGCATGCCACCTTGGACGATGATCATTGTTCACCGCGACTTGGCATATTTCCAAGATATCTGTCATCAAGAGACAATCTTCATGATCTACGACTCCGGGAATACTGTTCTACGTACTCGTATGGAGTGGTGACGGTACATTGACAGCAACATGTCGCGTGCTGGTTACTATCGATTGGTCGTTTACGGAGTAGAGCGAACCCTGCAAGTGCAAGACCCTGCAAGCGCTCGGGGCACGATGCTTGACCTAGTTTCCATGTAAGATGTAAGCTGACAGCCGTCCACGGGCTTAAGTCGATGGCTGGCTGTTAGTGTTGTATTGCATATGACGACTGCATACCAATTAGAACGATCAATACTGATCCTCACGTACATATCCTTGAGCGGAATCAGCGGATGGATGGATGGATATAGATCGGAATAAAATTGCCGAGTGGAGGCAAGACGTGGCCAATCACGAAGCCAATCGGCCGAAATGTCCCGGGAAATATCGCGAAATATATACATGGATAGGAGACGGAGTACGGAGTTATCTCTTTCACCTCAGATTGTTCAATTCATGGGATTTGAAGAGACCAAGGCGGAAGATATGGTTGAGAACGGAAAATTTCTCCTTCTACGTTTATCTACGTCTAAAAGTGGTGGCGGTAGTGGTGGTGGCAGGAACAACTTGAATGGAATGGAGATTGATTGTACCATGGATACAAACGACGCTTAGTATGAAGTATTAAAATGAAAAATACAAGCACAAGGCGTTCTTCTGTACGGAGCTGGTGTAGCCGCGCGATGCGACGAAATCTTTAATAACTGCTCAATTATCTGCTGGGAAGAGGCAAGGCAGGTCGATTCAATTCACGATGCGTCATTTTCAGTTTTACTTTGCTTCGTAGGTTCGTATAGTTTGTTCAGACTTGTCTTGAGTCTCATTTTACTTTCTTTTCTTTTTCTCCCCATGGAGAGAGATAACCTGGAGAGTCTTGGGGACTGGAGCGAACTGTAAATCAGAAGTTACATACTATGTAATACGTACTATGTAGTAGAGAACGGACAGCCGGTGAGACCCTTTTGAAACTTGCCCTGATCCACTTGATCCATATCCATGTACCATTGGACGTGCCAACTATTGGCCGGGATTAGAGGATCGTTGGGAAAGGTTAGATTTTGGCGTTGATAACAGTAACACAGACATGGCTAGTGAGATTGAAAGTGGACAGCTTATCGTCCCCAGTATTGTAAATTTGAGGTTCTGGTCAGAGGAAAGTGAACACTTAAGAGATGTCATACCAAGACAGACAGAGAGAGGTTGCAGTGAGAAAATTGTCATTCCAGAACTTGGCGGCGATGGCACAGTTACATAGATACATACGTACGCAATGAGATGAGTTGTATGTCTGCTGTATGTAGGGCGTACATGTGCGTGTAATCTACTAGTACTGCGCGTAATACCAATACACAATACGAGCGCATCGGCCATGGTTCCGGCGGCATCGCCGCTTCGAGAGCACCGACTCTGTCAATCCCACGACGACTACGTACGGTGTCGTACCAGAGCAGAAATCCACTTGGATCTCTGGAATGGTTGGCTCACGGCGTTTCGCCATCGTCAGAGAAACACTAATATCACTGACCGAACTTAATCTACGATAGCTAGCATGCTCTTAACTATTTACTCCCGCTTTCTCCCCTCCTTCCTTTTCCGTTCTCTTTTCTCTCACTTCCTGTTAGTACTACTTACTATACAGACACACCACTTCTATGGTCTCGACATTTGCCTCACCCCTCCAGTTCTTAGTACGGCTACAGCAGACAATGATACCACGGTCGACACGCATACAAGGCTCGTTCGCGTTCAATCAAGCCGCCACCAGCTGTCACTATCCGCTGTAGTCGATCTATCAATCCGAAAACAACCCCCAACCACATAAAAGAAAGGATTGAATTTCCTTACTGTCAAACGAAATGACGTTCCGTGAAAAGGTCAAAAAAGCCTTCCGCCGCAATTCAGACAAGGACAAAAATAAAAACAACAACGGCAACAACGGCAAACCCAAAATCGAATACTACCGTCGAGGCGAATGCCCACGTTCCAAATACCGTGGCCCCGTTGACCCGGAACATAGACGGAAATTGTACGACTGGAACTTTGAGACGGCGACGGCGGATCGGGAGCGTTCCTTTGAGTTGGATTTGTCGCCTTGTACGAGTTTGCCTGATCAGCCTCATGATGGTAATGACAGTGACACTACGACATTGGAGGATGTGTCGGAAAATGAACCGGAAGTAGTGCGGGAGCATATTCAGATTATTGGTACGTTTCCTAAGGGCTGGGAGTATGATATGGGCAACATACTGACTTGTGTTTAGGCTCAGGTTCTGTCACCGTCACGCATCACGAAGTTGCACTCTCTCGATCATTCGACACCAACTCAGACCAATCCACGGCCGTCGGGTCGAGCTGTTATTCGTCCTCATTGACACTGAAAGAGAGCTGGGACTGGCCTGTCACCAAGCGAGATGCGCTTGGTTCATTGAAGGAGACACTTGCAATGACGGCGCCTGTAACGCGTCGCATATCGGCACCAGAGAAGCGTCTGCCGTTCGATCCTCAGGAATTGAGCATGGCACTGAATGCCGTCAGCATTGTGTCGTAAAGCCGTCCGACATCCTCCACTTTGAACACTTAACATCCCGACATGACGATTCTCACTCTATCAACCACCTTCACATCACCACGAATACTCTCAACATACTCAACTGCATGACATGACATTGCATCAGGATCCAAGGCGTTTCCTACATCATTCAACAACAACTTGCATACAACAAAGCCCAAGGAAGAAGGGCATGGATTTAGCGCGGCGTTTTGCTTTTTCACAATACATTGGAGGCTGTCTGAACCTTTTTACAATTGCAAAGCAAACTAGATTGATAGATTTGACCATTATCTACTGCGATTGCCATTGTACATGGAATCCAAATCAATCTAATTATCGACTTGAATAAGATCCAATACTATTGAATCGAGATTCAACATGCAATCACTGACTCAACGACCTCCACGCTAATCCCGCGATAAGCGATTAATCCCTGCAAGTCCGCAATATCATACATGAACCAGCGTTCACTAAACCTATTCCGTGTGCTACTGTGTGGATTTAGCCTGTTCAACTGGAGTTAGCGCTCTTTAAATAGGTGAGCGATTTTAATAGAGCGGTATTATAGATGCAGCTAGGCCCTAGTTGGATCGGCGCGGGATGTGCCCTGTGTCATTACGTGCATTATTGGGAGTTAGGGTTTGTGCATCGGTTAGGGTCGGGTTATGGGCATGGGTTTGACAAAAATGATCGAGTTAAGCAGACTGACGTTAATTTGTATGTACGTATAAAATTGTAAGTATAAAAGTGGGATTCTATCGAAGAGTCGCCCCAACATTGAAGTAGAGTCAGTCTTGATCAGATCAAAGACGCGTCACTCGGCAATCGGCACAGTATTAATACGAGCAATACACACATACGTACAGTCAATACGATCGGCGTAAACAATCGGATAAATTACAGTGATGTAATCCCTTTCCGTTCAGCTTCATCTTCAACAATTTCTAATCTTTGGCTGAGGTCATTTTCTCACTACTATTTTTACATGAATAACGAGACGGACCCCTGCTGATGATGCCTGATCGGCGTGAAGAAACCATGTGTCTACGGAGTATTCGGGAATTGTTCATAGCACGGATATACGAATTGTGAGCCGATTGATCCTTGATATTTATCGTCACGATGTCGAGTATGAGCTGCATCCGAGTAACCGTTGCGTCGGAATGGTAGGCTATGTACTACGTACGATCATGGTAATGCTTGTGCGACGGGCTAGATCTTTGAACCCTTGTAGGTAGGACTGTTCGAAGGCCGGTTACGATGGCTGGAATGTGAGAATGCGACCTTGGAGCTTTGTACATGCCGGATAGGGCTGGGCGAAGCACGTGGTCTGCAATGATCACTCGATCATGACTCCTAGACTTACTGAAGTGGAATTAGTCACTCCACCCTATCTTGACTCGATACATGAGCAACTTCCTGAATCGCTCTTCTGTGACGCTGGCATCTTCAATTCCGTCATCGACTTGACTTCCGCTTCCTTCGACAAGGGCATCTGCCGCGAGGTTCCCATTCCGGCTCTGATTCTGATTCTGATTCTGATTCGTCACGTTGGTATTACTCGATGATGACCCCGTCGCCGAACCATCACCGCCAAAGAAATGCTCAAAATTCATAAAGTTTTTCCTATGCGGAGTGTGGTTTGTAGGGTATGTGGGTTGTCCTGCCGTGGTCGTAGACGGAGGAGTTGAAATGAGCGGACGGCAGACAAGTATGATAGATCTATATAGATTGCAGATGCGAGTAGCGAGCGGGTTGTTGTCTGGCGAATTTTTGATGATGCGCGTGAAAATGAATCCGACAAAGTCCTCTAAAAGCTTGAGATCTTTTGCGTCGCGGTTGCGCACGATAGTGTAGGTGAGGACACATAATGGAGAGAGAGAATAGAGTAGGAGGTCCCTATACCGTTCAGAATGTTGAGCTCATCTCTTGCAAAAGCGAGGGAAAGACTCACCAGCTCAAATCGATCATCTCGATTTTCGGCCCATCCTTGGTCAAATCTCGAAAAGACTCAAAACACTTTCGAGCACAATCCACAGCTACTCGTTGTAATAGACTGCTCTTGGCTACGTCTGTTGACAACTGCAGTAACATCGTCTGCGTTGCATACCCTCTGAAACGGAGATATTTGACGTCACGGACGAATGAATCAGACACGGTGCCTGGACTTTCACCTTCCCACTGTTGAAGCCTCTGTTAGTACGAATGTTTTGACTGCATGGGACAAACGCTTACAGTGTCAAGACGCTTCCATAGGTTGTTTAATTCGTTATGCAAAGGCTCGAGGCCCTTCCACTGCATTTTCTTCTCCGAGTCTCTCGTAACAAA
Organism: Talaromyces liani; assembly: GCA_022814505.1. Taxonomy (NCBI): domain Eukaryota; kingdom Fungi; phylum Ascomycota; class Eurotiomycetes; order Eurotiales; family Trichocomaceae; genus Talaromyces; species Talaromyces liani. The sequence continues at coordinate 527,426 of JAKLNL010000020.1, forward strand.
GGTTATCAACCCCTGGATATGGGTAAGATCCAAACTCAAATGGATAAATTGAACTTTCCATTTGATCTCACCGTCCAATGCACTGACCGAAAGTCGTGGTGGTATAGATGATTTCGGTAACAACGGGGGACGACGCAGAAGCAAACTCATTGATCGATCGAGTTGATAACACCAGGCAATGCAAGCTTCTCGGTCTTCGTCTGAATCACCTGATTTTTGCCCATCTTTCTGAAAAGTGTCGTAGCCCAGAGCGACGAACGTGCGTGACGCGGTGACCATCATACTCCATGCCTCTGGTACATTACCAAAGAGTTGAAGGATCACTACGCCCATACATTGTGCTCGCAGCACATGCAACGACGGCGGGGTGCGGAAAGTGATCTGATCCAATTTCGATAACACGTCAATAAACTTTCCTCTCTTGATAAATTCGATATGTTCCTGTAAACCGTCCGGAAGCTCTTTTTGTCGGCCAAGTAACATAGCAGCCTGGAAATTCAAAATGATCTTGTGTAGTAGTGTCTTTGATTCATTCTGTACTTTGCTATCAAGCAGCTGCATGCCTATCGTTACCGTTGATGGGGACCTTGCAAGCGTGGAATTGGACCAGTGAAGACTCGATGTTAGTGTGTGCGGTGTAGCGAGGACATTGACGATGTCGCTAGGCGTCAAGTCGTACAGACTCTTGTCAATTCTTGCATCGTAACGGCTACTGGCGCTCCAGTCTTGGAGTGATGTAGCTTTACTGAACTCGTCCAACATGGTGAGTATTTTGGTCAAAGCCACGCGTTGCATAACTGAGATATTTGCAGATCTGGCTTGCACTGAGATCTGACTGGTAGATGGCTGCCCTGCCATGAAATATTCCGCAATGTCGGAAGTTTGTAGATTCGAGCTTCCATCTTTCTCCGCACCTCCAGATCCATCATTTGCCTCAGTTGAAAGCCCCAATCCCTGTCGAGGAATGGCAGGCGCATCAGGTAGATCCTCGTCCAGTCCCGAGAAATCATGAACCATATTCTCAAGCTGACGCATACGCTCCGTCAACAAGCGGATTCTCTCAGTCCTATAAGTTTAGTTAGACATAAGCATCGCTTTATTGAATGACGAAAGTGATGACTTGCGGGTTCGTTTTACGTGATCTGGTCTTGCGTCGCAATCGACCGCAGACTGTATTTGCTGAAACACAGTTTTTACATGGGTCTAGTCTATCACATCTGACCTATAAGATAGACACAAATAAATGTCAGTCAATTTATTATACAGCAACTGGGATACTCGATTAAAGAACACCTACTTTTCTGAAATGACATCTATCACACTATTCAAGACAATCAAGTTAATATAACTTCTTCTGGACAGTAACGCACGGCACTGGGATCTGCACTAACCGCAGTCTGCGTGGAAGCCGGTGCGCTCGAGCTCTCGACCATATTTTAGGATCGATTCATGAGGTGTCTTTTGTCATTTGGGGAGATATACAGGAGTAGACTTGCTTCGGACGAACTTCAGGAGGACGGAAACTTCGGGTTCCTAGCGCGTAGTTGCAAGCCAATGGATAAGCGGTATTCAGGCTTACTAAACCGAGTTTGCTGCGACGCACAGACCATCGGATGTGTCTGATTTCCGTCGGGATAATTATCACCAGAGCTTCAACAAGGCGTAAACAAGGAAGAAAGGGGCATTTGTTTATAAATAAGAGTATTTTTCCAGTTGGAATGTAGAAATTGTAGTTAGAGCATCTATATTTCTTTTACTGCGGTAGACACACTCAATATACCTGAATTGCTTGACCAAATCCCCGATTTCCAGGAATTTCCTATTTGGGACGGAGCTGACAAGCCCTAAAATCACGAGATGAGCGCCAACCCCAAAATCATCCTGATCCTCGGAGGCTCCTACGCCGGTGTGGGAACAGCACACTACATCCTCAAACATGTCGTCCCGTCTCTACCCAACAAAGACAACTATCATGTTGCCCTCGTCAGCAGTTCCTCGCATTTCTTCGTTCGGCCGACCTCTGTACGAGCGCTCGTTTCCGAAGATGCCTTCCCGAAAGACAAGCGACTCTTTGCACCACTGAGTGAAGCGTTTGAGCAGTATGCAGATTCTGCAATAACTTTGTACCATGGTACAGTGGTCAAGCTTGATCAATTGACTCATAGAGTCACCGTTATCCCAGCGGAGGCAGGCAAAGCTGAGATTAATCTTGAGTATCACGCTCTAGTTATTGCCACTGGAGTAACCACTCAGTCTCCTCTGATGGGTCTCTCGGGTGACCATCAAAACACGATAGATGCATGGGCGTCCTTCCGAAAGAAGCTCTCAACTGCTAAGAGCATTGTGGTTACTGGAGGAGGTCCTACCGGCGTTGAGACAGCGGGTGAATTGGGACAATATCTAAATGGTACTGGTAGCGGAAAGCCAAAGGTTGCCATCACCGTCGTCACGAAAAGCAATCAGTTGCTTCCGTACCTCCCTCTCTCACTTGCCCAAAAGGCAGAAGAGCAGTTGTCCAAGCTCGGCGTTTCCGTCATCAAGAACAGGGCGGTCAAGAACGTGGTTTCTATCGACACTGATGCTGTCAATGGTGCGGGTCAAAGCCTTGAGAGACTCACCGATTCGGTGACCGTGCACTTGGATCATGATCAAACTCTTCAAGCAGACTTGTACATCCCAGCGACCGGTGTGTCGCCAAACACTAACTTCTTGGACCATGAACTACTTGATAAAGAGGGCTATGTCAACGTCAAACCATCATCACTTCAAGTAGAAAAAGCCGGACGCCGAGTCTATGCCCTTGGCCATGTGTGCTCGTCGAACCCACGCGCCATTCACGCCATCATGAAACAGGTCCCCATTGTCGGGGAGAACTTGAAGCAAGACCTTTTAGCCGCGGAGAACAAGATTCAAACTGGAAAGGAGGCTTATCGTGCATACGAGCCGGAGACAAAGGTTACTCAACTGGTGGTCGTTGGAAAGAAGGGTGTTGGAATGTTTCTTGGATGGAAGGTACCAAGTTTCTTCGTTTGGTTGATCAAGGGGAGAGATTACTGGCTTGGTATGACGCCGCCTATGTGGAATGGGAAAGGGTATGCGAAGCCTATCTGAGTACAAATGTATATGTATCATAGTTGAGGTGCTTTGTTTCGGACTCTAGAATTTGAGCTTTGTTAATAGAAAATCGTGTTATAACTTTTGTCAAACTATGTACATTCATAAATCGTACGGGTATAACCCATGCCATATGCCAAAATAATTATGCAAATCGTCAAGGAAGATCTATTCTAATCTTCATGAGTAACAGCCATATCAAGCACTTCTACCCTTCCACGACCACGCGTCTCACTAGTGACAAATTCACTCAACCCTTTGAAAGCACCAGGCTCAGCAAAGCCCACAGTCTCCCATTCTTCGCCCACAATCTCTTGTGACTCTACCGACTCGATAAAGCTCAGAATCTTCTCTTTCACATTCGAAGGTGCCTTGGGGGCGGCTTCCTGTTCCTCGGCTTCATCTTCGTCTTCCGAGTCTTGATGTTTCTTGCCTTTGCCTTTTTGACCCTTTTTATTACCGCCTTTGGATGGCTTGCCTTCTTCTTTTGGTGCGCCTCCCGCTGACGCAGCGCCTTTGACAGTTTGTTTCAATAATGATACAGGACATGTCACTCGCAAGCGCATGCGAGCACGCATGACTGGAATGGGTTGCCAAGCGATAAGAGCTTTCATGGCTTCGAGAGCTTGACTCTTTGCTGACTTGGTTGTTGACACGCCCTTCCACAACGGCTTCCGAGGCTCTCCAGGTGTCGCGCCGTGTTCTGGTGTCTCCTCGCCATTATGTTGGTGTTGCTGTCCACTCGTCGCACTCAACTGATCCAGCGCCTTCTCAATCATCGTCGGGGTGTATACTCGTTTCGTCGTGGGATCGACCAATCGTCCAGACACAATATCCACAACTTCCTTCTGGATTCGTTCGAGAATATCTTTGCGCTCACGCTCTCCTACTTGCACTTCTCCCTTGCGCAGAATTTCCTGAATGATCTCATCTTGTGAAACACCGGCACCGAACGATTTGGCCAGATCTGCTGAAGGGGCGGTTCGGGCTTTTTGCACGGAGAGGAAGACGGTATGAATTTGGAGGACATTATCGAGATCTTTCTCAACGCCGGAGCGGTATTCTAGGAGTTTGTTCTTATAGCATGCTAGTTCGAAGCGCTTTTTGCCTGAGAAGTATTAAAGTAAGCGACGTTGTAGCAGGATCACCAGTGGGAATGTTCTTCGTACCTTTTTTTAGCTTCACGATGGATACATTTGTGAACTTGATCTGATTTGAGGGTTGATTGATAGGCATTTTGAAGACAAAAACAAGATCTATCTGCACGTAGGGTCGATCTTCAAGCTGTATAGACAAAACCAGGCGAGAATGTTATTATGGGGATGTCATCTGAAAAATGACGCCAGTGGGGGAAGAAAGCTAGGCCACCTTGGTGCCTTAGTATTCAGGTGTCAAAAGCAGAAGAAGTCACGTGCCTTATCGGTCATGTGCCCTAGTTTGATTGGTCATGTGCCTGCCAAGCGGTCTCCTGCCTAAAACGGATTTGGGGTTGCCTGGAGAACGGGGCAGTGACGATAGCGGCAGTTCTTATGGTTGGCTGCCTCCATGGACTATCCCCGCCGGGCTTAGCGCCGAACAGGTATCGCATCGCCATCAGACGAAGGAACTCCCAGTCGTGTGGTCATCCACCCTCTTCCCCAACTCATCTCTTCATCTTCATCTCCATCTTCATCTCATTCCGGATTCCCCCAGGGAGCTCTACTGTATCTGGGATACACTGTTCAGATCTTTGTGCGAATCAAATACAACCATTATCTTGCTCGTCTCTGACTATCCGGCTATCGTTGAGTCACCGCTGATAACGACGTCATCTCCAGACTCGACTGCTCGAGCCATCAACATGAAAGGTTTGGCTACAACGCTCCTCGTAGGAGCTGCGGCTGCTTTTTCTCCTGCTCAGCAGGTCCTTAAAGCTCCAGAGGACGTTGTTGAGAACACCCACAAGACCTCCTCTCCCTCGCTAGCCGAGACGCTCGCCCAGCCTCTCCATGAGCTCAATGAAGAGCTCAAGTCGTTCACCCATGAAGCCGAGGAGGTCTGGGAACAAGTCTCGAACATGTTCCCAGGTGCTCTGGATAACATTCCTTTCTTCTCCTCACCCAAGAAGCACACTCGTCGCCCTGACTCGCACTGGGACCACATCGTTCGCGGTGCCGATGTTCAGAACATCTGGATCGAGAATGAGAATGGCGAGAAGGAACGTGAGGTTGGCGGTAGACTCGAGGCATTTGACCTTCGTGTCAAGTCTGTTGACCCCAGCTCGCTTGGAATCGACCCCGATGTCAAGCAGTACAGTGGGTACCTTGACGATAACGAGAATGATAAGCATTTGTTTTACTGTATGTGCACACTTTAATCTATCAATGTATCACTGATGACTGACAACCATAGGGTTCTTTGAGTCCCGAAACGACCCCAAGACTGACCCCGTCGTCCTCTGGTTGAACGGTGGTCCAGGATGCTCCTCCTTGACCGGTCTTTTCTTCGAGCTCGGACCCAGCTCTATCGGCAAGAACATTAAGCCCATTTACAACCCCTACTCCTGGAACTCCAACGCCTCTGTTATCTTCCTTGACCAGCCCGTCAACGTCGGTTTCTCCTACAGCGGTAACTCCGTCAGTGAGACGAGCGCTGCTGCAAAGGATGTCTATGCCCTTCTTACTCTTTTCTTCAAGCAATTCCCCGAATACGCCACCCAGGATTTCCACATTGCAGGTGAATCCTACGCCGGCCACTACATTCCTTCCTTTGCCTCTGAGATTCTTTCCCACAAGAAGCGCAACATCAACTTGAAGTCTGTCTTGATCGGAAACGGTCTCACCGATGGCCTCACTCAATACGAATACTACCGCCCCATGGCTTGCGGTGATGGTGGTTACCCTGCTGTTCTCGATGAGAGCGCTTGCCGATCCATGGACAATGCTCTCGGTCGCTGCCAGTCCATGATTCAATCTTGCTACGACAGTGAAAGTGCCTGGACCTGCGTTCCTGCTTCCATCTACTGCAACAACGCCCTTTTGGGTCCTTACCAGCGCACTGGCCAGAACGTCTACGACGTCCGCAAGCCTTGCGATGATAGCAGCCTCTGCTACGCTGACCTTGATTTCATCAGCACCTACCTCAACCAGGCAGAGGTCTTGAAAGCTGTTGGAGCCGAAGTTGACAACTTTGACTCTTGCAACTTTGACATCAACCGCAACTTCCTTTTCAAGGGTGATTGGATGAAGCCCTTCCACAAGCTTGTCCCTGGAATCCTCGAGGAGATTCCCGTCCTCATCTACGCTGGTGATGCCGACTTCATCTGCAACTGGCTTGGCAACAAGGCCTGGTCTGATGCTCTTGAGTGGAGCGGCCACCAAGAATACGCCGCCACTGAGCTCGAAGACCTCGTAATCGTCGACAACAAGCATAAGGGCAAGAAGATTGGCCAGGTTAAGTCCTCTGGTAACCTCACCTTCATGCGCCTGTTTGGCGGTGGCCACATGGTTCCCTACGACCAGCCCGAGGCCAGTCTGGAGTTCTTCAACCGCTGGATCGGTGGTGAGTGGACTCAGTAAGCTAAGCGAGCCCTACTTGGTTTGACTTCTCTGGATGGTTGTTTCCTACGATTTATATAGCTAGCATCCTTTCATTTACGTCTTGCATTTGGTTGAATCTGTTTTTTCTTTTCTTTTTTGGAATACGTATACGTACGCAATCTGTCTTGGTGGAGATGGAACATAGACTGGAATATTGTCAGGCTGCAGTAAACGCAGACAATCGCTTGCGATCTTTCTTTTACATCCATGGATACATAGGTAAAGACCAGAACAATACATCTCTTGAAGTACGTCGTTCTCTTTTACTAGTAGATTTGAATTGATAAGTATTTGATCAATCATAGGAACCGCCCGAGCATAAACGATAGAAATGTTAGTCACACCAGGTTGAATTGGAAACCTCGGAGGTCCATCACCTGCTACAATAGGTACCCATGTCAACTGGTCCAGACAAACTAAAGTCTACGTGTTCGAAGAGAAGTAATTTTAAATGTTTTATTGTGGTGTTCCAAATCACATGTAAACACCGAGAAGCCTTGGCCTTTAAATTTTTATATCATGATAAATTTGCCATTTGTTTGACCCCCCGCAGAGCAACATACAACCAAGAATAAAACACCGCACATGTAAGAGGGAAACACGATGCAAAGTACTGTAAATGAAAATGGAATCCTTTTTTTGTATTGTAAAAACTCCGATTTTTGTTGTCTCCATAATTCGTTAGCCCTTCTTCTTGCTGACACCGACGGTGCGGCCACGGCGACCAGTGGTCTTGGTGTGTTGACCACGGACACGGAGACCCCAGTAGTGACGGAGACCACGGTGAGAGCGGATCTTCTTCAAGCGCTCGAGATCCTCACGAAGCTTGGAGTCGACACCGTTGGAGATGACCTGGGTGTCCTTGCCGTCGACGATGTCGCGCTGTCTGTTGAGGAACCAGGAGGGGATCTTGTACTGGGTGGGGTTCTGGATGATGGTGACGATACGCTCGAGTTCTTCGGAGGTGATATCACCAGCACTGTTTATCAAGATCCGTCAGTCAATATCCCTTATCTCCCAGAAACTTTTGTCCCATGTCTGATATGTAGAACGTACCGCTTGCTGAGGTCAACATCGGCCTTCTTGCAGACCAAGTTGGAGTAACGACGACCAACACCCTTGATCTTGGTCAAGGCGTACATGATTTTCTGCTTGCCATCGACGTTGGTGTTGAGCAAACGGATAATGTACTGGAAGTTCGACTTCTCGCCGGATACGAGCGCTGTAATTGAACAAAAGTCAGCACCATAATTCCCTTAGAATTTTTCCACAGCATCCATCTTGATATGAGTTTCGGTGCGTTGATAATCCTTTCTCCTCGATATTTTCAACACTTCATCCACGCGATCATCATTGAACTGATTTTTTCTCCCTCCTCTTCGTCGTGGACGGTCCACCTCTTCAATCCCCTCTCAAGCACATCTCGATCACACTCATATCAAGCCGAATATAACAAAGGAAAGGTTGAACACGTACACATGATGGGCAATGGCGCTCCGCGGTAGCCGGATGTTGTTGATGCGAAATTGTCGACGGCTAAGTGCGAAGGAAAGGGAAGGCAAAGGGAAGACACTTCGAGGTGTGGACTTAGTTGTGGGATGGAGTGCGGACTAGCCGAGTTGGGTATGGTGCGTGGAAGGGCTTCGCTTGAAATGCGCTACGGCCCGTTTGGGTTAAGCGATCACGTGGATTGCCCAGACCATTACTTTCTCTTGTCAGTATGAGCTGTGCTCGCTTTAGAAAAGTACCTCAAACTAGAAAACTGATTCTAAATGGAATAAGAAGATTTTTTTAAATTTTTGCTTGTTTCGTATGATTTCTGTTTGGTGGTCGCAAATGTACGGAGGTTTCTACTGAAGCCTTGCTGAGTTCACGTGACCTCCCTCCAATAAAGCCTAGAGTAAGCTAAAGGCCCAAAACGGACTAGCTGCATAGCAACCAAAGGTCCAAACAGCTCCGATCAAAGGCCTCAAAAGAACGTCTGGATGCTTACTGCCTTCAGTTGTCACTCATACTGGACAATTGAAGCATCTTTGCCTACCTCAGTAATGCACATCCAAACTTCAGAACTGCCAACAAAATGAACGCGCAGCTCTCCTCCGCGCTCGACGGGCTCGAAAACAAACTCAACTCTCTATTGACCTCTCTCACCACTCCAGCTGCCACAGGAGCTCCCGCAGCAGCAATCGCCCTCCTCGAAGCTGACGATGTCGTCTCTTCTGCCTTAGACACGCTACGAACACACCAAGCCAACTATGCCAAAATCCTACGCTTGCGCACCGAAGCACAAACCCTCGAAGAGCGGATAAAGACCATTGTACGCGACATCTCGGGCGCTGGGAAGGAGATTGCTCAAGCTACTGGGGATAACGATGATGATGACTATGAGATCGATACGGATGATGAGGATGAAGACGATGAGTCAGATACAGACACAGATAGTGAAAATGGAGACTCAATCGGGCAGCAGAACAAACCCAAAAAAGGCAGAAGGAAAGAGGTGGATTACAAACTCCTTCTAGAATTTGCGCGCAGAATCAGCAAATATAACACCCAAGCAGCGGCGGATGCAGCGACTGGAGTCCTAGGAACAACAGGTTCAACAACAAAGAAACTACAAGACAAGCAGCTCGAAGATGCAAAGATGGTTGATGCCAACGGTCTAGCCGAGCAGGAACAACAACAACCGGGCGGAGAACAGGAAGAAGTCACAGTCGGAACCGTGACCAAAGAAGCTACAAGCTGGCTTGAAGAGTCCGCGGACGCAGATCGGCAATACTTTATGATCCCTTATCCGAACGAGGATCGTATACGCATGGGATTGATGGGTCAGTTGCAGTTGGCTGCGGTGGATGGGAATGTCGATCCGGAGAAAGAGGCGGAGCGTATGGTGCAGGAGGCTGAGGGTATTGCGGGTGTTGCGAGTGGTCTGGCGGATGTGCAGGCTCGGCCTCAGACGCTTGCTGATGAGGCGGGCATGGCGGCTATGAATGCTGGGGCACATGCTGTAGCGAGGCCTGCAGCGAAAGCAGCAGCGGCGCCCGCTCAGCCTAGACCGGCGCTGGATTTGGATCTTTATGATCCTGAAGATGATGATTGATGTTTTTACGCATTTCGACCATGTTACCTTCCAAATGATACCAATTTACACACTTTTCATTCAATCCAAGAGCAGTTATTTCTTGATTAAGAACGCATTCATATTTGCATGAATATACCTGCCTCCAAAGATATCGATCCTTCTATCCCTCAAATATCACTCATCTGGTGCACATTCGACTTTGCACTCCACTTCCTACATTGCTTTCCCCAGAAATAAAACACAATTGCAAACGAACACCACAAGACATGCAGACACATATTCAACATGATTGGTGAAATGTACCCGCTCATATCAATCCAATTGGTGATGAACTCACTGAAACCATAACCCCACAGATTCTTGTTGATTGTGATGTTCACGAAGAGAGAACCGGCGATGGGTTTGTAACTATCGACAGCATAGGTACTAGCGATAGCAGGAAGGGCAGCGACTTGGATACCAGAACAGGTGTAGCCGATGATGACGATGATCTGTATTCCTTATTAGCAAATGACACATGCTTACGCTTGTAATGGAACAAGGAACTTACCCTCCAATCCCAGCTATTCTGATATCCAAAAGCAACGATAAAGTTTCCCAAGATCGCAATGAGAACGTATGGAATCATAGCAGGCAGACGCATCTCAGGTTCACGAACTCCGTTATTCTTACGTGTTGCGCGCATAGAAATCCAATCTGACAAGGGTCCATTCGTCGCCAAACCGATAAGTGCACCGACGAACGTTGCAAAGTTAGTGAAACCGATAGACTGACTGGACCAGTTATACGGTGGTGCAGCAAATACTTGACTTTGAGTCAGATTCACCGTCAAAAACACCGAAGCAGACCATGAAACCACAAATGCCGCAAATTCGACGATAGGGAAGAAATGCAATTTCCAAGGAATCCATAGTGTGATGGCCATTGTCTTCACAGGTTCTGGGGAAAGTTTCCAGAGATTGAACTGAGATTTGGATGGAGAACCACGATGTAACCATTCATCCACGGGTTCGACCTCGTTCTTTGTACTCTCGATCTCGGTGGGCTGGGCTATCCCGTCCTTTGGATTGGAAGGCGTTTGTAGTTGCTCTGTTGGCGGAGTAGTGACGGTATCCGCCTCCAGCGACGGTTCTCGGTGCCATTTGGTTTCGGGGAAAAAGAATATCAAAAGAATAATCAGAACTGCGAATAGGGCTACATTGAGCCACCAGAAATTCGCCCATCCGACGTGATAAGCCATTGGACCTGAGATGATTGGGCCGACCTGATTTCTTAGCCACGTCTGGAATCATAATAATGAAGGCTGGGGAGGCTTACCATCAATGACCCGAAATAAAACGTGAAATAAAGCGTGTTGTATGCTCCTCGGTCATGGAGAAATTGAGTGTCTGCAATGACTTGTGGTTGAAGGGACTATACAAAAATCAGAACGCGATGTCCATTAATATTTGGTACAGAACTTCTTTCCTACCTCAGAAGGGCCAGCTCCGATTCCGTTTAGAATACAAGCGCCCATGAAGCTCGAGTATGTGGTGGCTTTAGCTCGCCAGATCATAGAAGCTAGACAGATCAGAGATGACAAGATTGCTACCGGACGTCTGCCGATGGTTTGCGACATAGGGACCCTATAATTCATTAGTTGACTTGCAAGAAACACGCTCGGGAAACCAGTGACTCACCAAATAAAGTTACTGAATCCTAGAACTAGGATGCAAACTCCTGTGAACCGCACCACCGAAGCCAAATCACTATGAAACGACTCCATGAGTTGTCCGAACATTGGCGCAAGAGCAAGAGGACCTAGACCCTGTGCAAAACTCAAGGTGGTCGAAAGCGCAATGACGGCGAACTTCCAACGTCGGTTCCAGTTCTGACCCATTTCTATGTCAGTTGCTATTCCCTTGTGCATTCAAACCACCTGAAAAAAAAAAGGGCTGAGAACATACCAGAGGGTCGTGCTTGTCACTGGACGGTTGTGGTACAAGGACCTGCTTGGAATGGAGGGAAGATTTGACGAAATGATGGGATCCAAAATCTGCCATAATCTCGGTTCCGGGGTAGATCTTCGTGTGAAGCTCCTCCTCGAGGCTGGAAAGAAAATTGTCAACAAATGCATAGATTGTGACGGTATCCTGTAGAATCGGACTCACTGGTGAAGTGCCTAAATTTGTGAGTTAGCGGACTTTCAACGAATCAACAAGGATGTGTTTGAGGATACTTACACCATCATGATTTGTCCCCATTTTGGAGGGTGAAATGTGTCTGACACAGTCTGAGATCAACTACAAACGAAGGCTTTGCGAATACTCTGTAGATCAAATGTATACAGAGTGATTACAACAGCTAGATTCTAGCTATATCGAGTTGATGTTCCGAAACGGCATGTCGGAGGACGGACGTCGTATTTATCATCTCGCGGAGACGAGGAATATGCACATGCGCAATATATTTGTCGAATATAGGCTATATTGATACGGACTTGCATGTCCGTTCTGATAGTGATTAGACGGACTGCGATTGGCAGCGGTGATAGCCCCCATAACTATGTGAGGGCCACTGATGGGACTTTACCCCAAAAAGGTCCACTTTTTCTCCTCATTCCCTCATTTCTTCCCCGGATCCGTACCCTTTTGTTGCTTAGCTTTCTCCCCCGGTCAATGGGATCGCTGCTTGGTGAAGCTTACATACGTATTTATCTGCTGCCTAAGCGTCAGGGATTCTAGACGGGACACCTCAAGCCACGAATTTCGGCTAGAGGAATCGGCATTTCTTGCATTATCAAGCGAGGCACACCGATGTACCCAGCTTCATTAGACCAATCACTGTTGCTCTTCTGGTCTTTCATCAACGCTTTAACTTGTTTCATCCCGACACCGACTTCGGTCGGCTAAAACAAGTAATACACACACTTTATCAAATCTACTCGGAGTCTCGGACATGATTCATCATTGGTGGCTGATTCACTTAGACTTTTGAGGAACGTGGTGACCCCAGATCTCGACGGTAGGTAAAACATAGTGCATCTCCCGGTCGAGGTCCTGGGCCCTCGGGATATGCACTGTGGAAACCTGGTCTTTCCTTGATGTCGGGAAGGTAAGCTGTTTATCTTTGTGTGGCTTCGGATAGTGAACTTCGGAGAGTTAAATTGCATCTTCGTTCTCGCATGAAAGGATGGCTTCCTGACAGAAGACGGAGTTTCGAAAGGATAATGACGATGACAACGACAACGACAGACTCTTATTGTCAAAGAGTCAGAATTAGCGACTGTTCAAATATAGGAAGAGATAATAAGTCGATAGACTGATATCTATTCAGATCGTTTCGCCATGTACAGCTCGTCTCCGTGAATATGGCACCACTTCGGCCACAGAAGGCACAAATGTTCTGGAAGTCAAATAAATTGTCTTACGAAATAAAATAACGAGACTTCTCCATCTTGTCGCCTCTTCAGCTCACCTACGGAGGAAAGCCATACTTTCCTAAACAGGTATCTGTCACGTGTAGGAGGTCCTTCCTTCCTTTTTGAGACATCGCGAAGAACTTCACCTTCGTAAAGGACAACCTTTGAATTTAAAAAGGTCTGACTCTTTGGCATCTACTTGCAGTTATGCTCGATTCACCCCATTATTCTATCAGGCATTCAGACCTTACCATTCCGATTTCATCACGTGGCACGTTAGGATGATCTATCGGACTTGGAGTGGTCATCGACATTCGCCCACGGCCGTCCTTTCCAGCGATCCCCACGATTCCGCCACGTGGCCTTCAGTATAAATTCATTTTCGAAGGAATTACACCGCCATACAGTGACGCTTGAGAGTCATCACATCATTGGTCCGGGTTTACCAGCCATAGATGTCAACGTCGAATGGCCCCTGGCCACAATGGAACATCCTTCCGGAGATAGCAATCCAGCAATGGGAAGGGTGGATGAGAATAATAGCTGCCTCTGAATAATCATCATTGCTCTCACCGGAGAGCCTTCCGTCCTCAGGAGTCAATCAACAAACTTTATGAGCTCCGGATCTGACGTCAAACATTGTCGGCCTTACAATGCGCACAAATCATGGCGTTGCCCACAACATAATCCCCGGAAAATGGCAAAATGTACACATCCCCAGATGCGGACATTCGAAGCTCGTCGATTAGTTTATTATCGACTTGCATCCCCAGATGGACCATCTATCTTCCATGCTCGGGACACACCTTCCACTAAGCATGGTCTTCTACTCTGGAGTACGGACTCAACTTCATCAACACGATATTCTTCCTCAATTAAATTTGCGTTATGCCTCATCCGTTACATGATGGTGTTCCCGACGGAACAACTGGTGCTCACGTCGCTGACGGTGACCTTGAGAAACAGGAATCCGAGGATGGACTAGACGGCGCCAGCCGACGAGTAGCTGGTGACAAACGTACCTCAGATGGTGGAGTGATTCTCACAGAATCGGATGTGTACGATAAGTTGGGATTTACTTTTCCCTTCTGGAAGAAATGGGGCATCCTCAGCGTGATCTTTCTCGTCCAGGTATCAATGAACTGGAATGCTAGTTTTTATGCTGGTGCAATCACTGGATTATCAAAACAATTTCATATTTCCAAGCAAGCTGGACGTGTGGGACAGATGATATTCTTGGTCTGCTATGGATTTGGCTGTGAATTGTGGGCTCCATGGAGTGAAGAGATGGGCAGGTGGCCGATCATGCAGCTCAGTTTATTTCTCGTCAACATCTGGCAGATACCTTGTGCTCTAGCCCCCAATTTCGGTACAATCATAGTGTGCAGAGCTCTCGGTGGTCTATCTTCTGCTGGTGGTTCAGTCACCATTGGTATGGTCGCTGATATGTGGGAGCCTGATGATCAGCAATATGCTGTTGCTTTCATGGTGCTGTCTTCTGTTGCCGGATCGGCCTTTGCACCTATTGCAGGAGGCCCTGTCTCAGAATGGCTGAGCTGGCATTGGAATTTCTGGATCCAACTGATTATCGGCGGTGCTGTTCAAGTCATTCATTTCTGGGTTCCTGAGACACGGTGCAGCATTCTCGTGACTCGTGAAGCCCAGAGGCGCCGCAAGAGAGGTGAAAATGTCTACAGCTACAGTGAAGTCAAGAACACAAAATTCGAATGGAGGCCCATCATCACGGTGTGGCTTCGGCCGTTCCTTATGTTTGTGCGAGAGCCAATTGTCTTGTGGCTGTCTTTGCTGTCTGGATTCTCCGACTCTCTGATCTTCACTTTTCTTCAGGCATACACCCCGGTCTACCAGCAATGGGGTTTTGGAGACGTTCGACTAGGTCTTTGCTTCGTGCCGTGAGTATAAGTGATGTCCTTCATAGGGCCAAGGCTAACTTTATACAGGATCATCGTTGGATATGGAATCGCGTATCTCTCGTTCTTGCCATGGATCCACAAACATACAAAGATACGGAAACGCGACCCAGATGCACTTCAGCCGGAGTCTCGTCTCTATTGGCTTTTATGGAGTAAGTCATGGAATCTATTACGAAGGAGTTCAACTGACATTGAAATTTCTAGCTGCACCACTAGAAACTATAGGTCTGTTCGGGTTCGCCTGGTCCAGTCTAGGTCCCCCTCACAGTCACTGGATAGCGCCGATGATATTCTCCGCTTGCATTGCAATAGCCAACGTGGGTTATCAAACACATCACAAAAGATTTCGAGAGTTTGCTGACTTTTCTAGTATGCAATCTATATGGCTACCATTGATTACATGGTTGCAGCGTACGGACCGTATTCCGCTTCGGCTACTGGTGGAAATGCTTTGGCGCGAGACTTCCTGGCAGGGATTGCTGCAATGTACTCAACTCCCAGTAAGTTATGAATGATGGTGCTTTATTGTTAAGACAAGGAGATAAACCTAACCGATTATAGTGTATGAGAACATGGGCACCACACATCGCTTGCAATGGCCTACCACCCTGCTAGCCTGTGTCTGTATCTTCGTCACTATCCCCATCTACATCTTCTATTGGTTCGGCCCAAGTATCAGAGAAAAATCCAAATTTGCCCAGGTTCTTGCAAGCGATCGCAAAGCTAAGGGGGAGAGAGCCATTCGCTGCGGTTCAGAGACCCAAGGTGCAGAGGCTACTTACTTGGGCAGGGAGAATGCTCATACGGGCTCTCTCCGTGGCACTCGTGCATCCGCTTCTGCGTGTTCTGCTTAGCAGGGTATGCCTTTTAATTGATACTCCTGCTTCAATCAGACCTCTGTGGTTTGGAAAAGATTACCCAGCATGACGATGAAGAGGATGTACGCTTCGGAAGGTGCACTAATCGTGGTATAAAAGTAATTGCACCAGCCAAGTTGCTATAATGGTGAGTGCCGTCAGAAACGATGCAGGTGTCGGAGGGTGTGGAAGAAGTAACTACAAATTGCCTACATAATATATGCTTTCTGTCTACAAATACTAAACTGATTTTATAATAATAGCTATAGATAGAGTCTATAGATGAATGTCATATTCCTCATTTTTCTCTCTATGATCTATTACGTGAAAAATGCAAGCCTGGAAAATCACGTAATTGAAACCAATACCTCTTGAATGAACACCCCTTGATTCTATTTTTTCGATTCGTTACGCTGAAATCCACCACCGGATTGCAACAACGTAGCAAGCGACCCCAAAGAACAAGTCGTCATCAAAACCGGACCCCAGATCGCAGGCACAAACCGTCCTTGAATCAACGTCCTTCGCACAGAGACATATCGAAAAATCCCATAACCAAATGACCCAATGCTGATTGTCCAGCATAGTTGACTCGCCAGAATATCGCTCTGGCCACCTGCAGAGAATGATTTTCTGTCGTGATTATCCTTGTCGGCAGCACGGATAGTCGGCTTTGTTTTCGTGGCTGTCTCTGGAGAAATATTGGTGCTGTTGTTGCTCAACTGTGCATTGTATTTGGTGAAAACGTGATCAATCATCCCCAGGCGGCCCAGGGCAAGCGCCATGGCGGCAAAGGCGAGGCCCATGCGAGTCCATGAGAGGAATGTGCGCTCGTTGGCGAGATGATCACGTAGTTGGGACCCGTTGTTGAGCACGGGTTTGGGGAAGAGGAGTTGGCGGAGGCGGGCTGCTATTGCCATGTTTCACTTCGAATGTGACTTGTAGTTGACCAGACTGAAGGATATAATTTAAGAATTTATTTGAGACGTGTAGAGTAGTCCGGAGGACTGTTGCGATGGAATGTGGTGGTGGTCGTGAAGTACTAAATCCAAGCCCGGAAACGGCTCTCGGCCGGGCTGATTAGCGGCAAATCAAGCCTAAAAGCCCCATCTTTTGGGTTGACCAATCCTTACTACTTAGCTTTGCAGTCTCACTTCGGCTTTATCGATCTACTTATTTCTCCCGGCCGACTGATGTGCTACGATGCAATTATCTTATTGGCATAAAAACCGATAATCGGACCGCGAGGTTATTTTCAAAGGATTCAAGCCCAGCTCCAACAAAGTCGCCGTTCTCGGGATATTCACGGAGGTACTCGGTGAGGACCCAGTTACGATGTAGCTAACGGCGACTACATTCATGGATATTCTGTTTCTACTTCGCGTCAACTGGTGATGACTCGGAAGATGCGAGAATAAGGGGAGATGCACGCCGTTATGAAACTGCATTGAATGACGATATTTTGTGGGAAACATCGGGACAAAGTAATAGAGCTGGGTGGACCTTGTACAAAAACTTTACTTTAAAATCGACTTGCCTGGATCAACCAATCCGAAGTCTCGAATTGACATTATAGCTTCGACCAAACTGGTTCATCTGAGATCATCATGTCTGGAATTAGGGAGAATTCATTCAAGTCTCTGCTTGTTACTCCCTCAGAATTTCACTCGGCCCTTTCCAATGCTTCATCCTCACCCCGCCGCATCGTCCCAGTGGCAGCGGGGCGCGAATCGGGACTGAAATCTTACGAAGCCAAACATATCCCAGGCTCTGTGTACGAATATACTCTCAAAAAACCATAGCCGCTTGAGTTAGAAATATTTAGCTAACAGACAACATCAGCTTCTTCAACGTAGACCTGATCCGCGACACCGCCTCCCCATATCCATTTATGCTCCCTTCACCATCCCACTTTGCCCTCTGCATGACCGAACTGGGGATCAAAGCAGACGACATCCTCGTAATCTACGACACGCTCGAAACTGGATTCTATTTTTCGCCTCGTGTGGCGTGGATATTTCGCCATTTTGGGCATGGCGATGTTCATGTTCTGAATAGTTTCCCGCGGTACGTGGAGCAGGGATATGAAGTACTCGAGGGCGAGAAGGTGGAGGTATTGATAACCGGGGAGGATTATCCGGAACGAGATACGTTTGTGTCGAATGATGTGATTTACTTTAGAGAGTTGCATGGATTACTTTCTGCCGATACAAAAATGGAAGGTGTTCAATATCAGATCCTTGACACGAGACCAGAAAGTCAGTTCTCTGGATCGGATGCCGGTGCTGCTATCACAGGGCATATGCCATCTGCAGTTAATGTGCCACTCGGCTCGTTACTAAGTGACGATAAAAGTCTGCTTCCTGCCTCACAACTGAAAAAATTATTTGAAGCGAAGGGCGTCAATGAGGCAACACCCGTTATACTGACATGCAATTCGGGCACGACAGCCGCTGCATTGGGACTGGCGTTAGAAGCCAGTGGTTATCAGATGCCGAAGAGGCTCTATGATGGAAGCTGGTTCGAATGGAGGGATAAAGCAGCCAAAGAGGAAGGGTTAATCATCATAGATTGATATAATTCTCCATTTGATATATATCTCTAAAAGTAAATACATACCTAGGTAACTTTCCACAATTTAAGGACTATAGGTATCAAGCCCATCTTTAATAGACTGCTCCAACGAAACCCAACCAGGCTGCCCAAACCACTCCTTGAGCAACTCTTCTGCTTTCTTCGCGGGTGGAACCACACTCAAATCATGGCCTTCATTCTCTGGTGGGTTAGGAATTTTCTCGTTGTCAGGACGATATTTGCGCATAAGGCGGACGATCTCAGTCCATTGGAAAGGATGGGCAAATGCGAAGAGGCGTTGAGATTTGACTTCGGGGTCGAGAAGGGCGATGGCGTGGATGCGGGCTACGTCTTCGACGTTGACGTAGTATTCTAGTTACGAGAATATGATTAGTATTGACTGGAGAATTTGGAATTGGGTATCTCGAGGACTTACGAGGTGGTATGAGGTCCATGAAGTATTTATCTCCTTCCAGAAGTTTGAAGATGTATTTCCCAGAAGAGCCGTTGAAGTTAGGATGAAGGAATTTTCCCACCTTAATTCAGTCAGAAAAGACTTTGAAAGCTAAAGTTCGAGTGGTGGTACTTACATTAAGATTCGGGAGAACAGCGTTGAAAACGAAAGGAGGGTTGTTTTCTTTTACCCACTTGTGCGCAAATCGTTCTCCTTCAGTCTTGGAGGCACCGTAGACATGCACAGGGTTGCGAGTCTCGGGGGTGCCTTCCCAGGCGAGTTTGACGACTTCATCGTTCCATGAATCTGTATTGTTCTCAATTTAGCGAACTGTGAGAGAAGGCTGATTCAAAATATCAAGTGCGAAAGTTGATTGACATACCTTCCGTAAGAAAGATGCCCTCCACGTTAAGCTTTGGAAGAATAACAGCAGAAGAGGACGAAGTAAGGACGACCCTCTTGATGGATCTTTGCTCGGCTGCTGCTTCTAGCATAGCTCGAGTGGCAGCGATAACGCCATTGACGACCTTGTCTGTATCTGTACTCATAGATAAATCCGAT
Organism: Talaromyces liani; assembly: GCA_022814505.1. Classification (NCBI taxonomy): domain Eukaryota; kingdom Fungi; phylum Ascomycota; class Eurotiomycetes; order Eurotiales; family Trichocomaceae; genus Talaromyces; species Talaromyces liani. The sequence continues at coordinate 546,980 of JAKLNL010000020.1, forward strand.
GCCTGGATAAAGCGAGATTAGTGAATGCTTCCCGGAATTATGAGCTTGATTTCTGCGCGTAAAGAATGCAGCAAACCTGACGTCGGAAATTGGGGCTATTCATACCACGTGAATAAGTCCGCTGACATCACCCAACACCTTGACCAAGGACTCTTTCTGAGAAACATCAGGGACAACCACGCTCTCGTACTTTCCAGCACCGTATTTTGAAGTAAAGTACTCGTCGAGCCAGGGCTTCTCTGCACGGATGGTGCCTCGGACAAGATACCCCAGGGACAGAAGGAGGTCGACAACGTGTGAACCAATATAGCTGTTTGCGCCGGTGATCAGGACTCGCTCCCCGGGCTGGAGGGTAGTGGATTTCTTCAATAGAGCAGGCATGATGAATCTTAGGACTCGGTACGTTGTATACGTCAACTGATGATATCCTTGTGCGAATTGTTCGTTTCAATGGGCTTGTCTCGAACTTACTCAACCTCGATATCTGCATGGGGCACATGCATCTCTTTATACATTTGAGCTTTTACAGTGTATCAAAGTAAGTATCCACCTATAAAATACATGTGGGTTATTTTCGTCCGTCTTTCTTAACACGTTCGGTGTGATTATTTAGAGAAAAATGGATCGTTTCGACCGAAACAGTAGCGGCGTCATGATTCAAGCCGGCACGGATATTGGACCACCGGAAAGATTCAAATCAACCATTAAGTACGTATCCGATGTGAAGTTCAAGGTCTGAGGTGCAGTGCAAAGTTTCGGTGATATTGATCATTCAAGACGCTAATAATAATTCCAGTGCTTTTTAATTATACATTCGTCACCTGGTCGCGAGGCCGAACCTACGATGGTTAATGATTGATTAGCTAACTTTGGGAATGGATGAGAATGATAGGACTGAAAGCTTACTCAGCCTTGCTGTAGAACGAGTGATTAATAATGATGCTAACTGAGTCTGAAGCATTCAATAACTTGGCATGAATTCTTAGCTTGCTGTCGTTGATGCTTCGTTAAGCTTGTTAAGTCCGAGACAGCTTACGGCTTTATTCCAATTTCCGCGGTCCTTTGTCTGGGAGAGGAAGCTGTGGAGTACTGAATAGTTATTTTTATAATGGTTTCCACTATGAGATTCATCGATCATGGATATTGTACGCTGTTGAGACGCCGTTGAAGGTTGAAAGTTGAAGGTCGAATAAAGGAAAGAGAAAAGTTTGTATTACGGGCCGTAATTGAATGACAGGAGCTAACTATATTTGGCTAGCGCATGGCCACACCCGTTGAAATTCGCCGTATTTTATGTAACATGACGGTCACATTTTCCCGACAGATATGAAGTCATTATTTTAGGGTTATCAGGGCTATCTCTAACCATAGTACGTAGTCACGAGATGAAGATGTTGCCAAAACCGTAGCGTTGAGAGTCCAATGTGCTCGCTGACGGCGCTCAAACGCGGTATACCGAATGCTCGGTTATGTTTCGAATATAGTCGACACTGATAGATCCATAAAATGGGCTAAGCAACAGGACGAGGTCGAAGGCGAGAAGATTGATAAAGTCGAGAACGGTGGGTATCAAGTGCTGGTTTGTATATAGCTGTTTAAAAGTCGAGTGATTCAAGGATAAAAGAAGAAAGATGGATGAGGATGGATGATGTTGATCTTGCCAAGACTTCACGAGGCAGACATGCTACGCGACCTCTGATTGGCTGCAATCAGAAAGTATCACGTGATGCTATATCATGCTTTCTTTGTTTTGGTCCAACTCTTTCGCCCTTTGAGTTGCAGTCTAAATTGCCCGTCTGACTATTTACGGCTGATCGAGCTACAAGCCTCAGATAAGGCTGAAAATTGTGCTGTTGCCAAGATTACAAGCTACAATCATCGACTGATTCCCTACTTTGAGAAAAAGATACATATCATACACATCCTGGTCCTCGAAACACGCAAGTTACCTAGCAGCTCTCACTGAGAGCTACCTCAGCCTATTGCAACATGTTGAACGACCTCGAGCTCGAGAAGCTAAACAATGACTTGTCGGCCATCACCCAAACGACCAAGACGTACCAAAACAACCTGCAGATCGTCCTTGAACGGTTCCAAGATCTTCTCGAGCGATACAACTCCCTAAAAAGTGACTACGAGGAGGAGAAGGCGGGGCGCGAGAGATACAAAAGACAGGTCAAAGCTAGAGTAAGTCTGACTGAATCGATACGAAAGAGATATTGGACATCGAAAACTGAGAGAATAGTCAGATCCAGGACCATAACCCGTTCGTGCTGGTACTCATTGACGGTGATGGCTATATCGTAAGCTCATATTGCATGCTAACAAATTGTAGCAAATGTACAACATGATCTGACGAAATCTAGTTCAAAGAAAATTTGATCAAAGCTAGTGCAGAAGGCGGAGTTAGGGCAGCCCAGCTTCTAAGCGACTCGATCAGAGCAGAGCTACCGCCCGATCTACCAGATAACTGTCGCATTATGGTCCGCATATATGCTGATGTTTTTAGCTTGAGTGCTACCTTAGCTCGTGCTAATCTTGTTGGAAAGGAAGCGCGGTCCTTCTCAAAATTTACGTCATCCTTTACTCAAGCCCAGGACTTATTCGATTTTGTTGATGTGGACGCCAAATTGGAAGGACCGAAATGCAAGATTAGAGGTAAGAGCGCGTCAATACCTCCTGTCTCACTGTTGTCAGTGGCCAACAGATAGCTCCTGTCGACTGATCATACATAGAAACGTTTCATCTGTTCGTCGATAACCACCACTGCAAACAAATCTTCTTCGGAGGATGTCACGATGAGGATTACATGTCTATGTTGGCACCATATCGAGATGAGACTAATCGCATCACTCTTATAAAGGCGGCCAATACGAAACCCGAATACGAGGGCCTTGGGTTATCGCTAAAGGAGCTTCCTTCGGTATTTATGTCCACATCCATTGAAGATCGTCCATTGCCACCAATTGACCCCGACAAGCCCGTCTGTACACACTTTTTCAAGGTAATATCCCGCCTAGTTGACGCGGCTCCGAATTTAAACTGATCCGTTTTTAGGGATCATGTAGATTCGGCACTTCGTGTACGAAATCACATGTGTCGGAAGGGTCCAAAATCAAATTCAGTAAAGTTCCTTTCAGCCCACGGAGCAAATTTCCTTCAAAGAACTTGTCGATTCCCAGTCGCAGACAGAGCTATGCAAAGCTACTCCCTAAAGCAAGCGGGAATACCACAAGTCGGATACCAGTGGACAAAGATGGAGGTCGGATTGATACATATACACCGCCACCGTCTGACGAATCGTTTCAGAGATACAAAGACATATCACCGCGCCCTTGCAACAAGTTTCACCTTTTAAATTGCTGCAACGATACCAATTGTTCGTTTGCGCATGGCCACGTGGAACCGGAATTCCTCGACATCATGAGATACCAGGCAAAACACCGCCAGTGTCATCAAGGTCGCGATTGCAGGGTACTGAAATGTATCTACGGACACCACTGCCAGAGTGATGGCTGCACAGGTGGAGGCTCGTGTAAAATAAGTCGTCCTTTTCATAACTTCGACCTGCGCGTGGCTCGCTGGGTTGAGCCAGATGACCCCACGAAAGATGCAGAAGAAGAGAGATTCGAAGCAAATTGGAATGGCACTGATGGTGGTAATCAGATTGACGCAAAAGAAAAAGAGCTAGAGGAGTTCGAAGCTATGTGGAATGGTATTGGTGGCCAAACTGAGAATCAAGACCCCCACTCAATCTCAGTAGCGGACACTGCCAATGAGGGTACGAGTCCAGATCTTCTGGCTGCTGAGGAGACAGCATCAAATTTTTCTATAGAATGGTGACAAGCTTGGGCCATTCTTGATGAATTGTTGATTTTTCATCAGCGGGCATCTAGGGATATCCAAATTTTATTCTTGGTTCGAAAATGTTGTCTTGGTTGGTTATAGATCAAGTGATGCTTCTATCTGAGCGCTGTAAGGATTCTTGGAGTCGCACGTTTCTATATGGCACTGATTGTGAGTCGGTGGATATCTTAATTTTTTTTCTTCACTAAGATCCTGTTTGTCCTTCTCCTGCGTTGCTGACCAATGCGGACACATTCAAAGAGAAACAACACAATGGGGTGAAAAAGCAGTGGATTAGCTACTTCTTGAGATAGTTTTTGTCGGTTTTGTCGGAATAGAATTGAAACAGGTTTACCTTTCTTGCTATTTCGTTATAAGCACAAGAAAATCAGGGAATGTCATTCAGTCAGTCTGTTCTGATCCACAGCCCTATGCCCTAGCCCTAAGCCTGATCTCGATAAGGGTTAGAGTTCACGATAAGATAAGATTAGGGTCAGCTGTCATGAATTATTAATCTCCTCATGCCGCTTTAACGCCTGGGCGTCGTATGAGCCAACATTCATATTACACCATCCAATGACATGCTACATCCAAGTCGGACATGCTAACCGATACGAGTGTTCGCAATTGTGACTAGTGATCCGGTTACTAGTTGCCTAGTTTCCGTTCAAGAACCAGAAGCATCTGTTCCTTATTATCACTCTTTCCAGCTGCCGGTGACAAGATGTTGACGTTCAGCCATCTGAATGCAGACGCATTCGAGAACCCCAAGAAAGGCAGTGGTAGAAAACGACCACGTATTCGGGAGCCCGTGGTATGTAATCATTGTCGGAAATCAAAAGTGCGCTGCGATCGCAAGTCACCATGCAAGCCGTGCCGGGATCGTGGACTGGAAACACAATGCGCTTATTCGCGTCCCAAGAGTCCAGCGGTCTCGGTTGCGGAATCTGCCAGGCAATTGGTAACTCCTCCAAGCACGGAGATCGATCTACTCGCTTTTGAACAGCCGGAAACGCAGTCCTTCGATAGCGAAATCCCCGCTGTGAAGCATGCCAATGGCGCCTTTACAGGGTCAGACTTCGAAACAAGACTGATTGGAGGCACCCACTGGATGGCCGTGTGCAGCGATTTACCTGTGGTAGAAGCCATGATGAAGAAGACCACCGACTTTCAACCGACATGGAAAATTTTCGCGGAAGTCAAGTCTTTCCTTCGTGCCGCAAATTCGATACCAGCCGGAGTATATGGAAATGGTAATACGAAGTTAATAAATCTCCTTCCTGATCGACTTACTTGCGAAAGATGGATTAGGCGATATTATGAGACATATGGTAGAATCTACCACGTGGTCGACCAGAACTTCCTGATCGGCCAGCTGCACGAAGTGTTGATTGCATCCGTGAATGCGAATGAAGTGTACATCCTCAAGATTCTGTTGATTATTGCGATTGCCATGCAGACAGACAAGTCAGAGCGATTACGTGGAAGACTGATACTGCAAGAAGCACAAAGCCGTATTTATACATCGCCCCCGTTCCAAAAACCTTGTATAGGCGTCATGCAGGTTTTAGTGCTGTTGATTATATTGAAGACCATCACTGCCTCGGACACTGATAGTATCTACGGGCTTATGGGTATTATGGGGTTGACTACGCAAATGGCTATGAGCATGGGCTTGCATAGGGATCCAGCCTTGTTTCCCAATGTCACTCCGTACTATGCAGAGTTTCGGAAACGGTTATGGGCGTGCTTCTTTCGGCTAAACCTTGATTATTGCATCCGGAGTGGATCTCAGTTCAGTATTCGTCTGGAAGATGTGGATTGTCCTTTCCCAAGCCCTATCGACATTCGGACCCTCGACCCGGGAACTACGGTAGAGCCAGTGCTTTTGTTGAGCCAGGCGCAGCAGGCATCGGACCAAGCTTTCAATATCGCTGCAATAAAGCTTGCTATGGTGAGGGCTCCGCTACATCAACGACTTTGCTCCACAACGCCTCAGTTATCAAGCGAGGAACGGGATCGAATGCGCGCCTCCTGCCACAAGATTCTGCGTGAGCTGCCTCCGAATCTGCAACAGGGAGCTTCGTTATGCAGTCCAATCGAAAAACTTCAGCAAGCCTTAATGATAGTGCATGTTCATAGCTCCATGATTATTATCATACACAACGATATCCTCGGGGTACCTCCTCATAAATTACAGAGGGACGTTCTCTATGAAGCATGGGACAACTCGGTGCCTATTCTGAACAAGCTGCAGGAAGTGTTACAGAGCGACTCTGAGCTATCCAGCGTGGCTTACCATCTTCTTTGGACTGACCTTGGCCGCGCTGCATTGACCGCATGTCTGGTGGTTGGTCGCTTGCGGAGCATCAATCTGGAGACCGCCGTCTCCAATAGTCCCCCTCCCACGCTGGTCATGTTCCAACAGTTATTGCTGAAATTTCTCGAGTCCTTATCGCAAATCCTAGCGGGCATATATCGTCTCGGGCATGTTGTGGCAAAGACCAGACTTGTCTTTGCCGTCGCAACAAAGGTCACCTCAATCCTGATCAGCGACTTCGGCGGTGCACAACAGTATTCCAAATTCATGGAGCTCGGTATCACTTCTGCAGAGGAGATCGTCACGGAGATGGAGCGTTCTCTCAAAGCGGACCAGCAAAACTCAACACTCGCCTTGCTGGAGTTCAACGACACCGCTAGGATGCAAGCTCAATCAAGTGCTCCCACCTCTCTAGTCACGAATTGTCTGGACCATGCAGAACTTACAGATCCCTTGATGCAGGCGTTGTTTCCAAGCGATGCCGACTTCCACCTAAGTCCAAAGTCTCTGGATCTGGGTATGCAGTCCGATATAGGTTTGCAATATTCGATGGCTTCATTCGAACCAATTTCGGTGATTGAGTCTGCGCCTAACATTTTGTGGGAAGATATGTAATTCACATGAGCGAGCTTTTACGATGAGAAGTATATGTAAGAGCATTGAAAGTGTTGTTGTAGTTTTTACGTACTCGATTAAATCAAGCATACATATTTGCTTTTATGATGCCTTCAAATACTTTCTATCAAATTATGTTCCTGAGCTTGCCTCGGACATGCTGACATGTTCATCGTGTGCTCATTTTACATGCAATGAATTCGCTCAGGAACGAAGCCGACTACAAAACTAAAACCAAGGATAGAAAATAAGAGGATTGTTGAGTCGCAAGATGAATCAGATGGATGAGTTCTATAGAAACTTTATACCATTATTGGCATTCTAAATTGCATAGCACTGTGTTCTAAATTTGGACAAATGAAAGAGGCTTTAGTTCTATAAAGATGGAGACGTGAAATGGCAAATGTGAGATGCCAAATGAAACGCGTGTGAGATAAGCGAAAACGGAACAGGATATACCCGGGAGAGCTATGTCAGGGTTAGAACGAGAGCGGACCTTCCCCAGGTGATATCATCCAATCTCAGGCCTTCGTCAAAGCAAATCCCACCTTGACCACGCGAGCAATGAACAAGAGTGTGCCTCCCGCCAATATGAAGAGTGCAGAAAAGGTCAAAGCACCCCAGAAGACGTCTCCCCCAGAGGTCCGCTGGTGGTCTAGAATCACACCCGCCACAGGGCTACCGATTAACAATCCCAGCCCCGAAGCAAAGAGGGTCATGCCAATGTTTGTGCCCAGCTTAGACAGATCGGGACAGAGAAAGGGAACCGTTGCAGGAAGGACGGCCTGAATAGAGCCGCTCGTCAAGCCGACAAAGAATGAAATTGCGATCAAACCTGACTGAGATTTTACACTGATCCATGCGAGCATCATGATACCGGTGAGCAGAACGGAGGGGATCATTACCGACAGATTACCGATCTTGTCGGCAATGATGGATGGAAGAATACGGCCGGGGACCGAGGCCGCGTTCATGATGATCAGCATATAGAAAGATAAATCTTGCGACATCCCGAGGTCGAGGCCGTATTGCCCCACGTAGAAGAACGGAATATAGAGGCCAGTGAAGATGAAAAAGACGGCAAAAAGCCAGAGAACGAAGGTCGGGTCCCGGAGCGCCTCAACGTTGATCAGGGGGCCTGACTTGCGAGGCGGAAGGCGAGGCTTCATGACCGCGATCGAGATGAGAAGTGTTCCTAGCATGATAAACGCCATGACTCGGACAGCCCAGGGTAGTCCGATTCGGATGATGAGACGTCTCAGCACAACGGGATAGATGATACCTCCAATGCATGAGCCGGTAGCAGCCATGCCCTGGGCAGTGGAGCGTCGTGTCGAGAAATATGTGCCCACGATGGTCACACTGGTTATAAATGACATTCCAGCGCCAATGCCGACACATATGCCCTGGGCCAGAATAATTTGCCAGTATTCCTTGCAAATCGAAGTCACTGTTGAGAGTCAGTACTTATTTAGCTGTATAAGCAGATGGTAAAAGCTCACTCATCATGCCAAACACCTCAAGGAAGACACCCAGAGTAATGTCCGCGTAGAAATACCCAGCATCAAGAGCGCGCCCACACAGAACTCCAATCACCAGCATCAGAAACGCCTGTAGCGATCCAATCCAAGCAATGGAAGATTGCGACGAGTCCCTCAACAAGCCCGTACTATATTCAGACTGAAATGTGCCAAATGCGTTTATGAGACCCCAAGTGTTAAAATTTAAGAAAAAGGCCCCAAGGACTTGGAGCCATGCTCTTGTGCCTCCATTGGGCGGTGGAGGGATCCCTACGGGCTTTGGTGGTTGTTCTGTCACTGTTTCTGTCTTGATGTGACTGTTGACTGTTGTGGCGTCGGATTCGACGTCTCTTCCGAGGATGGAAGACGGCTGGGAGGTCGCCATTTGGAGGTAAGCTACGCTCAAACGCGAGGGTAAATTGAAGGTCGAAGTTGAATGTACCGAGGAGCAGTGTAATGAAGAATCCTAGGTTCACCGTGGAAAATGCTCAATTTATCGAAAAATAAGTGGAAGAATTTGACCACAACCTACTGGCGATGCGCTGAATTATACTCCATGAGCGAGCTTCTGATCCACAAGACCAAACAAGCCGGCCAAACCCACCAAAGGGTCATAATCAAACTACATCCCCATCCAAAAAGGCACTTTTCGATTCGCGATGCCCAATAATCAAAAGAAACCAACACCAAAATGACAGATTTGGATTCTCTCCAGGAGATTACCCCATTGGGAAATTTCAAATGTTCACGATCCGGAGTTAAATTACCCAAAGGGGAAGCGGATAGGGCTGAGAAGTGGCGAAATCCTAAGCTCCTCATTCTTGTCCGACGGATTGGGAACTACGAACAGGCCGGGACGAACATCCGTAATGGAAAGAAAAATATAATTCATGTATCGAGATAGCATATTGGGCCCAATGGAGATACGACCAACCGTAACACGCTCGAAGCCACTATGTCTCATTTCCTCTTCTATATCGTTTACCCACCTGGCATGGTTGATTAACTTATTCGTTCCAATTTTGGAAAGAAGAAAATACGCTACTTACAACGTATTATAATCCGGAAATGGCATCTTCTGTAGATCTATAAAAGCCTGTACAGCTTCCCTGGATGCGCCGGTTTTCACTGTGACGGTAGTCATGTTCGATCTGTCATGTTCAACCCATTGCACATGTCCACCTCGTTCTGATTTCAGTAGTTAGCAATAGCATTGCCGGCTTTAGAGGACATATAGAGAATAACCTAGTATCAGCATTACATTTTGCAGTTTTTGGGCGATTTGAGAATCTGGCTTAGTGAGGAAAAGGCGAATGTGCACCATGTCATATCGGGCCAGTAGGGTTTAAGGGAGCGGCTCGAATATCTTGCAGCTCAAGCCTAACATTTTTCGGTATCCAAGCTGGGGGGAAGTACGTGTCCTGCAGATCGAATGCGTTCGCTCTCATATCAGTGAATTGCGCATCCTCGAAAACATCCACAGCCCAGAGACTGTCACAATAAAGGTTCAGCACGCGTGCAACAACAAACATAAAAAAATAACCCACACAAAATGGAGAATAATGAAAGAGATTATGGAATTATTAGTTACCCCGTCTGAGCACTGAGGTTAGCAACGTGGAAGGTGGAATGCTGAGGTGAATGGTGTAACCAGTGAACTGTTTTAGGAAATAATGGAAATGGTTCATCCTAGCAAATCCACTTAGTTCTTTGCTCAATTGCACTACCCTGGGCTGGGTTCAGACTGTAATTAGATAACCTACGTACATGTGATTAGGTAAAAAGGATCCTGGTAAGATTGGTATTACAGATTCACGATAGGTTCCACCGAAAATAGTTATGATTGTGCAGGCCACATCAACTAAGGAGCGACCAGGACTGGTAACTGCCCCCTCAACTTGCTCCTAAAACACACTATCACCATCATCTTCTACATCACCTTGCAACTTGAATAGCAAGCCTCCATAATGTCGGAACCCATTACTGCTTGGTTGACTCGTAAGTGGAATCCTAGTTTGCAAATGAATTAACCAGCGACTAACCTCTCTGAAAGCTCCCGGCCCGAATCCATAGAAGGTACGTTGCTCTGTATGTTCTTGGAGTCCCCATTTGACAAGATTTCTTTACAGGTAATTCTCATCCTCAAAGAGCTCGAGGTGCCGTATACTATCCACTCCTTCAAGTTCGACGATGTCAAGAAGCCGCCTTCTATGGATATCAATCCAAACGGACATGCACCAGGTGTGTCTATCAATTTGCTGCGATCTAATTCTATGCACCTCATTGACGTATTGGTGTCCAGTTGAACACAAAACGTAATCGTGGACTTAAATACAACCTTGACACTCTGGGAATCTGGGGCCATTATCCACTACCTAGAAGAGGTATACGGCAAGGACAAGAAACTAACCTATGACTCTCTCAACGAGAGACAACTACTGAATCAGTGGCTTCACTTTCAGATGAGTGGGCAAGGCCCTTAGTATAGGCAATGCTGCTGGCGAGATATGAAACTTCCGCCTTCTCTATGATCTCGAATCTCATCAGTCTCAGGTTCAACGTCCTCCACCTGAAAAGGTCCCCTCGGCCATAGAACGTTACAGAAATGAGGTTATCCGAATACTAGGTGTCCTTAACACTGCACTGGAAGGATAGACTTGGTTAGTGGGTGACAAGTGTACCTTTGCTGATTTAGCATTTATGCCATGGAGTACACGTCTTGGTTCAGTACTCGCTACCGCGCCAGGGGAGAATCCCTTGGAGTATTTTCCGGAAGTGTGCGCTTGGCATGGTCGCATGGCTATACGCGATTCATAGAAAAGGGCAATGGTGCTCAGATACAAATACATGGATGAGCAGGGCTGTAGCCGAATGGTATGCCTAGAGGTACGAGGAACTCATTGCAAAACAAGCTGCTGAGAAAACATGGGTCTTCTCTCACTTCTCATCCTATTTTCCTTCTTTATTTTGACGTATGTGGCTAGGGAATAAGCCGCTATATAGGTATTATTCGGCAACTGCAGACTGTTAAAGAAAATGCCTATTCCCTGGATACTCCTTGGCTCATTCGTTCATGTCTTGACCTCATGGAAGAATTCTTAATATACAAGTACCTCATACAGAATAAATTTTCCACATGTCTTTCAATGGATGTGTAGATATTTAATTAATTACATGGGTAGAAAGCAGGAACATCATTCGCATGAAAACACTCAGTAAACCTTGGAAACTAATACATGGCGACATTGAATGTTTTCTAGTTAGTACCGGATACCAAGACTGTTCTTCCTGAGACGCGTCATTATCCTGGCCCTTTGGTCGATATAAAAAAAAACTCGAAGATGACTGATCTGCGTGGCCGTTTCCTTTGTCTGTGAATTTGAAGTCGTGTTCATCGAGCAGCTTCACTTGTATGATTTTGGCTGCAAGCGATGCAAGATGTCTACTAGCACATGCCTATCTCCCAGATCCCCATATAAAGTCGTCATTTTCGATGGTCCTGAATCAAACTGCAACCCGTACGTATATAACTAGTGTGACGCTACTAAAGAAAGTATTGCCCAATTTCTAGCATTTTTGTTACTTGGTAATTTTAATAGAAACAAAATGTCTCCACAACAATGGAGCTTTATAGGAAAAAGAGTGTATGTTAGTACAACATAGAGTCCTATAGATATCTTGTATATAGTATAAATCGTTCTGCTTCGATAAAGTATTTCTAACCCTAGCCCGGAACAATCCCTACAACATGGGGGTCAAAATCCATATCAATTCCATATGTACTTGATAGAAAGTATTTTAAAAGTTTGTTAATACTATGTACGTATTTGTCAGGAATGGAAAACCTTCCATGATGATAAAAAAACTCCCAATTAGGAATCGGCATACCAAATGGGATTCAACTCCACAATTTTGTTGAAATGCTTTCACCAACCAATGGTGCGTGTTCGGGGTATGATCATCTGGACTTCACGAAAAAAAAAAAAAAATGGATATTGAAGAACAGGAACGAACGAATGGCTTAATGAGGTGCAACCTTGGTCATGGTGGCCAGTCAACAACGCCCGTAGGAACCATGCCGAAGGAGCAATGCAGCTTGAAGAGACTGCATGAGTTGGGGGCCAATTGCCATTTTTGACTCCCAGAACCACAATGACTGGTCCCTGAAAATGTAACATCGTACGGTCCATCTTCTGAAGTTTGCACGTCGCCGTCATGTGAAACAGTTATTTAAGTCGTCGAGGAATCCCAAGGTTCAATCTGGATAAAATTGCGTCTTTACACAATCAAAGCAACGTATATAAGTTTCACTACTCCTCAAGAGGCAAAATGGGTTTCAGGAACATTCTTGTCTTTCTTTCTATCGCGACCTCAGCCCTCGCTGCTCACGCGGTAGGAAGTGGACCTTGGACTTCAGTCAGCACCACTTTCAATGTCCAAGAATGTGCTGGGGGAGTGGTTCATGGTGACACTTTCTCGCTTCCCAAATCACCAAACGGCAGCACAAGCGGCAGTGGCTGTTCAAACGGCCACCTGCGGGCTGAGCGCCGGTACTTGAATGACTACACCTCGGGTGTGCACCAATTCGGAGGAAATTTCCAGATTACATCCATGACTGGCACCAAGATTGCGCTCAAGCAAACCTTCAACGGTGACAATGGCCCGTATTTCATCATGGGTGTTAAGAGCAATGGCGACCTCTACGATGTGGAGGGAGGCGGAATCATTGCCAGCGGCGTGGCGACTGTGGGAGCGACTGTCACCATCAACACTATTCACGATGCCGATAACCAGCTATACTATGTATATGTCAATGGCAAAGAGACATTCAAAACCACTGCCCCTGGAGGCAGCTTTTACGACAAGTGTGGAGCCTACACAAGCGACAGTGGCACCGGCGCGATTACTGTCGTCTGGAGCGACATTTCATTTTGGACTAAATAAAAGGAATAGAGCAGGTTGTTTTACTCAGCCAGTGGAGCACATGAGAGTTTGACAAATCTTGTTGTATGGCAGTGGCCATTTTAAATTTCTGGTTGTGCTCGGCGTAGGTAACATACTCTTAAAGTATGTACCATACCCATTATATGAGGCGAATAGCCTTAATGCAAAATCCAGTAAGAAAAAACGGCTTAGTTATCGCTTATAAGCTACTCTGAAATGTATCTATAGTGCTTTGTGGTATGTATCTCACATTAAAGTCTATGTCCCAGGTTGCTCATCCTCACCATCTTCTGTAAAGCCATTGGGGCCCTAGACAGTGCATGCAAAGATAAGTTCCCGATTTGTCCGTATCATTTACTGCTGGTATCGCGTCAATTAAATAGACTTACTCTTTGGGGTCAATAATGAGTTGTATCTATCTTTTCATTCACGATTTTGTTGTAGTAGACTTTTTGCATCAGTAACCCTGGCTTTTATTGTGGCGTTCTCACTCCACCTATCGCGTTGCTTTTGCTACTATGTATGCTTTGATAAATCTACTCCGGCGAGACATTCAATAATACTGCTACTATGATTGAGCCTCGTCAAATTCGCCCCATTTTCCCTTTTCGGATGGTAGTAATCGGTCATACATTTGACCGATACGGATGTAACCATTCTGCATCAATGGCGATACTGTCGCTTTTTTATGTATAGACAGTGTGGTTCCAGAAGCTCAACTGAAAAGTAATTTTCATCTTGACATGTAGACTGCTCTCCTGGGATTCGGCTATTTATGATGCCAGTCTCACCAGCGCACTCAGTCAGCATACGGTGCGGATCCTGTTGCCGTCTCCACTAGGCTAAAAAGACCGGTTACTTTTAAGCCCTGGATAATTGACCTAAAAGCGCAGCTTGCAACAGATCCCGAGGCCGCTTTATCCATTGATGTATTGGCAAGTCATTTTTCGACTCCTACGACGCTTTCCTTGAAGGAACCACGTGCTCGCACAACTTCAACCTGGCAGCAGCGAATCCTTCTGGCTATAGTAAATTTCAAGATATAGTTCCCGCATGTAGTTTACTGCGAGGGCAAATGTACTGGTGGTTGGAAAGAAACTGGATCTATAACATAAAAAAATGGCGCGCTTCAAATTGGACAGTCGAACAGTACCTGTCCGACTGGCAGAATGCCACTATTTACGTGCATAAAAATTTTGCAAGCCGCTTGTCCGGACAGCATGGATCAGTGGTCCTTTGGTTTGATGACTCCCTCTGTGAGCTCACCTCCATCTGCGCTTCATACCATAGATAATTTCAGTTCAAGAGGAGACAGTAAAAACCGCTTGAAATAGATTCCCGTACATAACTGCATAGAGCTGCTGCTATGCTCCTGTCGGAAAATCTACATCGCGTCTACCCCGGGCAATAAATTAAATAGCCGGAGAGACATGGACATACCAACCTGGGTTGTGGAGAATAGAAGCGAATACTCAATATTCCGCATTAATAAATATATGATACCAGATGAATTTGACTCTTGTCACGAAATATCGAGAGGTGGAAAGTGATCCGTTAAGATTTCTAGACCGAATATCGCAAATCTTGCGTTATGGAGACGCTGAACGTCGACGTGTTAGTCTGCGGCGGTGGCATGGCAGGCATGTCCTGCGCCTCGTTCGCAGCAGAATCCGGGGCGAAAGTATTAGTTGTCGAAAAACAGGCATATATTGGAGGTTCATCGAAGTACTCAGCGGGCATGTTGTAAGTAACGCCGGATCCTTTCTTTTCTAATTAGCGGCCTCTGACAATAGTTGGTATGATAGCTGGGCTCCTCGAGACTATACGAGCCTGCGATCATGGGTCCCAGATGGCGAACCAGACCTACAGCGCGCCTTTCTAGACGACTATCTTCCGGCGGTAGAATGGATGCGGCAGAGTGGTGTTCCAACAGCGAAGCGGTTTGACGGTATCATGACAATTGGTACGTATAGCATTAGACAAAGAAATTATTTTCTGACCGTCTTACAAATTGGTGATATATCAGACTAATCAATTATGCGATAGGCGTTGGATATCCGATAAATATTCCCCATCTGTACTCCTTCCACCAACGCCGAATCGCGTCCAGCGGAACAGGCTCTAAGGTATGGACAGAGACCTCGGTCGTTAAGCTCATGCAGGAAAATCCTGGTTTGCCTGGATGTAGAGTGACAGGCGCGGTGATTCGCCGCGGCGAGGGGAAATATCTGCAAGTCAACGCGAAGCTCGTAGTTCTTGCTACGGGTGGATTCCAAGGCAACAGCCAGCTAAGATCGCAACACCTCGGCTTTGGCGCAGACAATCTTTTTGTCCGCTCAAATGCTGGGTCTGTCGGAGACGGTATTCAACTTTCGGGTGCCGTTGGCGCTGGAACAAGTCGTGGCATGAATACGTATTATGGCCATTTATTGGCCGCGCCTCTCCGAGCAGAAGGCGTCGATCCAAGCGAATTCCTCGCACTGGCACAATATCGTATGGTTCAATTCTCTTTCTGTCGTGACGGTATTATTTATTTTGTCACTGACAATGGATAGAGAGCAAATACTGTCTCCTGATCAACGAGTCCGGTTGTCGTTTTGCCGACGAAACGACTGGTGACGAGATTATCAACCAGTATCTCGCCAAGCAAGACAAACGTCGTGGGTTCCTTTTGTTCAAGTATGTTTGCCCGACAAAAAGAGGACCGATTCAAAGACTGACATTTTTATAGCGAGACGACCAGACGGGAACACTGCGTTAAAGCCCTATTCCCCAACGCAGGCGACGTTGACCGGCTGGAAAAGGCACGCTCGTACGGATGTCACGTAGCATCTGCCCCAACGTTGGACGGACTGGTTAGTATTCTCCAGGGATGGGGGGTCGATGGTTTGCAGGCTTTGACAACGATTCGACAATATGACCGGAAAATACGTCTGGGAGAACGGGACGTCATGCTCGACGCGCCAACTGGAAAGGGAGGCTCCCCGGCGAGTCCCTTGATAGATGGTGACGGACCGTTTTTCGCTATGGAAGTACAACCATCGTGAGTTCGCCATTTCGTTTAATTTTACATCAGAATTACTGTATCTTCTTTTTCATTGTCAACCCAGGAGCTAACAAGACAGTATCACATTCACCTACGGGGGCATTGCGATAGATACTCAAGGCCATGCCCTAACGCCAGACAAAAAAGCCATTCCTGGTCTCCTTGTAGCTGGAGTTGATGGCGGTGGATTCAGCAACCTAGGTTACGCCGGTGGTCTAGCTTTGGCCTTTGTCACTGGTCTCTGGGCTGCACGTCAGGTTGCGAAGGAATTGCGCTTGTCTGAGCCAAAGCTACCTGCGGCAAATCCAAAGGATCTACAAGTCCAAGGCCGGCTGTAATTAGACTTTGAAAAAATGGATATTAAAATTGAAATAGTTATAGAGCTTTCAAAGATATTACCTGCATGAAATGGTAGTTAAGGATAGATTCAATGTTCTTCACTTGCAACTTTGGGCCAGTACATTAGGGTAGGGCTAGGGTAAACGTCCTGATCTACCTGCAGATACTCAGCGAAAGTGCAAGGTAAATTGAAAGATACTACTTGAACTCCTAAAGCTTAGCAAGCTTCTTATGTTGTTTGGCAATCATATCCAACAAAATTTCCTCGCTCCCACCGCTTACCACCAAGACCCGGACGTCGCGACTAATCTGCTCAACCCTCTGCCCCTGGCCAGAGCGCGAGTATCCAAGCCCGCCAAAGACCTGTTGCGCCTCTCTAGATATCTTCTCCAGGTTGTGCGCCGCTTGTACCTTTAGCAAAGCGGCGACCGGTGCGAACTCGATCGAAGGCGTACGCACGGAGCGATACACTAATTCCTCCATGAATGCTTGGGTCGTCTCGAGAAGGCCCATCATCTTAGCGAATTTCATCCGAATGGCTTGGTTGGAGAACAAAGGTTTGCCAAATGTCTCCCTTTTTAGCGAGTAGAGATAAGAGTCTTCGAACGCAACCCGACCGAGCCGTAGAGCAGTGATACCAACCCAAAGACGCTCGTGGGTGAAAGCTGTTGATGTGTGGGGTGTTGTTAGTAAATCATATTATATACAACCTGTGAGTCATGTTTCACGTACTTGACATAATAATCTGGAAACCTTGGCCTTCTTGTCCAAGGAGACCATCAGCTGTGACGACCACGTCCTCAAACTCGATATAGGTAGAACCTACCCGATACGACAGGAATCAGTTAGAACAGTGTCCGAAATAACCACGTGTAGTTGGAAGAGAAGCGAAAGAAGGAAATCATTACCGCTCGCATTGACACCAGAATTCTCAATCTTTCTCTTACTGATTCCCTTCGAGTCCATCGACACGATGAAAACGGACAGGCCTTTCGCACCAGGTGAGCCTGTTCGCGCAGCCACAAGCGCATGAGTGGCCCATTTGCCCTGGGTAATCCACTTCTTTTCACCGTTGATGGTGTAAAATCTACCATCCGGGGATTTGACAGCAGTGGCTGTCAAACCAGAAACATCTGATCCAGCTATGTACACTAGTTAGCCATGGTCTAACTCTGATGTACGTTCATCTATGTATTTGTACCAGCCGGCTCTGTTACTGCTAAACAGTGTCTCTGCTCGCCTCGAAGGAGTGGAACTAAATATTTCTCTTTCTGTTCATGGGTCCCGTATTGTGCAATCGGGGGTCCTCCCACGCTGGCACCCCCGTTGATGCCCCAGACGGTGCCCAAAGAGCCGCATCGTGCCATCTCATCGATAACCTGTGTGGTTCAGTTCAGTCTCCGGCTATAAAAAGTCCCACTAGCCTGCCTTACTATTGAGTCATGAAACTCATCCCACTCATCAACGCTCAACTGAGCTGGCAGGGCTATTCCCCGTACGTAGTCCTTTGGAATGGGGAAGGCTGAAGCAGCCAGGAACCCAAGAGAGGCATGGCGTTTGAAAGCCTGAAATTTCGACAAAACCCGTTATTCATTGATTCTGAAATTCGAAGTCTTCGATATGAAATGCATGAAACAAACCTTTTCCGGAATATCACCTGCTTTTTCCCACTCACCCACATTAGGTGTGATCTCGCGATCGACGTATTCGCGGACGAACTTCTGCAATCGATGGTGACTGTCTTTAAAGTGGGGATGATCATGACGGCGATGCCATGAAGGATCTGCCGAGGGTACTTTGGATGTTAATGCTGTCGACATATTTACCTAGGAATAAGTTTGTATAGGTATGAATAGATAAACCCAGCCTGGAAGCAGGGAGATTCGGCCGCTTTATAAGTATATAAAGCAACCGTTCAATTGTGGATGAATTGGATTGCCATCTACCTAGGCAAATAACGAAGTACAGAAGTTCCAGTTATGGCCCATTTCATGCTACCTAGGTATACATATTTCTGCGGCCGAGGTCGCGATGTCGAGCGTTCCAGGTTCGTTTTGCCTGCTCGGAAATCCAACTCGGAGTCACACCCCGAAGTTCCGAATCAACCACACAGCATTCATATCGAATTGTGCTCTTGAGTCAAGCCGAGCTTAGAATTCCGATGGAAAGTAATAAGCCAGACCAAGTAGCCGAACTGTTATTTATCTTGCCAGGTGCTGTGAAGATTTGATAAAGGAGAAAGGTTACAGACTACCTTTCTGACTCGGTATATCTCTTCAATGAGAAATATTGATTAAGGTAACCACAGTTTGCCATCCTCTCAATTTAATCAAATACAATGCCGCCAATTGATCGAATCCAGCAAGTCGGGGGCCATCTAAAAACTCCTTCAGACCCGATAGTAGACCCGAGTCGGGTTGACAACCATGTCATCATAATAACTGGTGGTGCTCGCGGTAGGTTAACTACAAGTTTGATGATCGAAAGGCTAAAATCTTATGTTTGTATTAACAGGGATCGGTCGTGCAGCAGCCTCGCTTCTCGCGCAAAAAGGCGCCCGGATTGCCATCAGCGATGTGGATGCACAGGTTTCAGAAGAGGCGTGCCAGGAATTGCAAAAGGCCGGTTACGAAGCCGTCAGCTTTCCAGGCGATATGCTTGATCAGGCTTTCCCTCAAAAGCTGGTCGATGATGTGATACAAAAATGGGGCAACATAAATTGTCTTATCAATAATGCGGGTATGTTGGCTTACGATGTGGAGTAATGCTTCAAATTTAAGGTGACTGACTTCTCTAGGATTTACCCTTGATAGTGCCATTCACAAAATGCAGGATGATCAATTTGACATCGTGATGAAAATCCATAACTACGTCCCATTTCGTCTTCTGCGTGCCTTGTCATCACATTGGATGGATCCAGTCAATAAAAGCATGCCAAAGAGCATAATCAATGTTTCGTCCACATCCGGCTTGCACGGCGCAATGGGCCAAATTAACTACAGCACTGCAAAGTCCGGCGTGGTAGGAATGACAAAAGTGATCGCAGCAGAATGGGCCAGATACAATGTTCGCGCCAACTGTATTGCCTACGGCTGGATCGATACACGCATTACCAGGCCGCCAAATGACTCCGAGGTCTTGATGGTGGGTGGTCGTGAAATACACCTGGGCATTCCCCTCACAGCGAAAAAGTGGCGAGATGTGTCGGACATCCCACTGGGCAGACCGGGTTATGCGCATGAGGCTGCGAGGGTGATGCTGTTCTTGGCTAGTCCGTTGTCATCGTATGTTACTGGTACTTGTGTTGAATGCACAGGAGGGAGGTTTATGTAGATATTGTGATTCATTTATTATCATTTGTTCAACCGATTGTGAGCGACTTGCAGGTGGCATTCATGGATATAATAGCTCCTCAAACCGGACTTTTAGAATAATGCACCGGATGTCAGTAAATCATCCATGTCGGCTGCGTTTGCCACTTTGCGTAGCGGTCTATTCAAATGAATTTTTCATTTTATTGGCGATAGAGTGAGGAATGTTTCGGTTTAAACAAGTATTCCAAGTCAACAGTTGAGAAATTGTACCAAGAACGTGGGACTCTTCATATTGGCAGTTCTCTTTTCTCTATCTGAACGAAGCAAGAGATTCTCACCTGAGAAATTACAACTCGGAAACTTTAAAAGGAAGTCACCTTACCGGATGGCGAAGAAAAGAATGGTCTCTTCAAGCTTGAGCGAAAGAAAAAGACCAAAATATATCAGCCGTGCATGGTACGCAATGATTTCCTTAACTGAATAGGTCAATCCAGGAATAGGCTGACCTCCTGTCCTAGTCAAGACTGTAAGCGTCGGAAGGTGAAGGTATCTTTATCTCGAGAAAATTAGACCGTCACTAAGGAATTGGCTAATGAAGTTCCTACTATCTATAGTGCTCTGGAGAGAAAACATGTCGACACTGCCGAATACGCGATACTCCCTGTATCTATACGGCGTACGATGGGAGGCGTGAAGGGAGAAGAAGGTGTGTGAAGTGATTTGGATATGGCTTTAAATGACTAACCTTGAGTTCACCGTATTCAGTGTTATCCAAAAGAGTGATACGGAGTCGGCTACATCTGACGTGGCCGAGGATTCGATTGACGAGGAGCCCATTTCTCGGTTGGAAACTGAGATGAAGTTCGTCACTAGCAATCTAAAAGAACTCCACAGGCTGGTTAGACAGTAAGCGCATGGAATGATTCAAAGTGTTCAGTCAGTTGATTCTAACTACAACTACCAGTGCTATTGGCGATAGACGTTTCCACGACGAAGCATCCGCAGACCTCGCTCCGCATATGGATCATGGAGATACAGACGCATTTAGTCCTATGGAGACACGACCGAGAAATCTGTCACTTTCATCACAGCTCTGCGCAATACGGGAATTGGTTTACTCAAATACTGCGATAGAAGACAAAGCAATTACATCTGCATCGACAACGCAAGAATGGGCGACATGTCGGCGTAAGTGTTCTATTGAACTGCCAGATCCCCAGAGGCTACGAACCCTTCTTGATGTCTACTTTCGGGACCTCAATTCATTCTTCCCATTCCTTGAGCAGTGTTCAACCGAGAGTCGGATCTATGACACACTGAAAGCGTTGGAATATAGTCCTGAGAACGAATATACAGTGGACGTGATTTATAAACACCATTCTGTTATAGCATTGCTCTGCAGCATTCTCAGTGTCGCCGAATCATTCACGTCACCAGGGAGCATCACTGAAGATATTAGGCCAGGGTGGTCAAATTTCCGACGTGGTCAGGAGTTGATGCAGTGTTTTTCATCTTTGAACGTGGCAGCCATTGACCTCGACCGTATTCGATACTACACTCTAAGTGCGGAATATTTCATGCAGTCAGAAATGCTTCAGATGTCCTCCCAGGCAATCTCAACTGCTGTTCAGTACGCTACGTTCGTACGTTTGAATGACGAGAGAGCATGGGGAAAATGCTGCCCAGAAGAGGCAGAAGCCCGGAAAAAGCTTTGGTGGGTTATATATTTTCTCGATCGAAAGATCGCTCAACGGATTGGGTGTCCGTACCTGATCCGCGATAGCGAGGTAGCTGTTTCTGAATTCAAAAATGGCTCCGAATGTCATGACGAAATAAACAGCGGCCCAACATCTGCTACATGCGAAGATGAAGCATACATGCAGGCCCTAATAGATCTAGCCAGGTTGTGGAGCAAGATCTGGGACACGTTCTTCTCCGCTACTGCCATTTCCAAACAGTTCCAAAACTGGAGAGAAACCGAACTTATGGAAACCAGAATCGTCTTGGCCTATCGCGAGCTACCAGAGAAGTTATGCTGGGACACGGACTCCCTTGTGACTAGTTACATTTCCAACGGTGAGAGAGAGCCCCAAATCCGACGGCGGCTAGCTATCTTCATTGTAAGTCGTACACCTGACAATGGTTGAACTAACTAATGAAGATATTTCCAGAGATTCAATCTGTTGCGTTTAATCGTCAAACAAAATCCCCTCTTAACGTACTGCTCAAATGACCGAGGATCCCAAACCCTGTGCTTGGGGCTAGTCACTGAAATCGTCGAAGCCATAGCGTCTTTCATCAAAATGTGCCCTCACTTGAGACCATCCGGATTTTTCTTCACGTCTGCACTAGTCGAGTGCATCTATCACTTAATCCTCATCATCCGAGCGAAGAAAAAATCCGAAGATACTAGTCGATCTGCCGTTCGTTCATTAGAAGTGTCGTATCAGTTACTGGTGGAATTTTCAAAAAGCTTAGACACTGCCAAACGCGCTGTTGATGCACTGCATTGGGCGGTGTTTAAGAGCGAGGACTTTGGAGATTTATTTAAGGTCATTGAGAGAGTAAATGATGATGCTGAATGCGCCGGAGAGGTTATTTCCACCATGCAGGATAGCGGTATGGCGAGTTTCTTTGCTGCATATCCTTGGGATTGGAGCTCTTGGGATTCTGGAAGAGGTGGAACATCGTGCTTGTACTGAACAAGTCGTTTTCATCGTTTTATTATCGGATCTTTGACTACAACTGCTAAGTTCATGTTCTATATGAGAAAGAAAAATATCCATTAGTACATTTACTTCTATAATTTTGAACTGGGCATTGCACTTTTCTTCTCAGATGCCAGCTCCCAAATTGCGGCCAGGGCAGCTTTCTCCCCAGCTTCACTAGGCTCCCTTTCCAACCAGAGTATTTGCTGCGCTATGATTACGCGAACGAGAACTTCAGTCCCTGAGATCACCTTCCAGTTTTGATTCTTCGCTTCCGTGAACAATCTAGTGAAGGGACTTGGCATATAACACATATCGAGCAGTACACCCTTGTCCTGTCTTGCAAGAAACAGATCACAAACATCCCGACATTTGATCTCCCCAGGTGTTTTTGCAGAATAGTCAGGAACCGTGCCGATAACAATATATGGCGTGGGAAGCTCTTTTGCTGTATCCGTGAAGCCGATATATCGTAGCTTCATCTCCGGCACGGTGTCTCGAAAGGAGGAAATAATATCGTCGACTTCAGACTGCAATCGATTCGTAATGTATATTTCAGATGGCCGCATCCATCGCCACAGAGCATACACAGCGCTTCGAGCAGCACCGCCGCCACCAATGACCATTGCGGGGTGACCGCGCGCACTCTCCGCGATCCCAGGAACCGTTTGGACTAATGTATCGCGGATACCAATGCAGTCGGTATTGGCACCGATATTTCTGCGTCGGCCACCGTGACGGTCTATTCGCACGAAGGACGTATTTATGGCCCCAATAGCGAGGGCCTCTGGCGTCAGATCATCCATAACGGCTTTAAAAGTCACCTTGTTAGGCATTGTGATCGATGCGCCGATGAAATTTTTTTCTTCACGCTTCTGTACCAAGTCGAATGCATCGGTGGTTTCGGTGAGAGAGAATTGCCATTTTGCGGAAATAGAGTTGAATAGGATTGACTGTAGTAGTGGTGAGAGTGATTTGGAAATAGGCTTGCCATAAAGAGAGATTCGCAGAGGTTGTTGGATGGAGTCTGGCGTGAGCGGTGATGCACCGTATTGATATGAGTCGTGCAGGATATCCATGGCGGTTTGTCAATCACAATACGATTGAGAAATTCAAGTCATGTGGAATGTTGACATTATGGTGTAGTATTTGTTTACTGTTAGAGGGTCAATGGAAGAGATTGAACTCCGGCCAATTGTTTAAAGGGCCGGGGTTTGGGCATCCAATACGCACATATGGGAAAGTCTTTGTATGACAGCAGAAAAATATACCTTTCCAGAATCTAATGGTGCATTTCGAGAATTCAGCCGATTAACAACCTATCAATAAAGCAGTATGATAGCTAAATGTCAAATGAAAGTATTGAGAAGGCTAGCTGCAACCAATATCGCGAGCAAGGATCGCGGATGGACGACAGGAAAGCTAGTCAACTCAGAACTAGTAAACGAAGGAACCACAGGATTCGCTTTTGAAGCTGTCTTTGATACGAGAATAGTTGTTATGGAACCCGGGCCACCTGCCGCCCTTGAATGACCGACAATATCATCTGGAGTCGACTGCGTCTGGATTAGTTATACGTAGGAAAATGCTCAGGAAGTGATATATTCCAGAGAGAGAAGAAGGACTCAATGCAACGGACGTTGCGATAATTGGTGATAATCTCTGCCTCCACTTTTGTGCTGTACCTAATCTATAATACATAGGTTAGATTTAGTTTCAGAAAAATATAAACCTAAACTTAGACCTCCCAAAATCTGACCTAACCCAACCCATTGCCATGTCTAAAACTACTTGATCAAGATAGGTATCCCATTACGTTTTGTAAGAGCCTCTATAACTGCCTCACAAACCTTGACAGCAGCAAGGCCATCATCACCAGAGCAGCGAGGCTCCTCTACACCTCGAATGACGCGAACAAAATGCTCAGTCTGTTGCTGAAAGGGAATTTCGTCCGCCGCTTCCATCTGTTTGCGTGACATTGGAATGTTCCAACCGACTTCTAACCCCCTTTCCTTCGCCTCTTCCGGTCGATACGTCCAAAGGATCCCGTCAGGCCCGCTCAGTGTCCCCTTTGTGCCGAATAGGCGATAGCAGTCCACCGGTGCACTCGCCGGAGCATATGTCGGATTGTCGCCCGTGGCAGACTCCCATCCATACGGGCTAGCAACATTATCACAGACAACAAATGTGCCAACGACTCCATTGCTAAATTGTAGCATGATTGCTGCTCCTTCTTCAACTTGATCCTCCTTTCCAATTCTGACACCAGGCTCCCGCCTAGATGGAGTAGCTGTTGCCCAGATTCGCACAATTCGTGATCCCGTCAGGTAATGCAGAACGTCGATGTCATGCACAAAGTTAGTCCAGATCGGACCACCGCCTGCCAACCGGGAACAGCGCCAGAGAGCTTCTGTAAAGTATCTATCATTCTTTTTTGCAGTCCACAACCCGGAAACTGCTGTGATAGCACCAATCCTCCCGGCTTGAATGGCTGCCTTGGCCGCCGAGACCCATGGATTGAATCTTCGGTGGTGACCAACGACAAGTGTGCAATTCTTCTGGCGCGCGAACTCGACCAACTGTGACCCGGAATGCGAGTCAGTCGAGAACGGCTTCTCGATCAAAATGGCCCGTGGCGTGGCTTTTTCAATGATCTCCTGTGACACCGACACATGCAGACTCGACGGGACACAGACGATGTAGGTATCCGGATGAGGACCGGAAGATTCTAATAATGTTGTAACGGACTTGAAGTAGGCAACACTGACTCTTTTGGCTAATTCTTCTCCTGGCGAGAAAGGGTCGATGATTGCAATCAATTCTGCTGTTGAGGAGCTTTGTAGATAGCGGGCGTGTAGTGGGGCGATTGTGCCTCCTCCGACGAGGGCAACGGAAATCTTAGAGTCGGTCATCAGAGCTATAATAATAGGGCTTTGAGAGGAGAAAAATAATTTTAATAGTCCCAGAATATCTATCTGTGTACGTTCAAAGAACTGTCTCAGGCTCTCCGAGCAAGCACCTATACGTTGACTGGCGGATAAATATTCCTTTTGGTTAGGGTTCCGTTCCCCGCTCCCGGGCATTTAAATAAACATACCGGTGCGGGGATGACATCCATTGATCGATTTGGTTTATTAGCCCTCGTCTTGCAAAAAATCCATTTTAATTTGATATTGGAAGGTCGACATTTGCAATACTAGACGATTAATGCGACGTTACTCGTGTGAGTGATCTTGTCGTGCCATATGCCACCCTATCCGTCATATAAGTGGCTACCAGAATTTAGTCGTCCGGCATCAAACTGCTCTTGAAAGCGAAAGGATAAGGCAAAATGTCCATCGCCTGGCCTCCAGAGCAAATCAAAAATGAATTTGGCATTGCCACGTTATCGCTCGGGAACTGGCGCGAGCATACACTGACTCCGCGATTAGAAGCAGCCTCAAAGGCTGGCTTTAAATGGATCGATCTATTCGACGAGTGCTGGGCTGCATATTTGGAAGAACATGGTCTTACTGGCGACCAGCTCTGGGAGCCCACGGAAGAAAATCTCCGCGTGGCGTGTAAATTAGGTGACTTGGTTAAATCATACGGAATGAAGATTGCGTGTACGCAGCCATTGCGCAAAATCGAAGGAATTAAGGACACCACAGAGCGGAGGGAGACGCTAGACCTTGTCGCGAAGCGGTTCCCATTCATGCGTGCTTTCGATACAGATCTAGTGTTTATGTGTGCTAGTATCCGAACAGACAGCGGTATTACCACCGACCTGAAGTCCGTGGCCAGAGATCTTGCCGAGCTCGGCGATATGGCCGCCTCGTTTTCTAAGGCTGATGGGGGTCGCATGATAAAGATCGGATATGAGGGTTTGTCTTGGGCGACGAGAAATAACACTTGGTCGTCATCTTGGGAAGTTGTCCGGTTTGCAAATCGACCGAACGTTGGCTTGATCGTTGACGCGTTCAACGTCCTCGCTGTGGAATTTGCAGATCCGTACAACCCTGCCGGACACGGGCGAATTTACCCTACTATCGAAGAGTCGATTGAAGTTTTGACTACGTCGATGGCTAGTCTTGCTGCGACAGTACCCGGTGATCGCATCTACTTCTTTCAGTGCGGCGATGCTGAGTTAATGAATCCCCAAACTTTCCAACCACCGAAAGATCCCGAAACACCGGCGCTGTTACCATGGTCAAGAGGTCATCGATTATATCCATTTGAGCGTTCCAAGGGTGCCTACATGCCCGTCGAACTAGTCGCTGCTGCGGTACTGGCCACAGGATACACGGGGCCCATTTCACTAGAGGTGTTCAACAACTCCCTCAATAAGCCAGGTGTTGATGTTCCAACCGTGCATGCAAAGCGTGGAATAATTGGCCTTCAGCGACTAGTTGACGTGTTGAAAACAATACCGGTATTTTGGGACACGCCTCCGAGGATTTCGAAAGCAAAGATGCAGTTAGTCATTGATGGAGTCCGGTCAAGGCAGCACCGGTTATAAATCACGCATAGCCATATATCTAGCATTTACAATCACTTAACATGTATTTATCGTATCCATATCATCAAGAAATTGACACAGTAGCATGTAAAATATATACGAAATGAAATCATAACTTTGCTGCATACCCGTGCGTATATCCGCCCTCTGTTATCAAATATTCCCTACCTTTCTTCCACCCTATCCACTTTTGCAGTACATCTTCTCCTCCGGTCCCTGGCTTCAATGTGATCGGTATCCAACCATCATTTTTATCGCCTGTTTGCAAAGATGGGTTCCCCTTTAAAGTCACCGCCGGCCGCTGCTCGTACCCATCTTCATACAAATCCCTGTGTTCCAGTACAGGCGTACAACAAGCATCCGTGCCATCGAAGATATCCTCCCACTCTTTCCTTGTCTTGGTTCGGAATCTATGGGCAAATGCCAGTTTCATAGCCGGCCAGCACTTCCTATCTTCCCGGCGGATGCCGCCCCAGTCCTTGTCGGAAAGGTTGAGACCACGGATCAATGCGTTGAAGAATTTTGGCTCGAGTCCAGCCACCGCCATATATTTTCCATCATCCTTGCATTCATAGACGTTGTAGTATGGACATCCACCGTCGACGAGGTTCTCCCCTCGGGGTCGGTCCCATTGACCGGGAATCATCGTCGATAGCCGTGGTGCTGTGGCTAAGTACGACACCCCATCGACCATATTTGCCTCCACCACCTGTCCTTTACCGGTGCGGAATCGGGCGACAAGAGCCATCACAATCCCTGCGAAGCACATCAAACCTCCGCCAGCAAAATCGCCTAGAAGATTTCCAGGTGGGCTCGGTGGCATGGCACGGTTCAACGGTGGCACGTTTTTCACCGCAGGACCAAGCATAGAGAGAACTCCCGAAACGGCCAGGTAGTTAATATCATGTCCTGCCATAGTTGCATATTTACCATCTCGACGAAAACCCGTCAACCGAGCTACAATAAGCCGGGGATTCAACTTGAGTAAGACTTTTGTCGGATTCAAGCCGAGTTTTTCAAGAACGCCGGGCCGGAAGGGATCGATTAGAACGTCGACATGAGGGATAAGATGTAGGAGAAATTCTTTTCCCGCTGCAGACTTGAGGTCGACTGTAATTGATGACTTGTTCCGTACGAGGACATCTGGGCTGGGAGCGACCCCTGGCTGTACGCGGTCGACGCGAAGCACATCTGCACCGTTGTCTGCAAGAAGGAGGCCAGCAAAGGGGCCGGGGGCAAGTCCAGCCAGTTCTATCACGCGAATTCCATCAAGGGCGGCCATCTTTATATATTGATGGTTGCTATAATACGGAAAAGCTTTTAGCAATGCTGTTTATATATTGAACATGGCATATCAATGTTGAATGAATCGGTCACTTTAATTAAGAACCGAGGTCCATGAGCACGGACGACGAAATCCGACAGTGAATCCATCGTCCACTACCCCAATAACTCTTTTTATGCTATCTCCTGACCGAGGCTGATTTATTCTTTTCTTGGCGGCAGTTTTCCCATTTTCCATTTACCTGCTTCGAGAATTGTGATTGTGTCTACCCACGGATACCTAGGTATCATGCACAAAGTCAGTCAATTCCATGTATCAACAAATATATCCTTCATTCGTATTGTATACGTGTGCTATAGAATATTCAAAAGGTCATAGCATTACAAGACTGGACTGTGTCGAGAGGCAATGAGAAATCTCTATAGCTTTGCGCTAACAGCAGCACCACTCTCTCTAAGCTCTCTTCTCAACAGCTTCCCTGTTGGATTTCGCGGCAACTTGTCAATGAATCTTACACCCCCGCGTAGCTGTTTGTAACCAGCCACCTTTAAAGCTACGGCGTTCTTGATTTCTTTCTCCACCCGGTTATAATCTAGGGACTTGACATCAGATAACGGGACGACGAATGCGGTTGGCATCTCCGTTGCTTCTGCGCCGCTCCAAATTCCGACTACCCCTGCATCAGCAACTGCGGGGTGCTGAACAATCAATTCCTCAAGTTCCGTCGGATTGACTTGGAATCTGCCAAATATTAGTCGTAAAGCGTGACTATGGGCAGTATCAGGCTTACCCCTTATATTTGATAACGTCCTTCAGTCGATCGACGATGGTTAGATAGCCATTTTTGTCAAGGTACCCTATATCACCTGTACGATACCAGCCTGGCTCCAGCATCGATTCTCGAGTATCGGCGTCGTTGTCTTTGAATCCCCTATGAATGCAGAGAAAGTGGTTAATGAGGGGATTGTTAAACTGGTTGACACATTTCGCACCACTCACATCATGATCGTCGGTGATGAGACGCATATTTCACCGGGTCTGTTTGGGGGAACATCTCTCCCGTGCTCGTCAACAAAACGAACTTTAAGATTCGGAAGCAAAGTGCCCGTTGCTACCAAGGGGGCGTCCTTGTCACGGACGCCGCTCTGGGAAATGCACGAAGAGAGCTCCGTGCAACCATAGGCTGATTATATTAGTATAGAATCAACCGCAATCTACATTAATGCAGTGAAAAGAATGGAGCAGCACATACTCTGGCAGAGACTGACCCCAGGAAATTTGTCTCGTAGTTTCTTCGCTACCGTCGGCTATATCGAAATTAGATTTGTCATTGATGGAAGACAGAAAACCCCATTTTATTTTACCTTCAAAGGAGCGGCCGAACAGGAAAAGTATTCCAGGTCAGGATACCTGTATCTTTGTGTGATAGATGAATCGGCCAATGCCAATGCGACAGTGGGAACAAGTCTTGCAAGCGTCGCCCGTTTTTCTTGCAAAAGCTGTACATAAAACATTTAGAACTAGTCTTTGCCTCCAACGAGGACCTTTAGCACAGAAGTTCAGTCTTACCTGACAAAAGCGTTCTAGCTCGAAGGAAGCTAAAAGGCACGTATAAGAACCGAGCCAAGGTCCCATCAGGGCACAGACGTAAAGACCGTATATGTGCGATACTGTTCTGAGTTAGGTCAAAGGCAACTACCAAAAAGAACAAAGTATTATCCTCACATGGCTGGGCAAGTTGAAGAAGAAAGATCAGTCCTCTAAATCAACAATAAAGGCATGGAAAACGGAACTCACTGGAAAGAATATTTCCCGCATCGAGCCTCTCCAGTTATCGGGGTTATGAGCACGAAGCATCTCGCAAATTGCAACCAAATTGTGATGTGATAGCATCACCGCTTTGGGGGATCCTGACGTGCCACTGGACAGAACAATTGCGGCGCAGGCTTTATGAGCGTCCTTTCCGTCCATGGTGTACGCTTCTGGCTCGATACGGTTTTCGTGGGTAAGAAGATCATCCGGGAACTACAGAAAATAAACGTGCGTCAATCGATCATTGTAACAAAAAAAAAAAAAAAAAAAAAAAAAAAAAAAAAAAAAAAAAAATAAAAAAAAAAAATAAAGAAAAATTGAGTAGGTTACCCGTGGAATGTCCTTCGCCCGAGATACCAAGGACATCATCCTCGAAGGAACCCTACGGCCGTTCTCCTTGAGCAACTTGCAAGCCTCACGAAGTTTTTGTTCCACGACAGTATCGAAGATAATCAAGTCCGGTCCAACAGTTTGGATTGCTTTCACCAACTCATATACTGACGAAGAGTGGTTGATGGTGCTTGTCTCATCAGTACCTAGGTAACTAACAACATTGAAGAACATAATCTAGATTTTTATTCGACATACCTGACTGTTCCTCCTGCGGCCCATATCGCATGTGCTGCCAGGATATAATCAACCTACAGATACCGATGAATGAATAAGCCCTTATTTACCACATATTGTTTTTAGAGGTGAAAAGCAAAGTAAGAGCTCACACAACTTCGACCGATAATAGTCACGATTCCACCAGGACGGACATTATGCGTATATCGAAGAGAATAAGCAGCACGGAACGCATCACGTCGAAGTCCACCATATGTTAGACATTTCCCAGTCAATGTGTCCTCCGTTACTACTTTCTCGGGTTTTGCATTGCATGGATTTTCGAGCATCAATTGTGTGATGGAGCGGTCAGGTCGTAGGTAGATGGTCATGGGGGAGGTTATGACGGCCATGGTTCATGTATTTGTCGTATAGAGTGAGGACTTGTTTGGATGAACTTCGATATGTCTCTCTATGTATAGAAATGACCTACAGATGTGACGTTGATTTTCGTTGTTTTGCAGCCATTACCCACCGCTCTACTGTGGGTATGCAGTAAAGAAGCGAGTATCTCGCCATATCGGAAGTTCATTTTAATGCAATTCCGAAATCTAATTTGTTCCATGAGGATTTCTCTAGTGTTCAGGTCGCAAATGAATGCTGCGTGCGGCCGGTCTCCTTATTAAATGGCCGGACCTTGTACAACCAGTCTCAGTGTATCCTTGTCAACATCACTTACTAGAGATCCATGTACCGGTGCTCTATGGTCTAAGTACTGATATGAAAGTAGTCTGGGTTATGTCAAATCATTTTTAAGTCTGTCACATAAGGCGATATTTGAAAATTGAATGCGTGCAATAATCGTTTCTGATGAACTCACGACAAAGCGAATTGTCCTTGATTCAGCGTAATCTCGAACTTACCCCGGTACCAGAACTCGGCGATGGCAGCTTCAAAAATGCTTATCCTTTATGGCATCCCACGGGAGCGCGCGGCATTTTCGGTGGCATCGCCATTGCACAGAGCCTCAATGCAGCCCAAGCCACCATTTCTGACGAGAACCTACATGCGCATTCCATGCATTTGTCGTTTCTAAACGCTGGCAAAGTGGATACAGACATTTTTTACCAGGTGACGGACCTCCGGCGAGGGAAGAGCTTCATTTCTAAATCGGTCAAAGCGGTACAAAACGATCGTACACTAGCAGTTTCAACAATAAGCTTCGCTCGAACAAACGCTGGCAGCAGTTGTGATAATGAGAGATCCATATCTCATGCTGAGCC
The DNA here is from genome assembly GCA_022814505.1 of Talaromyces liani. NCBI lineage: Eukaryota > Fungi > Ascomycota > Eurotiomycetes > Eurotiales > Trichocomaceae > Talaromyces > Talaromyces liani. The sequence continues at coordinate 579,056 of JAKLNL010000020.1, forward strand.
GATGCCCAAGAATGTCCCTAGGCCGGAGAAAAAGGGAGGTGAGCCTGATGAGCAGCCGAGCAAATTCAGAAAAACAAACAAAACAGATTTCTCTAGAGGGCCGTATGTCAACTGGAGTTTAGGAGTTGCCGAGTCCCCCGACTTAGAGACTAGGAAACCGTATCAGAAGCGTATACACCAGTGGATAAAGGCGCATCGGATAGTGTCATCCCCTTCGTCTAGTATCGGTCAGCATCAACTTCGAATTCACCTGGCTGCACTAGCCTACATGTCGGACAGTTACTTCCTCGCAGCGGTACCCCATACTAGCGGCGTTTTCAATTTTGTTAGCCCGCCCTTGACGGAGTTTTACATCGATCCTGGAGGCCCTATAGGAGTACACAACGGCTACACCACAATCCCCAGGCCATACCTACAACATACACGTGTTACGGACAAACCTAACCATTCTCCAGCAAATAAGAACCGAATAGGGATGATGGTTAGTTTAGATCATACAATTTATTTCCACTGTCCGCAGGGGTTCCGCGCCGATGAGTGGATGTTAGCAGAAGTACAGAATCACTGGGCTGGAAATGGCCGGGGACTTGTTACACAAAAGATCTGGAGTAGGGATGGAACCCTAATTGCTACTTGCATACAAGAGGTGAGTTATTGATGTCGATCGTAGATCGGTTCACATGTAGCTAACGCAATCATTCAAACAGGGAGTTATCCGGTTAGAACGACATATTAAAATACTTCGTAGTGCCCTATGATTAGTATGAGTGCCAGCTATTTAAATACGAATCTCTAGGACATATTCCAAGGTTGTATATCCATTAATGTGTCGCATTCGAGATATGAAAGACGTGGGCTCTATTTCTCAGGGTTAGAGATGGGTCACCACCACTGAGTATTGAAGGATCCATGGATCTAACCAGCAGACTCAGTACGATAATATTTATAAAAATCAAGGTCTTTATGGAATCATCATGGCACGTCGCGAAATTATTGTCTCGGCTGGAACCTATCGTTCCCCTCAGACTTGATGTTTTCTGGTCTAGGGCTTCAAAAAGATTTGCAAGAACATGGAATCAAAACTATCTATCCTTGATCTACCTGACGTTGGACGCCATTTCCAAGATCATTGCTGCGTCAACCAATGGTGGAGCTCAGGAAGCCCGAAATGGACTTTTCGTTGGATCCCCTGCTTTCAATAACCCACTTTGTTTGAAAGGATTCCCTTGGACTTTATAGCCACTCAATCGGCCCCTATTGAAAGCACTATCTGCCGACAAAATCGCTACTCCAATACATCATCTAGTAGCATTACAGCACGGTCATATTGAGATCTACATCATGTATCTGGCGGTAATGAGGGAGACCCATTGATTATTCCAGATGGCACTCACATTACAACTTCTACGATGTGCATGTTACCTACCTCTAGTGGGTCTATTCAATTAAAAGACGTAAATCCAGAGAGTATTCCCTTGATAGACCCCAACTACTTAGCGACAGAAACGGACCAGTATGTACTCCGAGAGGGTCTTCGTAAGATCTACAAAGTACTACGTGAGACGAAGGTTGGTCGAGAATTTATTGTGTCTGGAGCTGTTGAGGAGGGTGGCCGAGGAGTCTCTTCAACCTCCACTGATGAAGAGCTCAATGATTTAATCCGTCGGCGTTTAGGGCAAGTTTTCATATCCGAACACAGATGAACTCTTCGAAATACTAAACTTTCTTAATAGAACGATGTTCCATCCAGCAGGCAGTGTATCCATGGGCAAAGTCGTGGATAGCGAACTGCTTGTTAAAGGTGTAGATAGACTTGGCGTCGTTGATGCCAGTGTTATACCAGTACCTACCGCTGGGCATATTCAGAATTGCGTCTATGCACTAGTAGAACAAGCCGCAGATATGATTCTAGCGTCTTCAGAGGAATTTCTCTCTCAATGCGTCTGGGTATTCACCAAAATCGATGTGGCTATGTAATAACAGGTTAAAGATTGCTAAGCTATCAATAAGAGTGACCTAAATAAGCTAAAGCTCATGGCTATATATTGACTTCTCTAATCTTTTTTCTTTCTATTACTATTGCTATAAAATACGTAGTCCTGATAAACACGATGCGCAAGTCAACTCCCTCTTGCGTTGTTTCTGTTCGTAACCTTGGAATCAACGTTATGAGACCTTGCTAGGATATCATAAGGATAGATGTCATCCATATAGCGGTATATGATTTGTGCAGAACTGTAAATAAACTAAGTGGTTTGTGTTGCATTTATTGCTTTTGGAGTTTTCGGGCAGACTGTTCAATAGTACAAACATAGTAGAGGTTGTTATAATCTATACAGTAAATCCATCATACGTCCCAACATGTAACATGAGAATGGAAAGATTTTTTCACAGCATCAAGAAGTGAAGTAAGTGGCAATTTGATTTCTATTCTCCATATCCATATAATGGACGCTCACGCTCGGCTTCGAGATGTATAATTTGTTAAAATTTACCAAAACAAATTATACTTCTCCTTTGCATCGCGTCGGGGCGCGCTCCCTGCTTCCAACTCAATTTAGTATGTCGTGTTGGTCGTAGGAAAGATACTGTATGCATACCTTATGACTCAGTTGGCGAAAGCAATTTAATCAGTAGTGGCGCACTGGGCCGAGTTTCCCGGGTTTGAAGGCAAAGTACAATAAGCCACAAGCGCGTTGTCCTCATCATAGTAGGAAAGATGAGTGCCACGGTCACCACCCTGGAAGTCGGCAGTGATAGATGAGCTGCCACAGAGCGGCTGGGAGACAGTGCCCTGAATGTCAGAGCAGTTTTGTGAGCCACTGAGAACGACAATTCCGTCGCAGCCAGTGTATGAGTCGACCTCAACGACGCAGCCACTGCCGTTGGAGATGGCGTCGTTTCCGAGGTAGAATGTGGTCAAATAAGGAGTGGCAGAGGGAGTGGGAATAGCAGAAGAGGAGACTTCGGAAGGAGCGGCAGATGCAACACCGGCGACGGCGGCAACAACAGTGAGGATGGTCTTGGAGACGAACATTTTGAATGTATATTTTTGCGATCCTTCAAGGAGGCACGATAGTTGCAGGAGAATTGTTTTGAGTGGTGATATTGATGATGGAGAGGAAAGAAATATTCATTTTAATGTGGGATAAACAGTCTGCTTTATACTTTTGGACTCGAACTGGAAATTCTGTAGAAGGTAGATTTCTCATTTTTTTTTCTCGAATGTCCTCCACGCTTGTTTGTCGAATAAAACGATGATACACTTCAAGTGTGGCTACGTAGTATGCCAACAAGTATATAGTTACAAGAAAAGCATTCGCTGGTATGTCGGAGATCAGGCACATGCCTTGCTGCATACTTCCCTATTGGTAAATGCTCTGAATAGAGGTCAGATACCAAGAAAAATTGGCACATGTTGGTCATCATTACGAGCTACGTGGTAAGGGGATGTAGTACTGCCCTTGTGGTAAACCCTAGTCTAATCTTCTAGTAGCAACGGAAGTCTGGGGGGTAGCATCCCTGGGGCCGAAAAGAATATGCCTGGATCTCGACCAGGAATGAATGGGCTTTTAGCATAAAGATCTATAGAGCTATAAATCGTGGTTCTTCAAGAATGCTTCGAAATAACGACCTGGAAGTTCTACATAAATGAACATGCCCGCGCTACTTTATAATGAATATAACATTAAAATTTCCATCTCGAGAGTGAACTTCGGAAGTCTCTATCCGAAGCCGGGTTTTGCACCAATTATTTAGATCCGTATTCCTTATTCTAAGGTTGTAAAACTAAAGAAGAGTACTTCCGACCGCAGAGAAATCAATAGACAGAATAAACCACTAATCTCTTCGGTTGGTGTTGGATGTTGGAAGGCCAAGGTGCAGAGTGACATCTAGAACTCTAGACCCAACTGCTCGCAATGGCTCACACTCACACAGGGATGGCCCTGAGAGGCTAAGATAGAGCAACAAGATTACCCGTGCTATGTACCTGCCTAGATCTGATCTTTTCTAGCGGCCGTTTTGAGGCGTGTCGATCGCTGACACAACCCATGGCCCCGTTGTAGTTCTGGTATCGGGCCGAACCAACAGATGCTACGTACAACCTGAAGATCACAAAGTCGAAGGCTGGAAACGGTACTACTATTATCCCTCTCCTGGCACCCTGGCTTATTGATCCCTGCTTAAGAGAAGTGGTCATATGACAAAAATTCTACAGGAGGGCATATTGGAATCCCTCATCTTTCAGAGGACAAAAGCTAGACAGCAACATTGTTACCCATAACTAAAGAGCCATGTATGTGATGTTTGTACAGATTTGGGAAAGAGACTGACCATTTTCATATCAGGACCGCTATCGTTTCTATTGTGCTAGTTGCATAAAACACACAAGAAGTGGGCCATCAGGAGATATTTTCAATCTCCTGCTTGACAACGCCTTTCTCATCTTGATGATGATGACCAAGCCGGTCTAAAATTTCATCCTTGGCAAACAGAGAGTCAATCTCTTCCAATATTTCCCAGTTAGCTTCACGTATTCCCGTAATTAGACTTGCTATTCTTTTCAAATATTTCATGGGCAAATATGAAACTCACGTCGGGGCGCATAAAGCAGACGAATGGCACTGCCAGCGCATTGAAAATCAATGGCCAGATCCATATTTTTCATCCGATAGTACCAACTCCAAGCCCCCCAGCAAACACAGTGACAAATGTAAAGGGCCACTCGCCAAAGAGGGCGGCTGTGGAACCAATGTGTCTGTATTTCAATGGAGCGATCTATGTTTGGAATTAGAAGATTGGTTTGTAGGAATGAAGTTGAGATTGAAATATTGGTTAACTGACCTCTGGACCATAAAGCCTACTCGCCAGTGACCATATTAGCAACCAACCCTCAAGACGCATGGAGCTTACTTAACAAGGACATGCAACCCAGCCCCAACCATACATAAATAGATATGGAAGCATAATGATGGCAGCCGTCCACCTGGGAAAAAATTAGAGTTAGGTAATAAACTAGAATATCGATACCTATCATTTGCTGAATGGACAAAATCATGAACGAGATTCGGATGCGGCGTCCTACGCGCAAGGATGTGTTGTCCCAGATAAGAGAGACCCAACTTAGTCGGTTTTCTTGCTCAGTTTCAAGCTGCAGGTTCTGTAAGATATTTGATTTGATTTCTTGCATCGCGGAATGATCATCGTAGTTCTGTCGGTCCCCTGGTATATCCCGTACAACCTTGCCAGGGTCTGGTCTCCATCGAGCAATCGGGCCTTTAGCATAATACCAGCGGGGACTGTCCGGACAAACGAGATACTAGTGGCGGCGATAATAGCAAGCAGTGACTGAATAGCAGTTGGCATTCTCTGTAAAGTTATCAACAGCGAGCTCCTATACCATGGTATAGCTGCATTGGGAAATATCTTTTCGGAATTTACATACCCAGGAGATCTAGGTTGTCATACATGTGAGGCCAAAGTCGACCCAATACGAGATAGCAACCCCGGCAAGAAGTGCCGCACAACTCATAGCAACCGAGGGACCACGTTCTTGTGCATGAGTACTCATCTCCGACTATAAAATTGATTAGAAACGGATCAATCGCGAAATAGAATCTTTAGATATACCATATACATCGGTACATTGCATGTGATCAACTGTTTTATAGTCGAGGTTATAATACAATGACCTAACGGAGTCTCAGATGATAACTTACGCCTATTCCAGCACCCTAATGTTTCAATGTCAGCGATTTCTCGACATATATCCCCCAGAAAGACCAAAATCGACATACACATATGACTCGTACTACAATAATCTGAGGTACTGAAAAAGGGTGGCCTGAATGATTCCGCTAACTACAATGGTTATATTCCCCAGGAGGATGGAGTTTCGGCGACCAAGAGGCACTCCCACAACCACGACCAGCAAAGAAGTCACGATAGCTGCCGAGGTGTAAATGACGCAATCATTGGAATGATATAAGTGCCTTCATGATTCTGTTAAGATCGGCTTCATGTCAATGCATGGTTTCTGTTGGATCTATGTGCACAAATGGGAAGACATGGCATACTCCAATGGCCGAAAGAAACGGCTTGGTGTCCTGTACACCCCAAGAATGCCGGCCCGGTAACCCCCAATGATGAAAGACTTTTATGCTTCACAATCAGCATGATTATTGTGATCGAATCTCTTGTGTAGATACCATAGATGGGGAGTTTTACCACAGCACAACTAAAGCGGACAATTCATCCGAGCCGTTTGCTCTGGATCTGTTCCTCGAGCATATTCACAACTTCAGATGTTTAGAGCAATAAATTATATCAGCTGAGCAGTATCTGAATGAATATGTAAATTGAAATCCTTGGCTATCTGTAAAATTCGGTGGGGCCCACTGAGTACATAAATACAAACGGCAGTCGGGAATTGCTTTACCAGTGCGATCAATTGATTGCTCAAAGGTGCCAACCATAAATCATTGTTTAAACGCCATCTACATATAAACCCCGGTCATATCGTATACAGATAGTGCAATGTTACCAAGCTTTCCAGGGTTGTGTAGTGTTCCGCCACAAAAAACAGGCCACTTGAGTTTAAAAGTAGGGTTTACCTCAACCGGCTATTTAATAAAATTGCCGGCGTGCACACTACCTTGGTAGTTCCAAACTATCTTAAGTCTAGGGCTTTGCGAAGACCATCTGGGACCCTGGGCACCAATAAAACCAATGTTATTAAAAGATTATCAATGTCTTTTTGTGGAATAGGATATATCCGCACTCTGGGGGAGTCTAGGTACAGTGGCATGCCTTTGATCCACTGAATATTGTTTGAATATTAGCTGCGGACTTAGTTGCTTTGAATCGGGACCCATCATTGCAACTTTGGGGACAACCTATAGTATTGTGACGTTCACTGATTATTGGAGGCTTTCTGATGCAATATGTTGGAATCCCGACCTGAGCTACCCTCAGCAGCAAGAGAACTACGTAGGAGCAACTCCGAGGGATATCTACGTAAGAAGTTCAATGAAAACCGACGTAACTGCAACAAATGAAAGGCTCAATCTGGAACATTTCATAGTTTAGATTCCTGGGTAGATTTCAAACTACACTGAGCAACAATCTCTCGCCAGGAAGCCATGCCTCGCGCAGCCCAATCGTCCGGAACACTGCATCATAGATCGTCAGTCATTAAATTTGCATAACGCACAGGAAAAAAGTAAATCTCCAAACAGTTGCAACGATGGAAAGACATACGATGGCCTACGATCCCACAAATCAATGTGAAAAACTTCCATCGACACCCAGCCTCTATAACCCAACTGAAAGACCGTCTTGGCTACATCCAAAGCCGGCAAGGTTCCACCATATTTGGCTGGCTCACATGGATAAATGCGACAATTACGTGACTGTGTCATAAAGATCGGCTGCTTCATATCGGGTACCGGATATCCCCTTTGCTCTCGATCCGCTACAGTCGCGTCGCTTAGTTGGAAATAGCCAATCTGGTCTGGATGGATCGAGCGCTTCATCTGGTCCAGGTTCGCGTGAAGGTCTGACAGACCGCTCGGTCTTACTGGACTTGTATGGTTAAAGGGATCACCGGCCACACGCGCCGCAATGTGGAATGTGTCTAGACAGTGTTTCACATTCGGTAAGTTGACTAGGGTGATGATCTCGTGAATTTTCTCCCACGTATCGAGGTGGATGCCCCAGGCTGGAGCTTCATAGGCGACTATGAGGTTATATCTCTGGGCCAGAAGCCCTAGTTTGCGCATGTTACGAGCAATGTGCTTTGCGTCGGGTGTGATTCGGGATTCGTTCATCGGGTACAGACAGGATGTTGTCTTCATTCTGATCAATACACATAATTTGGATGACAGATATATCTCTTCATTTCACATACCTGAAGTATAGGGATATGCATTATTTCACATAACTGACACCATAGTTCCGCTTCTTGTAATCGCACATCGATCTCGGCTGCACTGATGAGTCCATCGTACTCCCCGAAAGGATTGAGCGCGATCAGGGGTAGAGACAGAGCCACCGACTTCTCATAAATCAAACGCGCTGATGCACGCAGAGAGTCTTCCCTGCTAGATATATTCGAATCATTTGCGAAAGTCTTGGAGTGTAATTCAAGACACTCAAAAGCTAGCTCCATTCCCTCGAAGCCGTGGATCTTGGCCGCTTCCATTTTGCGGAAGATGTCATGGCCGGCTTGAGACTTGCCTAGAGAATTCGAACTGATAGCTATTTTGGGAAGACTCATTTCTGTTGAACATCACTTCATAGTATTTAGACAGTCTTATGTATTGGTAAAAATTCCAGAGCTGGGAGAAATATCAAGCTATTATTGCAAAGTCCATCCGGAGGTTAAATCTGGTATCCGGCAGTATAGAATTTCTGTAATACCTCCGTTATATTCTATATCGTTGATTTAAGCTCTTTGAAAGCCACTAGGTATTGTATCTTCTATTTATGCTCATCAACTGTATTGCAATAAACCAAAATTCTTCTAGTGCGCGCCTAGCAAGTTTCGAGATCATGGCTTCAACTTCCAACGTAGTCATTGTGACAGGTTAGACAATTTTCACCCTCATCACGCACGCGCACCACTGACAAACAATTTCTAAGGGGGCGCCGATGGCTTCGGTGCTGCTATAGTTGACCGATTTAGTCAGGAAGGTTGCGCTGTCATTTTTATCGATTTGAACCGGTCTAAGGGCGAGGCGAAGGCGCGTGCTGATTCCCACCTTCATTATATATGCGGTGATGTGAGTCTGCGTGAGACCTGGGAGGACGCCTTGTCGGTGGCCCAGAATAATTATGGGAGGATTGATGTGGTGGTTAATAACGCAGGCAATTACATTCGTTCCAAGGAAGTATGCAGCTCAAATGGATTCTGACTCCGGAAAGGTATTACATTCGATGCATCCGTGAGTTATTTGGCCATCTCATTGCTATCATTCAATTCTGAGCGTTCCGAAGCCCATCCACACCAAGTCGATGGACGAATATGAAAAGACCTTCAACGTGAATGTGAAGGTGTGTAGTGTCAAGCATTCAAAAAAACGGTGTATTTACGAACAATCGCCACAGCCAATCTTTCTCAGCGCCCAAGTGATTGCCCCAGTCATGCTCGCTAGTAGAGGGGGATCGTTCATCAATATTGCAAGTACAGGGTGTATGCGTCCTCGGTCCGGCTTTGCAATATACAATGCATCCAAAGCGGCTGTCGAGGTATGTCAATGAGTTCAACCGATTCATTAACAATGTCTCACATACCATGCACTAGACTGCAACGAAAACCTTCGCCCTCGAGTACGCCCCGACGATACGATTCAACTGTGTCGCGCCAGCTGTTGGCAATACGTCAATGTATATAGGCCGTTCTCTCCAACTATGAAAATATTCCCCAAACTAACAGAATTGCCAGGCTCCAAGCAAGTATCGGCAACGACAAGGAGTCGCAAGAACGACGACAGAACTTGCTGAAGATAATACCAATGCAGCGAATGACCGAGCCAAGTGATGTGGCCAACGCTGTATGGTTTTTGGCATCAGATCAAAGCTCATTTGTGACGGGGATAACGCTTCCAGTGGATGGTGGGCGAGGGGTGTAACAGTGGGATTGTATAGGGCTATTATTGGACACCATACACTATACTGGATTACAATATTATCCAATGGACTTCACTCGATTTACACAGAATCCTACACCAGTAGCTATGCTAGAATCAACCATAGGCGACGAATCGCTCTGTATTAGGGTTATCACTAGGGTTAATAGAGCCTGCCCCCGCAATTTATAAGGGCCACGGCTTCCCCGCAAGTCCCAACCATGACCTACCTGACACAGTCGGCCATTAAATCTAGCAACCACCCCGTTGTATCGTTCAGTGAGCGAAACCGCACCTAACTATCGATTATGGCGACTCGATCCAGGAAGGCAGCTCAAGTAGTCACTGAGTCCAAGGATGACGCACCACTGCAGCATGAGACACCTCAATCGACCGTTGGTGCCGCCTGCGAGGCGTGTCGGAAGCTGAAGGTGCGTACACACAGTTGTTCGTTATCTACTAAACAAAAAGTGATAACATCTCTAGATGCGATGCATCCGACCTCCAGGACAACCTCCCACAGATCCATGCGAACGCTGCAAACGCAACAACCGGACATGCACAACCCCAGAGCGCAAGCCACAGGGGCGAAAGCCGGGTGCGCGTGGCCGGTATCAAGGCATCGAAAAGGCGTATCGCAAAATGCAATCAGAACTTCGGAAAGCAAAAATATCAAATGACAGCGCCCGTCAAATGCAAGAATTAACCAGCAATGCAACGCCAGGAGAAGATGAGACGGAGCTCCTTCAGATGCTGCTTGCCGAGGAAGGTTGTGACATCCCACAGGTGGCACTTGCGGATCGCCTCCAGAGTCGGGATGCGGAGAAGAATGTAGTTATAGCCCCAATGGCCGAACCATCAAATATGGAACTCGTGATGCAGCCTTCTCCGATAGAGATACAGCCGTCTCCAAGGTCGACCGAGGATATAAGTGCAAGTCGAGAACCGATCAACAATCCGCTTGCACTATTAGCGGATGCCTCGAGCGCTGCCCAAGCCCTGCACCATAGAGCTGTGCAATCCAATGAATCACCAGTATCGAATATAGATTCGGTGCATTCGCGTCAATCCTCGTCTTACTCCTCTGTCTCCTGGCTCGCGCGGCGCTTGCTGTCTCGCCCAGGGTACGTCTCGCTGGGCCTCCAGACCAACCGGGCAAGTCTGGAGCAAGGACTTGAAGCCGTTTTCACAGCAGCAACAGAACGCGAGTATCGACAATTAAATTATTTCAAGCCCCCAGGCTCGGGTCCATCTCGAGATGTGGGACCCGATCTCGATCCAGTTGATTTAGGCTTGGTAACCATGGAAGAAGCACACTACCTCTTTCCAATGTAAGTCAACTTCAAGCTTTCTCTCTAATTTATCTTGTTCAACGGAAGGGTTGAAACTAATTAGCTACTTCGCTCGATTACACCCCTTTAATGGGATCCTCGATCCTTTATTGCACACGCCAGAATTTGTAAAAGATCGATCCGCCCTTTTATTCACGTGGATCCTGGCGATCACGGCACAATTCGATCATTCGTGCAGCGTGCTCGCGAAGAGGCTGCGTCTGCATGGGGAGAAGTTATCCAAACACGTACACTCTTCAGGATTTAAATCAGTAGAGATTGTGCAAGGATACTATATCTCCCTGCTGTCAGCCACCCCGGCCAAGACCATGGCTGAGGAGCGATTATGGCTGTACACCAACCACGCTTTCGGTGTCGCGGTAGAACTTGGCCTAGATCAACGCGCTCCGCTACGTAACCCCGGAAGTAGTGGTAATAGTTTAGCAGCAACAAGAATACCGTCCCCTCTACCAGCCGCGTTCTTAGATCATCAACCTGCTGAAGGAGAGTTTGCTTTTCGTGATCCAACCTATGCAACTTCCCAAAGACTCGCCCGAAACCGTGAGCGCACGTGGCTGCGAATCCTCCTTTGGGAGAGGGCAAACAGCGCGGCATGCGGCCGCATGACTACGTTTCCAGAAACAGAACTCACCCAAAACATCGAAAACTGGTGGCTACACCCTCTAGCAGATCCAGCGGATCGACACACCTGCGCTTTCATCCTGCTACGTCGACAGCTCGCTGCATTGCATATCGATCTACGCGCGCAAGCAGCAATGCCTCATCATTCCAACCCACACTGGGTGTTGGAGCAAGTGAATTCAACTTTGCAGCCGTGGATACAGGAATGGATTCCGTTACTTTCAAACTCATCTGCACCGTCATCATACGAGACGGATATCGCACAAATCTACCTATACTATGTATACATCCACGGTTGCCTGTGGACGTTGTGCTATGCGTTGTATTACATTTCCAAAAGCACCCAAGATAAAGAAGACGTCCACGCGATTCGCGAGGATTGTTTCGAGGCGGCTGTTAAAGCATGCGAGTTTGCCGTACGGGATCTTGAAACCGTTGGAGAGCCACTCTACGGCATGCTGTCACCGACCTGGGCCATGATTTCGTACGCAGCTGTCCTCGCGCTGCAGCTGTTTCCTCTTTTATATGGCACTCGACCGGGCTCCGAAGTCGAGCTTCTTTCATTACTAGGTCAAACTGCCCTCCAGCTCGAACGTGCCGGCTCCACACCTTCTCATAGATTCGGCATTGCGGCAATGTTAGGACAACATTTACTGATGATATTACGCACGAGATCTGCCAGCCTTAGGGACTCAGTGGTTCAACCTGAAAGTAACGAAGAAGTCATGTCACTGGATCAGCAGCAACAGAATCATCTGGGAGCGTCGGATTTACAACCATATGATCACTTGCTTACAGGTTTCGATCCGTTTCTTATACCAATGTCCACGCCGTTCGATATGGAATGTAACGGCGAGGCGTTTGCGGATATTTTCCGAGAACTGTTTGGACAGGGGTTTGGAGGTGTATTCTAATTTACCTTTTATATCATTATTATTAAATCACATCTGGCGTCTGCATGTACTACTATTTTAGGTGTGGCGGGCATCTACATAGACTTGTTTTATAGTCAATGGATATGTACCCTTACTTTCCTAGCTTCATTCTTCTAAGTATGTACCTTCTTCTATTAATTTACAACCGGCTCAATCTCTCTTCACCGCGGAGTACCTTGTTGACAAACTCCGGGTCCTCGCGCAATGGCCTGCCTAGACCACACATATCCACATCGCCTTTTTCAACCGCCTCGGCCATGCGATAGCTGTCGCGCCATCCGCCTGTGGTGCCGATAACTGCACGAGACTGGATTATTGCATGTTAGTACTCCAGTGTCACAAGAATGTTAAGGTAGCTACGCACCAACACTTTCTTCAACTCCTGCGCCCATTCCACGAAGTAGCTACAATGCTATCAGTGAACATGACCCATCAAAACATAGGTGAAGAAAAGGACACAATGAAACCGACCTTCCGCGTTCCTTCTGTGACGGCCTCTCAGCCAACTCGGTCATGATATTCCCTCTCCAGGCTGGAGATTCATACGTGCCGCCGGAAATGTCGAAGAAGTCGACACCGGCGTCTTCGAGCCATTTGATCACAACGCATTGTTCAGCGAAGCTCTGGCCCCCTTCAATGACTACAGAATAAAGTAAGAGATTAGATTCATTTAAATAACCACCTTCGGACCACGAGAATCTTACAGTCTTGACAGTTTAATTTTGCGGCGATGACAAACCGATCAGAAGGAAGTTTGGCTTTGATGGCGTTGACGACTTCAAGGATAAAGCGCGCGCGGTTCTCGAGAGTTCCTCCGTACTAGGTATTTAATCAGTTAAGTTCCTTGATTTCAGAGGAATAAGCATCAACTTTCTACCTCATCTGTTCTTTTATTCGTCTTCGGTGACAAGAATTGGTTCATGATATACCCATGGCTGGCATGTAACTACCACAATTCATCAGCACGATAGCCACCAGAAAATAAGAAAAGATGTGGCCAGGAGGGTCAAGACATACAATAATACCATCCGCCCCAGCCTGTGCCAGCACTGAAGCTGCCCAGACATACCTTCGTATCAATTCCTGAATATCCTCCTTCGTCAATGGCACCGGCCTTCCATACGTTTTATTTAGACACGGAGCCAACTGCTCTGCCGAAGCGGACCTAGGGTTTTTATTCAAAAACTCTGGAACCTGCCTACCGGGAAACTGCAGCTGTGGCAGACAGATAGCCCCACGCGATTTGGCCGCTCTGATGGCTGGCGCAAACGCTTCGACAGGGTCCCAGGGATTGTTGATATCGAGAACGGCGTTGTTGTAGTTTTCCAAATTGTCGCGGTGGATGGGGATGTTGCCGAAGCAGATCAGGCCCGCACCGCCGTCCGCCAGTTCTAATTTTTAAAGAACTGTTACTTTTTATACTCTTCTCGATTCTTCTTTTGACGCAACGAGGATTGGGTGCTTACCCTGGTACAATTCCGCATATCGCGGCAGCGGTATTCCACACTTCTCTACATCATTTTCGTCGAATGTTGATGCATATTCGCTCAGAGGCGTACGATAGAGACGGTTTTTGATCACTTTCCCAGAAAGCTTGAGCGTGATTGGCTTCAAAAAGAATATACAATTATCAGAATCATATGAGCTTCAGACGGGGAAAGTTATTTGACCCGTTCGCTACATACCTGAGCCAACGCAGCGACGGCGGATTGTGCGGCCATGACCAGTATCAAGTGGTTATTGTAGAATTTATTTTTGATGTAGTTACTGTCCAGCGCTTCATGTAACTAAGTGCTTATTTATTATCGACGATGTTGATGCACTTCAATTAGGTATATCCCCCATAAGGCATAGGTGGGTGCCGACTCCGGTGAGTTAATCTACAAACCGGCCACGGCAAGTATCTAGGACGTTTCAGGTTCCTGCCTCGGCACGTTTTCATGGGTTAGGGTACTATTACTACTACGATCATGCTCTGGTTGATTACAAGATGCAGTATGATCCGCAAACATAAAGTATTTTATTGGAATTAATATGAGGATTAGCAAGAACCAAGACAGTGATGAATTGTGGGGCCACAGCCGTCTTTTTTGGCCTGGTATCGTGCTGATTTGCCAAACTGCTCATCCAAGGCATATATGAGAATCGTTTAGTATGGATCATGATCTTCCTGTCTTGAAATTCCGCTTCGCACTTTTGCAGTTTCACTATTTCTTGAACGATGATGATGTGTGACAGATGTCAAAAGATCGAGATCCATTGATTTTCCGCTTCAGCTGTTACCACCTCAAACAGTTTCGTCTTGTCCTAGAAGCTTGGTGCCTACCTCAGCAATGTCCTCGCTTCTTCTAGGTTTAGGTTTGCGGAAACTTTCATGCTGCCGCATACTATCAAACCGTGTCCAGCGCAGCGAGGAGCGAGGGCATGTGGGCCAATGGCTCGACGAGCATTCTTTCGTTTAGTCATTTGCAGTCGAGTTGTCGTCAGAAGGCATGCATGCATCTATTCTATTTGAACAAGATCCCTGGCGGCAGCCACATTGAATTCAAGTATTAAATAGGGGAAACTCTCTTGAATTATGTCGGGCACCTAACATCTCAGCTCTTTTTCCAGAGTTCATGCAATTGAGCAATTTTATATTCTGTCTCCCATCCAGACTCTGCTCGAATGATGCGCAGCAGCTCGACAACTTTCTCATGGGCCCCTGGTCGATCATCACACAAACCAACCACATAGAGCGGTTGAACCAAGTGAATCTGAACGGCAGATGCGGTTCTGCCCATTGCAATCCCAGCGATTTCGCGAGCACGGATATCGACCTCTTTGGTTATTTCTCTGTACTCAACCAATCTATCGCGCGCTACGCTTTGGATGTCGTGTGGTTTGTTGAGGAGCAGAATGATGCGCGCAAAGTCGTAAAGTGCAACAGTAGCTGCATGTGTGGCGCTGCTAAATACTATTTCCGGAAACGGTAGAGATGTTGAAGAAGAAGTAGGGGAAACGAGATCATGCGGGTTTTCCAGGCGGATGTATGGTTCGAATGTATCAGGAAGAGAGTCGTGCCAGTTATTGACTTCCTGGACCAACTGATGCCATGTCACTGAAAGGCCACTTGACTGAGGTACCGAAATATTCGATAAAAAGTCCGGGACTGGCGATGACATGGCCGTAGCTGACTGTTGAATCTCCTTGAATTCAGCTATGAAATTCATGAGTTTGAGAACGATAAAGGTTATGCCACGTAAGAAAGTATCATCTCGTCGTGGAGAGGACGGCGATTTGGATGACAGAAAATTGCCCGCATCATCAATGGCAAGGCCAGCAGCACGGAAGAGGTCGAAATTATAAGCATCCATACAGGTGCGGCGACGATTGGCATATGATGCAAAACAATCCAAGTATGCGAAGTTCCAGAAGGACACCTGGAGCGCATGCGACATGGTAGAACTCTCACTGGGAGATGTAGGTAGCGCTAGGATGGATTGTATAAGATGCCTCGATCCGAGTAGTCGTCTGTTTAAAAAAGTCAGAAAAGAAAACAGAATTTTAAGCCAGGCGGGTATAGCTCACTTCTCCCATTCCGTGCCGGGTTTATCAACAATATCAAAGATAGTCAAGATGACCACACCGGGTAGGATATCATCCATGTAGGAAATAAATCTAGGCGGAAGAATGACCCTTCTAGCCCCTTCGGATGTATGATCGATTTCCAGATCCTGACATAGAATCTGAATGGGCGATGTTGTAGCATCTAACTGCTGAAAGTCTGCTTGGCCGAAGACTAGTTGTTTCAGATGGAACAGTGCTTGGTAGTAGTAGTTGGTCGCTTTGAAGAGCCAATCAACTTGGCCTGCATTAGGATATGTTTCTGTCGTTGTTGGGTTAAGTATCGTATTTGGGCAGGGTCTGACACCGTTCATTCGAGCAAGATGCTTTGCAGCTACAGCCAATGTCGCATATTGTATGAAAGGAACTTGGAGAGATCTCTTGGGAATATTTAGCATGAAGAAGTTCTCCAAGTCGTGTAAATCAAGCCTATTTTAGTTAGTACCGTAGCGCGATCATCTAGTAAGAACAAGAACGTACCAAGGAGATATGAACTCAACGTAGTGTCTTTTGAGAAATGCAATTTCACGCTCGCTATTGATCATTAGCTCCGAGTAGAGATCTCCAAATGCATTAGTGTTACGCGCATCCGGCATAGTATACGCGTAATTAGAGGTCGACGTGGAATTTAAATTTCCCGAGTTTCCGGAACTGTTGCTGAAGAACATTGGAGACTGAAGAGGATTGAAAAGCCCAAACGTGTTGGTGTAAGCTAAGTTCTCCGGATTTGGGAGATCTGAAAGAGGCTGTTGTGTGTTATCGAGAAAGGCTGCAGGAAGAGCAATGTTTGCATAGGGAGCGGTGGTGGCTATGGTAGTCTCCGTATCAAGAGACATTGGATTTCCGGATACACCATCAGGCGGCCCTGAACCAGAGGGATTGATTTGATCTTCTGTTGTGGAGGATCTAGAGCTATGGGGTGCTGGATTTTGACCCGGCGCCTCTCTCATATCTGCTTCTTGCTGGGTTTTGTCCGGCTGGACATTACTACTTTCTTCTTCAGTACCCGCTCGTGCTGAATGCTGTGATGATGCCTGGCTCCGAGAGTCTTCTCTTTGATATGGAGCATATCTGCGGCGCACAGTAGCGCCCTGATCAATGAACTTGCGATCTTGAGAATAGCCCGGACATTTTACATTTGCAGAAATGCAACGCTGACAGTCAGGACGTCCTTCGTCGCACTGAATTGAGCGTTAGTCATGATAACAACGGGACGAAAAACTCAAAACTCAAAACCTACCTTGACGTGGCGTTTTTTGCATCGATCGCACGCCTTGTTCGAGGGGACTCCAGGCATGGCGGGAAATTTAAGAAGAATTATGTATAAGAATTTTCACCAATCCATCTACTGTTCAGCGGACATGATAACTCTCCCAAGAAGGCATATTCGACAGCAGACTGGTGGTGATAAGTGCCGTAAAGTGGAACCGGAGACGGCAATCGCAGATGTTTCTCTGGGAGCGCCACTCCTTTGCCGAGATGAAAGGAGTCGTACTAGACTGAGATATGTGGTCGCCAAAACAGAGGCAAGAGAGTATAGCAGATCCGGGCCCTGGGTGAGCCCCGGATGACGACGAGAGAGTCCAGAGAGTCAATCGAAGGGGGGTGGTGAGAGAGAAGAAAAAGGGAAGGAAGTCCCAAAACCACTCAAAACGTCAAATTCCAGAAAAGGCTAGCGTCTTATTAGTCAGCGCATTGTGGGTCCTCCATCTTTCCTCCGAAAAGTTACTCTATCTGCATATACCAACTTATTGAATACTAATCTTTCTTTCTTCCCTCTTTATTGTCTCAGCACGTCATGTGTAAACTCTGAAGAGAAGGATCTACAGGGTGTTGCGTGGATTGTGCCTGTGCTGTCTGAGGTAAAGGAAGAAAACCAAGAAATTCCATCGGTTTTACTTCCCCAGCAGCTGGCCAGTTTTGGCTCCTCTCTGGCGTGTAGTTGACTCGGAAGAACCATAATCAGACGGAATCTTTTATGGGACCATACAAATGCGGATGGAGTAGATTATTATGCTCTCCAGAGACGGGAACTTATAAAAGCCGGCGATGGACAACGCCGAAAGTCGCACCTCAACACGCGGAGCTATGTTGACAGAACGCACAAAAAGATTCATCGAAAAAGAATGGATAAGTAAGTCTTCCTCTGCTTGTCCGGACCGGACTTCACGGCAAGAATATAACCTAGCTTGGTTGATCAACGGATGGCTAATGCGGAATTGATAAAGGTTCTGGCAGACCGCACAATATCATCTGTTCCCAATGCCTTAAGCCGGGAGATTTAATATGGTGCCCGACTTGCAGTCGGTCTTATCATTATGTCTGTCTTGTTTCACCGCCATCTGTAGAAGGAGCAGCATGGTCATGTCCTTCCTGTCAGGAACGCCAGGCGGCTCTACATTTGGAATCGGATCGGCTATCAGATCCTGCCATTGTATCGATGGTAGACGAACACCGCGATACTTCTACTGGCGATATATCTGTAGCTGCCTTTTCTGATCCTGCATACGCCATGGCAAAGAAATTTCTTGCCACCCACGGTCTTGATAACAACAAAGCCATCACCGCAGATTTTCTTCGCGACTTGCAACAACTGATAGCCAAGGCCGAACTCGCATCACAAAAAGATACGGAACTGTTAAAACTGCGCCGTGAGAATTCGCAGCTCATGACAGAGATTTTCAGGACCCAAGCCGGCTCAGAGTCCTATGGATCCAATCAGTCCCATCAATCTCAGCACAGTCCAGTCTATAGTGCACAACAAGGTGCTTCCGCTACTCCAAGTTACCCTCCAAGCAGGAATGAAGTCTCAAAGTTAGATGTGTCCGACAAGTCCTGGGATCGCATTATAAGCGAGGCTTTTTGATATGGAAATGGTTCTACACCTCCGCTCTTCGGATGCACAGTATTCGGAGACCTTACGAGCGAGCAAAACACAATATTCACCAAGGTATTACCTTACATACGGCTATGATTTACGAAACGTTGCAAGGCATGACTTACACTCAATTTCGCGAAATTTGATTTTTAATGCTTCGCATTTATGATTATCGAGGTCAAGCGAGTCTTTTGTCGGACACATAATGATAGATTCAAATAAGCCTTCAAAAATGGTTTTTCATGTTTCTGCCCACATGATACCTAGCTACACTTATTTGATCAATCAACCTACTCCGTACTTCGTCAATTAGTCCTCACGCAGCTGCCTCAACATGGATGGCGCCACGACAACTACGTCGTATATTTGAAAACGGCACGACTGCTTCGTCGTTGCCAACAGAACCTCGAAAGTCGGCGAGCCAACCAATTTCCTTGGTACTGATATGATTGCTTTCGTAGCACTTTAAAAGCTCACACATTGGCTTATTCATCGCCTAGCTTGTTATTATTTAGTCTCATTGGGCACTTACTACGTAGCTGCGATTCGCTGGCTGATACATGAGTCTAGATTTGGAAAAATTGTTCAGATACCTAGGCAGTGCTCCGCACTCTGTCCTCCTTACTCATGCTTTTATGTTGGTCTCTCTTTGTGGATTCTGTCGACTGAAGTGCGGGGGTATGCATGTTTCAATGACCTATTTCTGTGCAACCCTTTCAAGGAGCCGACTGCTGGATTTCAAGGCCTTCGAAATCAAGTAGATGATGGCATCATTGTGGGTATATCAAAATCCTTTTTACCTATTGAACCCGAACTAGAAGCCTGGACCAACAGCGCGAGACCTTGGTTAACAGATACACTGAAGAGTGGAGATGAGGAAACTAGATACAGTATATACGAAGATCCTACCGATCTATTTTCCATTTAGCCTATTTACACTGTTAGTGGGTTCTAGATAATATGAGAAGGCCCTGATATCATGCTTTACACAACCGGCCGTCCTCCAACTCAATCCATTGGTCCGAGTTGACAGCAGTAAGAGCGTAGAACAAGTCGTCAGGATCGTACTTGGCTTTGATGGCTTGCAGCTGTTCATAGTTAGCGCCGAAGAATGCTTGCTGGAAGTCTGGTTGACGGAAGTCGGCCTGTAGTTATGTCAGTCATCATTTCTTGAAAAAAAAAAGAAAAATAAAAAATAAAAATAGCAAGGAGACAAGTAAACGTACCTCGTTCATATAAGCGCCCGAATTAGGCGCCAAAGCCTTCAAGCGCGGAATATAATCGTTGGTCATCTTAAGTTGTTCCGTGACCATGTCAGACTTGGGAGCTGTAAAGTTCCAAGGCGTGGTGATGACAGTGTCAATCAAAGTATCTCTCCAAGCAGGTAGGACGGCATTGTAGATGTCACTTCCGACAACAGCCTTGGAAACATTCAGCCCAACACCGATAAACTGAGCTCCATCTTCGGTAATGTAGCGATAGGCATCAGTCAAGTTATCGTTGTTCGCTTCAACGACGGAGCGTGGGATAAGCCAGCCGCCGTATTGGGCAATTCCAACTTCGATGGCACCCTGCATACCGGTGTACTCGTCTAGATAAGTGTCGAATTGTTGAGAGTAGGTGGTATATTTAATGCCGAGCTCGGTCAAGGCATCAGTGAAGGGCTTGACGAGATTGATCAGTTCAGCAAGAGGGATGTTAGGTGCCGTGGAGATCGTGAAACTGTTATTGGTAAAATACCAAACACTCATGGCACCGGCATCAACAATGGATGCAAGGTTGGCATGATAGATTCCCACAGCCTTGTAGTAAGTGTCTTGGGAGATGCCTTCGTTTGTGAATGTCAGGTTCAAACCAGATACTGGCGTGCTTGCATGAGCTTTGGATGTCATCGACCACACAACACCATATGTGCTACCACCACCACCAGATAGAGCCCAGTAGAGATCCGAGTTTTGCTCGCGATTAGCAACTCGGAACTCTCCCGTGCCGTCAATCACTTCCCATTCCACTACCTGATCAGCACCCAATCCGTAGCGGGAAGAGAGAGCGGAATGACCGCCGCCTTGAGAGTAGCCGCCAGCAATACCGACAGTTGGGCATTCTCCGCCAACGACCTGAAGGCCGTTCGCGTCTGCTAGCTGGTACGCCTCGATACCTTGAACACCGGCACCGAGCTTGACGGCCTTGCCTTGGTAGTAGGTACTGTTGTAGTCGATGACTTCCCGATCTTTCAAATTATGAGTCCAGATGGCAATAGCACCGGCACCTGTAGATTTGCCATTGTAGCTATGACATGGTTAGCTATGCTAATAGCCAGTAAGGGGAAGAAATGCTCACTCGTGGCCAGTGTTGCGAACGACAACACGGATGTTGTTCTGCTTCGCAAATGCGAGTGTCTTGGAAACGTGAACAGGCTTTAAAACATTAACCGAATAGACAACATAGTTTCCAAGAGTACAAGGCTGCGAGACTGGATGGAAAGGATCGCAAGTCTCGTTGGTGAACCACGGGGCCATAATCGACGATGAAGATTCATAGCTGCGGAAAGTATTGGGTCAAATTCGGTGAGCGAAACAGCTTTTTGAAGTTTAACCTACTGTTCTTCCGGTAGGAGCCATCCATTGCGAAGGACATCGCACTCGGTGGCATTGTATGAGGGAGCATGGCAGGGAGTACCCAAAGGTACCGTTGCAATTAGAGCTCCATCAACAGATTGGTTAAATTTCACCCATGCAGCAGCCGAAGGCCAGCAGGTATCACCAGGAAAACAACGACATGTAGATGAAGCAGACTTGGCAGGGACAGCTGAGAGCAAGAACGAACAGATGACTGCCGACCAATGCATCTTGACGATCTGCACGCAGGGATGGAAGGAGTACTTGTAGGTTGAATCTTCGCTTCGTTTTCTTTTTTCTTTTTTTATTACTTGCAGATTTCTCCGGAGGTCCGTTTTGGCCTTTCGTTTGGCCTTCGGATAAGTTCACTATGCAGTCTGAATTTAGCTTTCAATGCTCAGACATGGAGTTCGTCTGCATAATAAGTTCATAATTGATCCCGCCAAGTAATAGTTAGATACATTGTCCTCGGGATTCCGTGGTCGATTGAGTTGTCTGTTTTCAAGGTTTCCCAGAAAAGGCTTCATTATCAATACTAGGATGGATAAAGTCTCCGCTGATTTAGGGACTAAAGGCCTGGTAAATGAAATCCTGCATTAGCGACGCGATAGTGAGTGGGAACGTGCGCATAAAGCACAGAGCACTGTTCCTCGTTTTTTTGGGACGAGGATGATCTGAGATTTCAACCAGTGGTAGTCCTGAGTAATTTTGATTTCTTGTCAGTTGATCCTTAGAATTGTCAATTGAAACCATCAAGTTAGGGTTCACATAACTAGTATCGTGACTATTGGACTCCTTGGCATATTCCATGAAGAAGAAATTCCAGATTCTGGTTGTGGAGGCACCCCAGTCTACATAATGTGGAGATGACATGCAGAGTTGAGCCAATCGGAAACCCTGTTTTTGTTGATCTGCAAATCACCGCCGGCTATCCAGTGGATCACATGCCGTTTGAGGTTACGATTGGCGCCACCAATGCGAGCCTATTCCGCACCTGGACTAGCACCAGCCAATGAGCGATTTTCTTCATGCTTAGTAAGGTCTCAGCTTTCGATCAACACCGCCATACAAAACTACGTATATGCTTTTTGCTAGAATGACTGCACAACCGTGATAGGCCTCACCAGGATCTAGGAAATGCTGCTGTTTAGGATCGACTCATCCTTTGTCCACGCGAGAAAATGCACATCATTAGGATCGACTACCACATGCAGTCATCACCACTTCTGAATCGCCCCTGACTAGAACTGATTTGCAGCCCTTGGTGGATACTTCATCGGTCTTTACAGGGTGGTCCATGGAAGTTCATCCATCATCAATCCTAGAAAACACGAATTCACACCAATGAGCGGCGATGCATCCACGAAAACGGCAACGTCAATGATGTCGAAAGGTTACCTCATGCCGCCCATGCCGATTTGACTTTTTCCAAAGTACACAGAGTTCCATGGCGGCTCAAGCGTCTCTGCCATCCATCGATTATTCTCGACTATCATCCTCGACGAACCATAATAATGAGTCCCTGTGCGTAGCCTTGTAAAGCTTTTGCTCGGTGGAAGGTAAACTATTAATTCAAACTCCGAGAAGCGTCCAAACTCCGAACTCTCAATGTAGGTTTTCGACCTTTTACTGTCTTGGGACCGAACATGGAGCGATAGAGGAATCATCCTATAATAAAGGTCCAATCTCGAGAAAGCATTCTGTTTTGAAGAATTTATAGTACCGAGGTCCTGTCCGTTGCTCTTTGATGTACCTGGCACTTGGGTGTGCTCATTCCGCTCCTTGCACCATGGGCTGGGTATATAACCTCGATACTCCAAATGTGCCAACGAACGCGCCGCGACTGATTGCCATCGTGTCTGTATTTTCGATTGCCGCTTTGTTGGCGGTCTTGCTCAGGTTCTATGCGCGTTTCTTTACCAACAGGAACCCCGGGGTTGATGATTATATCGCACTTATCAGCGTGGTATGTGTTTACCACAGGGGACTGGACGACAGAACTGACAAGAAGCATAGGTCTTGTTGATTCTGTACTCTGGCTTGGCTATAGGTCGTAAGTTGCGCCTCAGTCTGCGTGATTCGATAGGACCAATATTAATCATTACGAGCAGAAACACGATGGGGTCAAGGTCTCGATCCATCCGTCTTTCCTCCTGAAGATATTATTCCTTTCGGAAAGGTAAATCGCTGACTTACACAACCACAACTGCTTTTACAAAGTTTCCACACATGCTAATAGATTAGAAAACAGATTCAATATGCCGGCGGTCCAGTCTACACAGTCGCTCTTCTCGGTTTCAAACTAGCCCTATTAACCTCCTACCACCGTATCGCCGGCTTTGTGCAATTCTACGAAAAGATTTTATACGTTCTTATCATTCTTTGTATATGTAACTCGATCACGTTTACACTTCTAATTTGTTTGACTTGTATTCCGGTATGTTTCTGGAAGCTATCAACGAGACGCTGGTTTGTATGAACATGATGACTGAGGGTTTCACTACAGGTAGCGAAAATCTGGGATGCAACTGTTCCTGGACACTGCATTAATGCTATTGCGGCTTATTATGGTAGGTAAGTTCAATGTTCAATATCTCCTGATTATACTAACTCGTGTGTCTAGCTATTGCTGGTAAGCTCTTTTTGAACGAACCTGGGGTGCTTCGCTCAGGCAATTTTGACAATCTCGTAGGATTTAGTCTTGCACTCGATGTACTAATCATCATCCTCCCTATCCCGGTCCTACTCAAGTTAAAGTTGAACTCTAAGCAAAAGGTAAGTCGCATCAATCTTCTGTACAGACTTCATCCTGACGGCCGCTTTTCTTTAGCTGGTCCTCGTTGGGATGTTTGCTACAGGATTCTTTGTGACCGTCATCCAAATCATCCGAATCTTTACCATAAAAAACCTCCAGTCATATACCGACAGTGCCGCCATCATCATCTGGTCAGCGATTGAAATCAGTCTAGGTGTAAGCACTCCTTTACCTTCGACTATATTTCAATCACTCACTATCTCATAGATAATCGTGCCCTGTATCCCAACCTGGGCCCCCCTCGTCCGGTCAATGGCAATCACCTCCGGCCTCGGCTCCAGTTCCGGCCCCTCTCGCCCCTGGCAATCGCACAACACACCCCAACGTAGCACCCTCAGAAACGGAGGCGGAACAGCAGGAGGAGGCAAAAGAGACAAATTCTCTGCCATCGGTTCCGCCGATATGCCATATGACATGAACGCATTCGCTTCTGTTACAACTCACGGCAACGGGCATGGGGATAGGTCTTCTGAAGAAACGATCATTCAGAGGGGCGCTACTGATGCGACGCCTCATACGGATGATGCGAGTAGAGAGGATAGGCTTCAGATTCGCCCGGCGACGACGGGAGAGGTTGAGAGTCATGAGAGGGATGATGATGATGATGAGTCTGATCTTTCGCGGCCACTTTGAACAAAAGTCTCGAAGTCATTTGGTAAGTTTATGGATATAGTTTTGACTTCCCTGGTTTATTTTGTCTTGTAATTCCAGGTTCATGTACATATGTTCAAAAGTGGATATACACATAGTCCCTAACACGTTACGATAAACTTCAAGTTGATTCATGTGTAGATTGGCCATAGACGAGAGTACGAACCCCGATTTATTATCCATTTCCAAAGATCCCAACTCTACATAGTCGTGAGGAGAAAGATGGGTTAGGGTTAGGGCTTTGCCTAGGTACGAGAAGGCACCTCCCGTGATTCTTCAACCATTCCATTCTCTTCCCTTATTATTTGTCTCTGATAATTAAAATTTCAAATTCACCGCAATCACGCAACACTAGATTCGCGAAAGATTACGCCTCGAAAAACGCACATCAATAGCAATTTAACTTTTCTAGGCAGGTGCGTCATCTACATATAAACAAGCGTATATATGCAACGGAGAGCGCCTATCTACGCGAGCTTCCAAGTCCTTCCTTCATAGGTACCTAGGTACACTCCAGATGTCTAGTCCTTCTGCTCGGGCAATTCCCTCCCGAAACAAAATGAAGCCAAAATCTCACTGTAACAGTGTAACATCACCTAGCGCCCTTTATCTTGCCTCTTGTCCAATAGAACACCGCTGATGCGCGTCGTCGTTGTGGAATGTTGTACCCATACCACGATGACTTGACTATAACGCGGGGTTCTCCACATAGTATATAAGCCAGGATGTCGATCAATCCTTGCTTGGAGAATGGACTGGGAAAGATATATTGGTGAGGGGCAGGATTGTTTTTCTCGGGGGAATAAATAGGTATCTTCCGCACCGTTAGCGACTGGAGGGTTGTGGTTGTGATTGCATTTCGGATTTTTCAACTTGCGAGTTGGCAGGATGAAGATCTCTTTGTTGATCCTTGCTGCGATTTTGCAGGGGTGTGTAGATGCCCGAATACTTGGTCAGCGAGATTCAAGAACGGCTAATTCCACGTTTAATGTCTTGGATTATGTTGATCCGTTGATTGGGACGGCGAATGGAGGTTTGTCGTTGTCAAAACGTGCACTCGGCTCAGACATATTCTAAGATTGGTACACAGGTCACGTCTTTGCTGGTGCTTCATTGCCATTCGGTGAGTGCCACAATCCATCTATCTTGATTCTACTGCTGACAGTAAACAGGCATGGCAAAAGCAGTTACAGACTCCTCGGTGGACAACCAGGGGGGTTTCGCCTCAGATAGTGATAGCATAAGCGGATTCTCGCATATGCATGACTCTGGAACCGGTGGTGTAAGTATTGACTTCACAACAAAACAAGACCATAACACCTAACGATACATATAGGGTGCATCACTGGGAAACTTCCCCATCTTCTCCAACCCCGGCTGTCCAAACGACAACCTGAATCAATGCGTATACCGCTATCAAGACCGCTCAGTCGGTTTCAGCAACGCGACCCTGATCGCACAAGCAGGCTACTTCAGCATCGACCTTGACAGCGGCATCAAGGGTGAAATCACAGTCACAAACCATACAGCTTTGTATAGATTCACATTCCCGTCAGACGCGACTACTGCGCCCATGATATTTGCCGATTTGATTGATCTGCCGCAGTCGAGATCGAACGGCACTGCATCTGTTGATGATAAGACTGGCCGAATTAGTGGTTCTGGAACGTTTAATCCCAGTTTCGGAATTGGGGGTTACAATCTCTTTTTCTGTGCTGATTTTTCAGGAGCGGATGTCTTCGACACGGGAGTGTTTGTGAACGATCGTGCTGGGAATGAGCCTAAAACAGTGCAGACATTTTCCGATGGCGTGAATGACGACGAGTCTTATTCAGCGGGTGCTTTTACTCGTTTCAAGGCAGGTACTACCTCCGTCGTCGCCAGAGTCGGCGTCAGTTTCGTTAGCGTTGACCAGGCATGCTCCAATGGCGAAAAGGAGATCCCAGATTTTGATTTTGATGCCACGAAACAGGCTGCACAGGATATTTGGAAGGAGAAATTGAGTGTAATTAGTGTTGATGCCACTGGCGTTTCGAGGGATTTACAGACTGTTTTCTGGAGTGGTGCTTATCGAGCTCTGCTGAGTCCTCAGGATTATACAGGCGAGAATCCTCTTTGGGAAAGTACGGAGCCTTATTACGATAGTTATTATTGGTATGTTTGCTATCGTTCATGCATCAAGTCTAGAAAACTAACGAGTATAGTATCTGGGACTCATACCGCGCCATCCACCAACTAATCACCCTCGTCGACCCCATCTCTCAGTCCTGCATGATCCGAAGTCTGATTGACATCTATCGACACGAAGGCTATCTCCCTGACTGCCGCATGTCTCTATGCAAAGGCTTCACGCAAGGAGGCTCAAATGCCGATGTCTTGATTGCAGAAGCATACCTCAAAAACATCACGGACATCGACTGGGCCACCGCTTACGAGGCTGTTATTCAAGACGCCGAAGTCGAGCCTTTAAACTGGGCCGTCGAGGGTCGTGGTGGGTTGACGAGTTGGAAGAATCTGGGATATATACCAACAGATGACTTTGATCCATATGGACAGGGACCGCTGACAAGAAGTATTTCGCGAACCGTTGAATATGCGTATGACGATTACTGTATTGCGTTACTTGCAAAAGCACTGGGGAAGTTGGACGACTATGAAAAGTACATCAAACGTGCAACGAATTGGCACAATATGTTTGACGCCAATACGACTTCGCTCGGATACACTGGCTTCTTGCAAGTCAAATACTCAAATGGGACATGGGGCTACCAAGACCCGCAATTCTGTACACCCCTGATGAACTTCACAAGCTGTTACCTTAACCCCGGCGGCCACGAGACCTACGAAGGCAGCACGTGGCTCTACACCTTTTACGTCCCTCAAGACATGGCCTCTCTAATCACCACCTTAGGCGGACGCGATACTTTCATCAACCGACTAACCTACTTTCACGACTCGGGTTTACTCTACGTCGGCGACGAACAATCCTTCCTAACCGTAAACCTATTCCACTACGGCGGACGACCAGGGCTATCCACAAAACAAATCCACACATACATCCCCTCCCAATTTAACACCAGCATAAACGGTATTCCTGGTAACGACGACAGCGGCGCAATGGGCTCATTCTCGACGCTGAGTATGATCGGTCTCTGGCCTGTTCATGGACAGGATGTTTATTTGATCAATCCGCCTTTTTTCAGGGAGGTTAATATTACGCATGGGATTACGGGGAAGGTTGCGACGATACGGAATTTGAATTTTGATGCAAGTTATGCAGATATATATATTCAGAATGTGACGAGAGATGGTCAGGTGTGGACGCAGAATTGGATTCAGCATGATTTCTTTGAGAAAGGGGGTGTTTTGGAGATTACGACGGGGAGCAGTGAGAGTGATTGGGGGACAAAGGCGGATGATTTGCCTCCTAGTATGGCTTCTTATGACTTTTAGTAGCTAGCTACTGACGAGAGTCATTATCTTATGAAGTGGTTGGTGTGATGAATAATTCAATTTATCTTCATGAGTTTCATGTTCATGTTCATGTCATGATTTGTTCGAAATGCGACTACCGAGATAGCTCGATCAATAGATCATGAGCTGTATCAACCACATATGCAAATAGAAAGTATCCACATAATACTCATAGATGCCCAGAATGGATATCCCAGGTCATAGGCTTCGTCGCCCACAACTCAAAAACCACTCCTTCCAAATGCCACTTTGGCTCCTCCCCGCCATCCTTTTTGACTGCTGCCTCCTTGAAGATGCGCACCAATCCCTCTTCAATACCCTCCCAATCGCGGTAAATTGTTCCTGGCTGGATGTAGGCGAGAATCGCGAAACGAGTGACTGCGTTGCTGATGTCGTTGTTGTCTGCCGATTCCGACTGCGTAGTAGTGATGCCATCCTTGCCGACTCGTGGATAGGTGATGACGTTGAGACCGTGGCATTGTCCCTTGAGATGCTTGAAAAGGTAATCGTAGGCATCGTCAACGGCCTTGCTTGTGGCGACTGCGCTGAGGACAGAAGTTGGCAGAGTCTGGTGGAAGTTGGGCTGGGGTTTGCGGCTGATATAATCCTCAATTGTTATGGGATGGTATGAGGTAGTTGGCAGTTTCTTGCGATGTGCCTCACGAAGAGAAAGTTGGCTCATGTTCTCTGTTGTTTCCATCATCTCAGAGCAGGTTGTCGTGTCTGAGGAGGCCAGGGACTGTGCACACTTTCTTGGGCGTGGCTTGACAGATGTCCCAACTTTCTTGCGGATGACGATTAGCTGTGGATCGACAATCATTGTGTGGGTCGAGATTAATGAGGTTGTTCAGATGGATGGTGTTCTGGTAATAGAAGGACCTGGTCAACAGAAAGAATGTGAGAAGATGAAGACTCTGAGAGCGACAAGATGGATAGAAGGTGGGAAAGCCCAACAAAATACAGGGTAGGAAATGTCCCAACAAAGGAGACTATACATACCTTTCAATAAGCAGAGCTGTGGCCCTGTAATTGCCATCAAAGAGTAACGACTAGAGAAGAATCTCAAGAGTCTTAAAGTGAGATGATGATTTCTTCTATAGAGACTGCCAAACGAAATCAAGAGAGCACGTGATGCTGTTTCCCAAACAGGAAGGAGCAGGGCGCAAGCACCCGGCGACAGAGGGAAGGAGGCATTAACGGGCGCATTTGCTCTCTTTCTTGCTCTCTAGAGGACTCTGAGGACTACTAAAGACATCTTCAATTCACAGTCATTATCTACCTCACGCCAATTCTTAGTCTTTTACACCTTGCACACTCTTTCAATTACCAAATCGCGCCACTATCTCAATACCGTGAGCACGACAACCCCAAAGAACAAGTCACAATGACTCCCTCACGACCTCCTTTGAGGCCCGTACCAGGAAACAACCAAAAAATCCAGAAGACAAAATCCTTCGAGGAGCGCGTCGACCAATTCTTCAAAGAAAGCTACAACACCCTCGTCTCAAACCTGCTGAATGACATAGAGCACCCCTTCATCATCCCCATTGAGCTGTACCTCTCCGCCCGCCAACCGACATACCCACTAAAGGGGCTCGACTACCTAAGACACGATCCATACGACATCAAAATCAACTTTTACACTGTAACTTTCTTCGATCCTGTGCGCGCCCATATCGCGGCTTTGATTGAGGATTCATTGGCGAATACGGCTCTCTTGGATGTCAGCTTTGACTGGGCTTTTGTGGGGGGGATCGAGGTTATGCCGACGGTTTATATTGATGTGCCCCCGGAGACGGTGACGGATTGGGCGGAATTGGAGAGTGGGATTAGAGAGGTTTTGGCGAGGAATGCTTCGCCACTGGGAATTGCGGTTGATGTGCAGTTTCGGGTTAAGGGTGCTGGAGTGGATCAAACTATGAGGCTGTGAGTGTGATCTGATCAATCCGATAAAGTAAGTCTTCCATTCGTGCAATATTAGTTTGGCTGGACCTGACATTGTGTCGCTGGTGCCTTTAGACGACATGTCGGCTGCGTAAATCCCTGGGTAGGTTGATGAAAATTGCTTATCACTGTTATTGATACAATGGGACGGATACTTGGGACTATCCTTAGACTTCGACTATTAAGAACTGTTCAAGTGTATGTTAATTCTTGAAATAAATACAACTCGTTTACCAACACTTCATTCCTGGAACCGTACTCTCTCCTCTCCGTAGCTCAAGTATTACCACCCTTCCGCGGTATCAACTTCACCATAAGCGACTCCTTTAGCCCCAACGTAGTCGTATTTCGATCAGTCCAATTGTAGCTCTCTGGCTGGAGCTCCACGTCAAAATTCCAAAAGAACCTGCACGTTATCAACCTCATCTCGGCGTATGCGAGACTGATATGAACCATAAGTCAGCATCTATCTTCAAAGCAATAGGAAAAATAAGTAGGCCTACTTCTTCCCTAAACAATTCCTAGGCCCATGTGAAAACGGATGAAAAGCGTCCTCGCGGTCATCCTTGAATCGGGGAACTTCCCCTTCGAGCCACCATTCTGGATGAAATACTTTTGGCTCAAAGAAGTTCCGAGCGGAGTGATAACACGAGTAATGAGGCAATCGGACATAGGTACCAGCAGGAACAAATCTGTCGCAGATGATCTGCCCTGGTTCTGGGACCATGCGTGGCAGAGCAGCGGGCACCGGCGGATAGAGACGCATCGATTCTTCCAACACGGCGTTCAGGTACCGAAGCGGAGCTGCGCTGTTAATGTTGATTTCATTCTCGTTTTGGAAAGATGAGCGGATCTCTTGCGTCAGACGTGCTAGGCACGAAGGCTCTTTGAGCAAATAGTATAACATGCCGGACAACGCTGTGGCTACCGTTTCACTTCCAGCAAGTATGAGAATCTCGCTCATGGAAACCATTTCGTCAAAGCCGAGACCGCCAGGGCCGATGGCTTCTTTAGAGCCTTGTAGCATATAATTGACTTTGTTTGTTAGCGTCTGATGAATTCAATGTTACCCTTGGAACAGTAAACGACGCGGGAATAGAAGTACCGAAATCTTTTCTATCAGTGTCAATCGAGACACGCTTTTTAAGTTGGCTTTGCGCAAGTTCATACTGATACACCCTATCAGCCAGCATCTGCTTCGGCGTAATCAACCTGGTCACGAAAAATCGCCATCTTAGCGGAAACGGCCAAAAGTCGTTGAGATATATCTCGACCATACACCTTGGTCGACTAATCCAAATGACGAACCGAGTGCGAGGTCACCAATAAGGTCGAAGGTTGTATAGTTGAACCAGTGCATCATATCGACAACCCCGTCGCCCTCTGAGGCTCTTTTGCGGAGCTGGGATATGAAAGTGTCGACATAACCTTGAAGAATGGTTTCCTGAGCTTTCAGTGCTCGATCGGAGAAGTCCTGGGCAAGGAGGCGACGAAGGCGGCGATGTTGCTCGCCAATTGCGCCGATCTAATTCCATATCAGTCCTTTCTGCTCTAATGCATGGGTGGTTGGAAAGTACAATGTTATGTTCTCCCGTCGGAGACTCCAGAAAGAATTTCTGATACTCAGGGAAGTAGGTAAACATTGCTTGTAGTTAGTACGTGTCTAGTTTTTATACGGAATCAATATGGCGTTGTTGGACTATCAATCTTTTACAAAATGCTTCATATTTTCTGGCATTTGAGCCCGGGCCGACTCCCAACCGCAGGGCGGGGGGGTATTTAAGAAACCTTTATATGGTTTAATAAAGCCTAGCGTACCTCGACACCACTGTTTAACTAAAGTGGATCCAGGTCCGTGACACTTTCATTCTTCGACATCCCCTTGTATATCACTAATTATGGCTGATTCCATTGGACTGGCCTCATCATGAACAATAACATCCCTCTTCAATCTTCGATGCGACTTTCATGAATCTCCAACATCCTTCCAAACTGACTGTCTAATCCTTCCCTATCACCGGCGCTATGCTTGCTAGTATCTTTGGTGCTAATTTGATGGACACTACGCCGCAAAATTAGATGCAACCATCACAAACTAGTTCGTCTCGGCACCACGTCTCGCTCTCTCATATAAAGACCTTACAAACTATAAGTGCGAGCCCTTGTCTCTGGCACTTCATTCTAGAGCTGACCTGTAATCATCGATTGAATGAATCTCTCGCCGTATAATCTGCCCACCATGGAACAACAACATGTGAGAAGTCCCCTACGTCAATTGTACTCTTTGATACACACTAAGCTCCCTACAGGCTCGCTCTTTGCTTGGATGCCCCGTGGAACTGTGCCAGTCTATTCTCTCATACCTGTCCCGCGCCGACTTAGTCAATCTTTGCCTTGTCCATAGCAGCTTGCGCATGCTCGCGGAACCATATTTATATGCGAGCATCCAGCTCAAATGGGATCCAGATCGACGACAGCGAGAACCGCAGCCTCATCTCATCACGTCGGTACTGCGCAGCCTGTTGCGTCGGCCACAGTTGGCTACGTATGTTAGAGAAGTCTCTTTGGTCGGATCATATTTTCATTATTCCACTTCAAATGTAGGACCTCTCAAAATCTTAGTCTCAGAGAACGAGCTCGATCGGCCCCGCGCGTTTGTGATGAAAACCACCGTTGCATATCGCTGGTCATGGTTGGTGGCGCTACAGAATGGAGTAATGGATGCATTTGTTGCTGTTCTACTATCTCAACCTTTGCGTCTTACCTCTCTTTCAGTCAAGGGCTCCTTTCTCTGTAATAGTCATTTCATCGGTCTCGTGTTCCGCTCAATGATCTTTGGACCTGATGCCGTTGACTGTAGTCTACGACTCGATCTACGTCATCTTGAGACGGTTACTCTACAGACTGCTTGCGATCATTTCAGACTGCGCAATAATGCAAGGAATACAGCTGATCTTCTGCCCATTCTTTATCTACCTTCTATCAGGCAATTTTCCGCATCAATTGATAATCCAACCGCATTCATATGGCCAGCAATCAACCCGCCAGCTCCTTCAAGACTTCACCATTTGACCTTAAATAGAATACGGGAACCTTTCCTTGGAAAGTTACTCTCGGTTACCGATCATGTTCAATTTCTTCATTGGCAATGGTACTACTTTGAGGAAGCTTACGAGACGCAATTTTGTACGCGTACTCTGGATTTGACGCAAATTACCGAATCAATATCCCGCGTTCAACGAACATTGACTGAACTTGTCGTCTCGGCTGTCAATCAAAATGACCCTGAACCGCTCTCACTGACCATTCGAGGCTCGATGAATGGATTGATCGCATTTAAAAAGTTGAAGAAGCTTACTTTGCCTTTTATATTCCTCGTGGGAACATGGTCGACAGACCTGACCAAGAAAATAGATGGTTGCCTTCCTCCGACCCTTGAGAGTCTCACCATTACTGACGACCTCTACTCAAATGATGAGTGCGAATGGTACGATGACACTGATGTGTTCGCCGTACTTGAATCATGGTTGAAGACTTATCAAGCCACTACGCCTCATTTACGTGATGTGAATGTCCCCATTAGTCATACAGACGAGAATGCAACCCATGCTCAGAGGCTGACTGAGCTTACAAAAGGAGTGGTGAGAGTCCAGCTTCTGCTTTGATTGTCCTTGAGCCGAACAAGCTGCGTTAAAAGCAGAAACTGCAGGGGTGGTAGAAACACCCAGTACATCTAATATTTAACGATCCATAGGGAGCAGTATACATGGTTTGTGAGCACAGTCGTCCTAATTATGATTGTTGTTTGTGGCGAAAACAAATAGATTGCTTGGTTATAATATTCACCCTTGCTAGGCTGCATTCAAGTTTATCATGTAAAAAACTACATTTCACGTTTATTATTAAATGTTTACATGCGCAAATAATTGATGTGGGAGCTCTAGAGAACTGTATCTCCTTATCCGGTGTTTTTCACAACGCAGTCATTCATAGGCTCAAAAATTTCTAAGGACGCCACACAATTGCATTTGATCTTTCCTAGCCACCCACCAGCAAGTTCCTCCAATACATAATCCTCTGGCAGGATGTTTCTATCAAGTACATCTAAATGCTGATTCTCCACAAGGTAGCTGCACCCCCATTCAGACTTCAGTTTGAATTAGCATCCGCATTCAAGAGGCCTAGATGAGAAAAATAGTGACTCACGATCGACCCAGGTCCGCATGGATCTTTCACTTCAACCAACCCGTTATCCGGATTGATGCCCACTGTACCAATGACCGCATTTTGAGCTGGCAGATCGATCCCGGACACTTTAGTTGTTGGAAGGAGGTAGTATAGATGAGCAGCCATCTCCTCACCACATTTCCCTTGTGTCCTATGCCCTGTGGCTGTACCAGCTGAATACTTTTCCAGGTATGTAGTTTGACACATTTGAAGAATTTCGAGCACCTTGCTGGGTTCACCCTCATACGTGAACGAGTTGCTTCCTTTCTGTGAGGAAGCAAGGCTGATCTCATTACCCCAAGCTAGGATTGTTAAGGCACCAGGTTTGAATCTTTTGCCTACTTGATACTGAGACATGTCTGCTTCTATATAACCATAGGCATTGAATGCCATCTGCCACAAGTGCTTCACAGGGATCTGACTGATCGGTTCGTTGAATGTAATATGACTACTGAAGCAATAGTTGATACTCATCCCTGGCAAATTAAAAAAATAAAAGCCTTTAAACTACTCGGCGCAGTGCCAGATTACTGTTCCCAAGTACTATTC
The DNA here is from genome assembly GCA_022814505.1 of Talaromyces liani. NCBI lineage: Eukaryota > Fungi > Ascomycota > Eurotiomycetes > Eurotiales > Trichocomaceae > Talaromyces > Talaromyces liani. Next base: position 614,355 of record JAKLNL010000020.1, read on the forward strand.
ATATATATCCTTAGATTTCCCCCATTACGCGTATTCATTTGGAACATTGAAGCACAAGAAAGCATTTATCTCATATTGCTTCCATTCATCAACCGCTCTCATACGTCGATCAATCGCCATGCAGAGGTTTGCATTCTGTCTCATATGGGTCCTCTCAGTCACTTGCAAACCCCTTGCTCGAAGCGTTGCTCGCTATGGCTATGCACGGGATACAAACAATGCCTCCATGTCCGTTCATCTAGAACCGGGAGATGATGACAAATTTGACCCCTCCGATCTCTCGTCACTTGCTAATCTTGCAGCCACTAGAGACTCTTATTCTGCTGGTATTGGTGCAGGTGCCCGACTTAGATCTGTTTATAACGCATTTGATTCTCAAAGTGGTATTGATCCAAATCAGCAACCTCACTCTATCATATGATATAAGCTAACTTTATCTAAACCATTTCTAGACTATGCATGTAGCCGTTATAATGAATCCTATCCCTATCTTATCTCTATGGATCCAAGATTTGGCAATATAGCACCCAACTTCCAGTTCCTGTCATGTTCTAGCGCCGTGACCAAGGATATACTTGAAACACAAATTCCAGCAATAAATCCCAATCAAAATACAATTATGTTATCAATCGGTACAGATTTTTCTTTATAGGTTTTGCTAGAATATACACTTACCTATTCGACTTCTGTAGGTGGTAACGATGTCGAATTGACGAACATCTTAAATCAAACCACCAAGTGATGATCCAACGATTCACCAATATGAATTACACGTTTGGCAAAATGAGGGAAGCGGAGCAACAAAATTAAAATGTATGTTTTTTTTTTCTTTTCTTTTCTTTTCTCCTTTTTATCTCTGATTCCAAAACAGATCATGATCACTTATATTCTCTGTTTCACTAATCATGCCAAATCCGCAGCCGACGGTGACCGTTATTGTAACATGCTCGGCCATGCAAATGGGGCCATGGATTATATTTGGGTTCATTCAACCGGGTATATGATTCTTTATGAGAGCTTTGGTGGTGCATTCCCCGCAGAGCCTCCTTATTGGGGCCCGCACTACCAAATTTGGACACCCGATGGTCGGTACGATCAGGCTATCGACAGGAGAGATCTGCATCTGGCTGATTGGAATGGTGATGGGTTATGTACATTATATACGTATACCCCGACACCGGTGAGATGGATGTTTGGCTGAATCAGTACAATAATGGCGGGGATATTACCCAGTGGTCTTTGCAGAGTAACGCAGGTCCTAGTGGTGACACAACACCATGTCCAGAGAAAAGAGGCGTAGGAATCTTTGATCTCGCCGTTCGCTTCGCCGATATTGACGGTAACAACAGGGCAGATTATTTGTGCATCGAGCCAAACGGACGTACATGGGGTTATCTGAACAAAGATGACGGATCCTTGGAGTACATCTCCCAGTTCAAGAAGTCAGAGGACAAGGATAGAGCAAACTTGAGATGGGTTGATGTCAACGGTGACGGATTAGATGATATGCTCTGGGTTGATAAATTCTCTGGCGACGCTACCGTGTTCTACAACAGGGGACCCATTCCAGCCAGTGGTAGTGCCTACACTTGGGACAACCAGGGTGTTGTCTATCAAGGTGCAGGACAAGGACCTTGCCAAAATTGGCCTGATCTGAACGGAGATGGCCGGGCGGATATGTCATTTGCTGACAATCTGGAAGACACGGCATGGACCTGGTTCAACCTTTGCCCTAACGAGGGTAGTGGTAACAATGGCGATGACCCTGATACACTCACTTCAGCACCTCTGCCAGCACTTGACTAGTTAGCATCCAGAATTTTCTCCTATTGATAGTTTCATGAGTTTAGAGATAATTTGAATCCTCCCTTAACGTATTCTCTGAGCTTCGGAGATAGTGGTCCCACATCGCACCAAACATTTTCTTCTTCTGGACTAAATATATATCAAGTTAGCAAATGGATAATAGAACGAAGCAATGACAGACATACTTCGTAGGCGTGTGTATATACTTGTCGACCATTTTAGGAGACTTGTAGTTTCGTAATATAAGGCTACCCATGCTCATCGCTCTCGGGGCAAAGCCTATACCATACATGTAGAAAAGCTTCCTTTCCTTCATAGCAGTTTCCGATCTCGATATCTACAATCTAGAAATTATAAGATTTTTTAATTACGTCTAGTCTACTTCCAAGATTTTTGTTAAGCATATATAATTACATCTTTGCAAGCACAACATAAGTAGCTTAGTTAGCTGTATTTTGATTTCGCTATGATCATTTGACCATGATTCATGCGCATCTGCCATGCTAGGGTGGGGGATGTGGTAGTCCACTTTGCGCTTAGAATCACTGAGCTTATTGAATTTATGTATAAGTTAGCTGATGCCTTAGGGCTTCAAGGTTCCTCGGTTCGTGACAGCATCCGCATTGAGTCGCTATCTCCGCAGCCGATCAGGGTCCTGATCATTATTGGCGGATTTAAAGCAGGTCCTTCACAGAGAACCATTGAAAGTAAATGACGAGTGCTACGCCAATGTAGTTCATGGGCCGACGCGATTTTGCGTTCTTTCCGAGGTGTCCCAATAGTAAGTACATCCTCCTTTGACAGTTCGTAGGTCCGTGACGGTGTATGGCAGTCGGAGTCCATCGCATTCTGTCCATCAACGGCAATGTAAAGGATGGGGATCAGTTCATCATACGATGTGCGAGTCAGACGAGCGCGAGCAGGAGAAATCGCAAATGTGTGTCAAGAGAAGGTACGAGTAGGCAGAGAAGTAGGATTGTGAGTGATCGTGGATAATGTTCTAGGAGAACTCCGCAATTTAACCTATGAACCCCAACTATTCGATCAGCTAGTGTATGCTTAGTGCTCACCAGACCCATCTATGGAGCGCTCTCAAATTTGGGCTTTCGAGAGACGAAAATATTGGTCTAGCGCCAATTAAGATCTGATCAGTATGTCTCTCATTCACATCTCTGTACTGTATCTCCTACTACTGTACGAGTCATTTTTAATCTAACTTAGAATGCTATAGATGTACAACGAATTCATTCCAATGGTATTTAGTTTTGTACAGTGACGTCTTAGGGATCTTTCTTGCCAAATTTAGGAGAATAATATCGGAAAAGACATCGGGGGATGCCAGTCATCAGGTGAGACTACTAACCTTTCTACTGCAATGTCCCCATTCAGAACAATTGAAGTGGCATTTTGTTTCTCGCGCTACCGTACCATGTATGCACTGCTGATATCTCGATCTGATTGATGTGGGCTCTGACATTTAGAAGCGTAGTCTAAAGTCAAATCCGATATCTCAACAGAATAATAAGCCAACTTACTCAAATGAGTAAATTGCCAGTCATGGGGACAATGAAGGCGCCTGTTGCTTCTGTGAACTTGGATTAATCCAAGAATGAACACAAGCCTTACTGTACCAATTTAGGAAAGAAACAGGTTTGCACGATAATTTATCGATCTCACGGGATAGAAGCTGTCTTGAAAATATAGTAATTCAGCCTCAAGAAAGAAATGTATAATCATATTAACCACTAAGATGAATTCAAGGTAACAGAAATGTCAATGCGCTCGTGACCTATCCGATGTCTTCCCTTAGTTCCTCATTTTAACTTCCAGAGCATGTTATTTCACCACTCAACGACGTTCGTGGCCCTTCCGTCCCGTAGCGAGCATACGGTTTCCCGACACAGCTGGCTGTACACAGAATGGAGTTCATTTCGTCCCTTGTCTCGGGTTCATATCAGGTCAGAGATATCTTGATCTTCTTAAACTATCTATGGGGACCTGAAGGAACGCGTTGACTATACCTACACAACCGTGGCGACGATTAGCGATTCTCATACGGTTTGGACATAGATTCACACAGCATACGGAGTCCGAAGAAATGAACCATTCCATCATTCGACAACACTCCATCAAGTAAAGTCTCCCTCATGGTAGCTCCTAACGTACCTCTTGCGCTATATTTGGTGGCTATGCGCGTGTGGGTGATACGGCTCAATGTGACGTGGTTGTTGTCAGTCACCAGGAACAGGAACCAAATCCATAAGCGTGGCAGTAATTCTCCCTTTGGTTCTGGCCGTTTGCACTTTGTCCAAAACACGGGGCTTCTCACTTCATTTCTTTGCGCAATCGGGTGTCAGTGAGTCTGGATAACCATGTCAGCAGACATTGAGATGTGCACTAGACAAAGAAGCTCAAAAGCCGACTAGAGTGCCACTCGTTTTCTTGAAATCGTTGTGAATGTAAGTATTCGTTCCGAGACCAATTCTACGCCACCGCGTTACCGCAAGAATCACTCGCGACGTCACAGCTGCTGGCCTCTTCCATGATGAGGCCTGTCGGGAGTAAGAGCGTCGATGCGAGAATCTCCGCAACTAGGACGAGCCATCAACCGCCCTCCACGTCATCTTATTTCGTAAATCGTGAATCGGGCCGTGGCATCGGGCGGCTCGTGAATATAAAAAGGTATACTGT